>OX638302.1:1504776-1840940 GCA_951812265.1 Taphrorychus bicolor | reverse complement strand
CTCAAAATTCAGTACAAAGATTTTAAGGGCATTTTTGTGGGGTCAAAATAAGACGTTTTTTTCCTATAAACATGGGTCCTAAAATGAACCCCTTCCCCCCTACGGGCGCTGAACATTGGGAAAGGATAAAAAGTTTTTTTTTTAATTGTGGCCATATTTATTCACGAAAATTCTTGCAAATTAACAATTTGACAGCATAAATAAAAAATAACAGTTGCCATAACTACGAAGTCCCAGCCTTCTATGTTTTTGCTTATTATGATGTTGATACTGCAGCCATCAGTCAAAGGAGTTTTTCTCGAAAACGGTTAGCTTAATCAAACATCTTCACGAAATCAAAACTACAGATATTTGTTTGGCCTACTGGATAGTGACGATGTATTTAACAAAACTCCCTGAAAACATAACATATTTGTCGTCATAATGACAGTAAGTCCTAAAAAACTGCGAATATTTAAAATTTCGCCATTTCTGAGAAATGGAATGAAAAAAGCTCGTTGAGAAACGGGGATGTACAAATTTTCAAGAATTTTTATGAATAAATATGGCCACAATTAAAAATAGTAGATTATGTCACTAGGAGTAAAAGTGGGTCTTTTCGTGCTGAGCCCAGAGATTGACGGCCGAAGCGAAGCTGAGGCCTGCAACTGGGCGAAGCACAAAAAGACCTTTTACTCCGAGTAACATATACTATTTTTTTTTCAAGCATGCAAGAAATAAGAAATCTATTTAAAAGTGGTTCAGTTTTGCAATTTTCTCTCATCCTCTTTAAGCGGGTCTAGGTACTTACCCAATTGTGTATATTATTTGTAAAATACATAGAATATGTTAGAATGGTGATTTTCAATGTTCAATGGTTTTAATGTATTAAATAATAACCAATGATTATGGTAAACTAAGAATTTGTAGCATTATTTTCAATACTAAATTAATAAATGTCACATTGACAGATAAATATGATGACGCGCATGACATTTAACAGACGAATTCAGAATTCGAGAACCTATGCGATTTCGACTAATAACGGTTTCGGATGGTGCTCTTGAGTGCTCTGAGAGTATTTCTGTCCTTTGTTTTTTCAACAAGAATGTAAAGATGGCAATACACTCAGATCGGTTTATCTGGTGTCATCTATTATTAAAATAATTTTGGTGAATGAAAATCGTTTTTATATGCGCCACCATGACACTAGCGGTGACTTTTGACTTTACTTTTACTGCCTAGGACTTTTTTGCTACTTTTTTGGTCTCAGGATTTGAAAGCCCACTTTAGGTGTGCGTATGGAGAAAACAAATGACGTACTTTTAGTCCGCTTGAAAAAAAAATATATTTTTCCTTCCTTTCCTATTTTTCCCAACTTTCAGCGCCCGTAGGGGGGAGGAGGTTCATTTTAGGACCCATGTTTATAGGAAAAAAACGTCTTATTTTGACCCCACAAATATGCCCTTAAAATCTTTGTACTGAATTTTGAATCACCCTGTATAAGGGCATAAACTAAAGTCCTTAAGATCTGCTAATGATATTGTAATGTTGATACGCCGAAGAAAAACCATCGACAATTTATGTTGAAACACAAATGTTCGTTTTGCAGCAAAAACTAAACAGGGAAGGAACTTATTAAATTAGTACGTCTTAAATCTCCTAGGAGATTAATTGCTCTACAGCATGTTGAAAGCTCCGCATGTAACCTTATATATTGTATTAAAATATTGCTCCTAAACATGAATCTATTAAGCAAAGGTAATATATAAGTTTGTATAAGTACCAGAAAGATTCAGTTTTTTGCAGTTTTTCAATTTTCCAAGATTTATCATGCAACCTACTAAATCAATAAATCATCACATGTTCAACTCCCCAATGAAAGTTGAACAGAATGTTAGCGTTACATTCGAAACTCGTTTATTAGTTTCAGTGTGGAATTGCCTTTGTAGAGACAAGCGGAAAATATAACGCGGCAACTTGAAAGTAATGGATTGATCATTGGGGATTTGCCTCAGGGTGATTGGTAAAATATTTTCAAGCATATATGTATATCTTTTATATGTCTGGTGGAAGAAAAATGGGGCCGATGCGGAGGAATTTATTTACAGAAATGCACAGTTTTAAGCATTCAGTTAGCTAACCACAGTTTTTTGAATAGGTTATACCCCCAAATTTCGCATAATATCATTAACTCAACCCCGGAAAACGCAAAGTAACGAATTGAGTTTAATTCTAAATTTACAACTAGCTGGACTAGATACCCAACATACACACATCGAAACAATTGAGTTAGCTCCAAAGCTGCTTCATATGCAGCTTGTAACCGGTTCGAAACTGATGGTCGGCTAATTAAGGGAATATTGTCGGTCCCGGAATTCTGATAGACTTTTTGAATTATTAATTAAAGCAATTGGCCATCGCACGTGTCACAAATACAGCTAATTACAATGGGCACCACTTTGAGGCCTGGTCTGCGGTTCTTTCAATAACCGAGAAAGGGGCCATAATGTATGCAACCCAATAATGCCGTGCAGAAAGTTTGTTTACCTCCGGCTCTAGAGCGCAAGTAATACGTAATATATTTTTCCCACTGTACCACTTTGCGAAAGCAAACATAACATTCGGAGATGGAAGCCTCGAAAACTAATGCTAACACGCAGTCGTGCGTTAGGAATTGCTATCGCACGATCGTGCGTTAAGAAAAACCGTTGAGTGAAGGAGTAGGTAAAGAGGCGCAGCGCAAGGGGGAGCGCTCCAAAAAACTGTGTTCCAACGATCAGAACATCCAAAATATTTAACACCAAACGTATTTTGTTCCAACTGTATTTTCTTCCAACCGTCGTTTCTTCCAACGTCGTTTGTTCCAAAAATGACCTTGACGAATAATTGATGGTTGTGCTTATTTGTCCGCTGGGCGGTAGTATTACTATACAATGCCATAGATTCACATTATTAATTAATATTATTATTTTATTATTTATTCTAATATGCGACTTCTTTGCAGTTTGCACATTTCACAATTAAAAACTAAATTTATTGTACATGGTGGCAATTTAAGGCTTTAAAGAAGTGCCAACAGGGCAGCCTTACTATGGTGATTGTTGTTAACCTAGGTACCAATATTGTTAAATTACCAATGTTGTTAAGTTAACAAGGAACTCTACTACGATCTACGGTGATCATTATGTTGTTTTCTTTAACAAATTATTGCTAAATATCTTGTTAAGATTTTCCTTGTTATGATAACAAGGGAAATCAGTAACAATATTGCTACTTAAAGATTAAATATAGAAAACAATATTTATCTCAGTTTTACCATTATGCATTATATACAGGCACGAATTACAAATAGAAAGGCGATATATTAAGGACTTTGAAGATCCCTTTAGTATGCCTGAAAAGTGCTTTCTAGGAATATACTGATTATCAAGGCAAATTGCATGGGATCTCATCGATGAAATAGCTCCTTATCAAAAAGAAATAGCAATATCAATCATTCACAAAGTGCTGGCTGCTCTTCATATCTTATTACAAGGAAGTTATCAAAAAAGTGTTGGCCAAGTTTGTGCTGATGGCTCAACAAACTCTCTCAAAATGCCTCCATGAAGTCACTACTATAATAATAAAAAATTTGGGACCTTTTATTCAATTCCCCATTACAGAAGAAGAACAGAATAGAACTAAGCAAGGATTTGTGGAGAACGGAGGATTTTCCAGTATATTGGGAGCTATATGTTGTACCCACGTAGCTTTTCAAGCTCCTCCATTCAACAATCATGAAATGCCCAGAATTATTTTCTTTAATTGAAAGGGCTTTTATAGCATCAACATGATGATTGCTGTGGACTCAAAAACTGAAAATTTTGGCTGTTAATGCACAATTTCTAGGATCAGTCCACGATTCTGCAATATGGAGTACCTCATCAGTTAAAAGATTTATGGAAGACAGGTAGTGGAATGGTGGCAAAAGTTCCTTGCTAATCGGAGATTCGGGGTATCCATTGCAGCTGTTTCTAATCACTCCCATAATTGGCAGAAATTTAAACGAATCTGAAGTAAACTTCAATCTAGTACATAAGTCTTCCAGAAACGTTGTAGAAAGGCTAAATGGAATACTAAAGGCAAAAGTCCGATGCTGCTTGGGCCACAGAACTTTACATTACAAGCCTGAAATGGCAGCTAATATCATAAACACCTGCTGTATTTTACATAATATCTGTATCAACACAGGTGAAGGGGAGCCAGATAATCCAGCAGATGATGGACAAGATATGTATATTATGCATGAGGATCTAGATGATCCCGATGTAGATAATATCCATCAAATAAATTGTTTGAATGAAGGAAGAATGACTAGGCAGAGAATTTTAAATACATTTTTTAATTAAGAAAAATAAAACTATTTACATAAAATGTCTTATTTTGTTCTAACTGTTTACTTACGCACCTGATAATGTTGTAAATGCTCTATATACTTATGTACATTCATAAACATCGCTTAATAAAGTATATAATTTGATTACCACATTTTATAATCTAAGTAATTATTTTGTAATTTTCAAATCGACCACTCTTTATGAAAACATTTTCGAGGAGTGAGCACTTTGCAAATAATCTTCCTGGAAAAGTTCATATTTTCACCTGCCATATATTTTTTCCCACGCTTTTACGCCTATTTTTCTTGGTTTAAGTCTAAGGGCGACATCACATACAGCGGAATTTAGTTAAAAGCGGAACAGAGCGTAATTTGACAGTTGAATTTAAAGCAATCAGATTAAACACACTCACAGGTGAAAAATTATCATTTGGAACTTGAATATCACATGAGAAGAACGTGTCCCACGAGCCCGCGACCTCTTTTTGAGGTTGTCGATCAGAACGTGCCAATTATGTCCCGTGGCATATGATTATTACGTGATAAACACATTCTTCTGTGATATGATAAACATGCACCATTTATGTCCCTTTGGGACATTCCTAGCACCTGACAAGAATAATCCTTTCAAGAGAAGAACATGTGATATTCATGTGACATATCATTCGGAACTTGAATATCATATGAAAAGAACGTGTCCGGCGACCCCCTGTACAAGTATTTGGGACATTCTAGTTATATTCCGTAAAGTGCTCTACTTTCACAATAAAACAGCGGGCGGTAAAGAACCTATTCCACACGCATTTTTTGTATAAGTAGCTCTTTATAGAAAATAACTGGTATGTCCTGGGAACCTGGAAAGGAGATCTTGTGGTACGTACAATATTTTTTCTACTAGTCTATATTTGTCAACTTTCTTTTCTTCTGTTAATTAAGTTTAAAATGAGCGTGCGGTTGAGCTTTACACTTCACATTCTATGGAAACGGCTTGTGCATTTTTATAAAATTCCACCTAGATATGCCATTGGCATTTTATATAATAAAACCAGAAAATGGCAACTTTTAAAATATTCACTTCTATTATCACTATTATTTTTTATTTATTGGTAATTTAATAAATGGGATATAAATATTTTTGCTACTAATTGACTAAGTTCATTTAAAGTACGTTCTTATCATATTATTCATTAGAACTTCTTTTCAGTAACGTTCTTGTCATATGATATTCTCGTACCCAAAAGTACGTGATGTGTGGGATCATGACAAAA
This sequence comes from Taphrorychus bicolor, assembly GCA_951812265.1. NCBI lineage: Eukaryota > Metazoa > Arthropoda > Insecta > Coleoptera > Curculionidae > Taphrorychus > Taphrorychus bicolor. Next base: position 1,835,315 of record OX638302.1, on the reverse strand, counting down.
ACGTACTTTTTGGACATTATTACAGAGAACATTACAGTCATGTTACCTTCATATTACTTAAAGAATGTTATTTTTGGGTAGCTTGAGGGAATGTGATAGGAACGTGAATATTCTTATAATGTTATGTGCGAAGCTATGTCGCGCAGTATCCCCCCCCCCCCCCCCACTAATCGGTCGTTGCGTGGGGGCGGCTGTGGTTGACGCTGCTGTGTTGCCGTCGCCGCCGTGTTTGCTGAAATTCGACTACGTGGATGTTCTAAGTCCAACGTATCTTCTTGTGTAAAATCTCTTTTACCACGCTGCAAGGAGGACCCAACTCTCGGAAAGGATCTATCTGTTTTGTTATCCCTTAGGTCGCTAATTATGGGGGCAAAAGGCCCATAATTAATCCGTGGCATTTCATCTTTGTAGCGAAAAAACACTTCCATGGTATTGCCAAACGGATATAATTAATAAATGCTAATTTACATGAGACAGAGTTAACATTTTGGGGATCCTATCAAGATTTTATTGTTTAAGAGAAAACCTGCAAAACGCCTTAAAAAAATCTAATCGAATAGTAATTAGATATGAAAAAAAAAACAATTTTCCTTTTTCTCAGGAATCTGAAATAAAATAGCGGTGGACGTAAACTTTTCGCGATAAGCTCGGTGGTCCCCAGAAACGTGCTTGACGGGTACACGATTTTTTACTAAAATTGAAAAAAAAACAACAAAAGAAACTAAACTAACGACGCCGTATAGAAGAGAAAAAAAAGCCAGGTCACTGGGATCCTCGATATTATGGTGAGTAAAACACTACTATAATATACTAAATGTTTCAACTTCTACAACTACTCAACAAATACTTAATTTCCGGTAGTCTCCTACGTCTGCAAAGTATCCGCTATCTGCAAGAAAATGGCCTGTTCAGGAAAAGGGCAGAGGTGGGGTGACACTATATATATGACACAACCGAAAGAACACTCCACGAAACTTTTCGCGTAGGCTGGCAATAATAGCGGTTTAATTGTTTTGGCACTAATTAAAAATAAAAATAATTAGCGCGGCGTACATAACACGGGATTCAAAAAGGGGAAAAAATTACGAATTGACGATAATCAGAACGGCGGAGCTAAGGACTGACTTTTTTCTCGCGGTAAAATTCGAACTTTTTCGTCTTTCCGGTTAGGTAATCACTCTCTCGAGTTCAAAACGCGTCTCTCTTATTCCGATGATCCTCGGAACCACCCTCTCAGTACTTCTCATCCTCGAAAGGGAACTGCAGAAAAAATCGATACCACCCTGGCTCGTGGCGACTATATTGCGCTTATTCGGACAGCCGGGCATAAATTTAGAAAATGAGCTTTTCTGGAAATTCTGCTGGAAAAAGGAAATAAAATGTGATCACTGGACAGAATAAATGAAGCTCTTTAAAATGACACCTCACATGACATAGTTTAATTGACAATTAAAGCGGTGTATTTAATTTAACCGTTAATTTCCTGGCCCAATCAATCAAGGCATAAATTGCTTGAATTTACATTCCAAGGATGAAAAATTAAAAGCTCCATCTGATGAGAAAATAAGATTTTAATTTCAATTAACGATATTCGCAAAATCGCTTTATTTACTAAACTATTGTTCGAGTCATGCACAGGTCAATTCTTTCAAGGGCCATAAACCATTAAAAGGGTGCCTTTGCCGGTTACAAGAAGGTCAATTGTAGGGTTTCATGTTCTGTTCAAGCTAAAATAGGAATTGACATGTGTAGTGATGACGTTATTGACATGTGTAATGACGTTACTGAAATGTGTAATGACGTTATTGACATTTCTGCTCCGTTCCGTTCCGCTATATGTAACGGCAGCACGGCGGCCTGTAACGGCCTGTGCGGAACAGAACGGAGCGGAACAGAGCAGAAATGTCAATAGCGTCATTACACATGTCAATTCCGGTTTTAGCTTTTATCTGATTGGTTTAAATTCAACCGTCAAATTACGCTCCGTTCCGCTTTTAACCAAATTCCGCCGTATGTGACGTCGCCCTCAGTGTTTAAAGTTTGATCTGTCAAATCAGAAATTTCCGGAGTCAAAAAATGTGATCGCAGCGCACGTTTACCTCTACTCATGCGTCAATTGCCGGAACTAACGGCAATTTTGCCGAAATTTAAAAAATCTGCATCTTTTGTTTCGAAATTCAATTAAGACCATTTCACGACGTCCCAACGAAAACGAAAAAGTGGTTCGTTGGTGCTGAGAAGAAAACATTCGAAAGCCATTCGATAGGATGCACAGTCTCGGCACAAATAGACCTCAAAGTGGCAGTTGGAAATTTAAAGTTTAAAAAATTGTCAAAATTTCAAATTCAAAACTAGGACCTCGGTTTTTGGCCAGGTCGAGGGCCCATATGTGTGCTACCTCCCTGAATTATTTCAGGTCGCTGCATAAATGTGGAATCTACAGGGTGAACTGTGAGAAAAGTACACCCAAATTGGCAAAAAATGCGGCACAGAAAAACTTTTGTGGCTCGCCCGGTATAAAAACTAGGCCAAAACTAATAACGGATTTTTTTCCGAAAACCGTCGTAAATTTGCATATCGAAAAAACGCCACTGTTCGCCCCCCCCCCCCCCCTCAAGAAATTCGAAATATTTACAGGAACCACTGTTGAACTATAAATAATACCTAATAAACTACGTACCTACCTAATTTAAACAGTCATTGTCTAAAAATAGAATAAGAATATCATAAAAGTGGTAAAAATTCTTTAATGTCCGACAGATCTATTATTTCATAATAATTGACTTCTATCAAAGTTATTTATATTAAAAATAATGCCCTAGAGCGCATAGACAAAAAAATAACGCCCTTGGGCATTACACATTTAAACTGACAGTAATTTGATCAGTAAATCACTTATAAATCAAAACAATCATTGAATCAAAACTGGGTTCGGGCAGGTGGCGACACCACGTACCCAAGCGGTACAAGAGGCAAACTCGTAAATTTTTTGTGAATCGAGGTATTCGGAAATTGCTCCGAAACGGGAGGTCAGGTAAAAAGGGTCGAATTATTGTCTCTTGAATACAGGATTGAGATGCTTTAAAATTATTTTCCCCGGTTGATAATTAATTATTATACCTACTTTGTTCTCCATCTCATTCTGGGGAGGAAAATAGTACTAGAGGGAGCAATCGAAAAGAAATTAAACACAAGTCAAAAAGTTTTAGTTAAATTTTATTGAAGGTTTACATGCTTGATAATTAATTCCTAGTTATTATTCTAAAAATATACAGGGTGTCTTTGAAATGTCTGTACAAAATCTCAAGAAGAATAATAATTGCTCTTGGAGATTTCTGCCAAGAAACCTTTTTCCTTAAAACATGTAGGAAAGCACAAATTGAGGAAAAAATATACTTTAGACCAGGGGATTAAAAAAGTATAAGAATTCTGATTTCTCGCCTCTAAAAACCCCCGATTCGAAATTTGGTTCAGATAGTACCATTACAAAGTTATTATTTTTTTTTTTCGATTTTTTAACCTGAACTTTGAGGCCTTGTATCTCGAAAACCGTCCACTTTTGGATTAGACAAGATTTTGTACAGCCATTTCAAATACTCTAATACTAGGGAGAAATCGAAAAGAAATATCACTACACACTAGTTGAAGTCACTTAAAGGTTGAAGTGAAATGCTACTGAAGGTGTTCAAAAGATTTACTGCCTACTTTGATGTGGACAAAATAATCACTTTTCTGTGAGGCTTATCAATGTTATGTTTTTCTTTTTTAGTAGTTTCATTAAAGGTTTCCCATTTCAAATGTCGAAACATTTTCATTTTTACAAATAAATTTAGGATAAACTCTTGGTGGATTTTACACGAATCTTCTTCTGGCCAACGTAAGGATTCCTTTATTTTAAATTTAATTTTTTGTGAAACATTATTTTTGTGCTTAAAATTTTGAAAAGCGGTAGTAAATGCACTCGCCATGACATCAAAAATGGCCATAAAAGAATCTGACGGTCTTTTCAAGTGCAATGTCCCGTTTTCTACGCAACCGTAATTTTTAAATAAAATAAATAATTCATTATTTTTTAACTGTTCGTCATTATTAATATATCTATCGAAACAGACATTGCAGTCGAATTTTCTACGGAGTTTGAATAGTAAATAACCCGGCACGTAAACATTTGAACATTCCTTTAAGGTCGAATTTGTGCATTCGACCTTTGAGGAACTAAGCAATTTCTTTTGAATTACATCGTGCTGATTTTTACTATTACGGGCAGATTGATTATTTATAATTTGTGCTGCAGAAACAATTGGGAAATCATTTTCCTTCTCGTCCTCTGAGAAGCACGCATTTGTACCGACACATTTATCGTTATCTAATTCAAGCATTTCGCCTTCGTCATCTATACAATTTGCATTTGCAGAAGTCATGTTAAGCCTTATGTTCATATTTTTTTGAAGGGCAATGCGAAATTGTCGAACAGTCGGCGTGGGATTATAACCTCCCTTATGGCGAACAACTGAGAACAGGTTTTCCAGAGGATCTTGATTTAAAAAAGAAGTCGTTAAATATTTTACTCCTTCAGTTTGCAGATGTTCCCATAAGAAGATTATAGACTGTAAACTCCATTGAAAGCCTTCTAAACAGTAAATGTTAAATCGTTTCTTATTGTTTTCGCAGAACTCAATTTTTTTAAAGTATTCTAAAGCATTATTTATTACAGTGATTGACGTTTTATTGTAAATGGATAACGGTCGCTTCTTTGGATTTGGGTCGTGCAGAACTCTACAATTAAGAGCGTCGAAAATGTCATTAATGTTGTCTACAAACTCTGCAGTATTTAAAAGAGTAGGGCTAGGTAGTTCACCATTACGTTCGGCTGTCTTAAGCAACTGTATGTGAAAATATTTGGGCAGCATATTTTACTCGCATTTTTTGAAAGTTTGAAGGATATATATGTTCATAAGTAAGTTTTGGAAGAGCTCTAGTAGTCATACTTTTTTGGTCTATTTCGAATGTACGAATTATATCTAGCCATGAAATGACATTTCCATCGACAAAGCACTGCAGTTTAGTATTCAATATATTATTACGTAAACTTTTTAATAAATGCGGAACATCACATATTGTGAATATATTTTTTCCTTGACTTTGTATTATTTGTTTAATTTTTGAAGCTCCTAAAAGACTAAATGCCTTTCAATTATTAGAACCCTGATCACATTCCAAAACGACAGGCTGACATCCGATGTGCCCTGGACAGTGGTCAAGATGGAAAAGGGCCTATCAAACCTTTTTTACCTTTACCACCTGGGCTCTGAATTGGTAAAAAAACGGAAATTATAGTGTCAAAAGAGGGAAATAAAAAGAAGGAGAAGATGAACCGCGAAATATGAAAAATCTTGCCATTGTTGCTAAATAAAAGATAAATTTAGGGAAAGTATTAAAAGAGCACATGAAGAAAATAAGGGAATCTAAGAAAAAATATTGGTGAAATTTGGCAATGCTGCACAGATAGCAAAATAATTAATCAACCCATTGACACATGTCAATGTCCAAAAGAAGTCAACTTTCAAATGATTTCTAACCATAGAACTAGAAGTAGAAGGATCGCATAGAAACGATAATCAAGGTGAACAAACATGGCGGCCAAGGTAGTCATATTTCTTTGGAAATAAAATGGTATTTTACAGTTATTTATGAAAGTTTGAAAGGGAAGCCAGTAGGTTTTCTTTGTGAAAAAGAAAACGCTACAAGATTTCGGCTCAAGTAAACAAAAGTTTGGCCACTTTACGACACACAGTGGTCTAAATGTAATAATTACGGGGACATTACGTGACAAACTTGTCTTCAAGGAATATGACTAATATGTATGGTTTTATAAACAGAGTAGAGTCTACCTTAAGTGCGTATAAAAGTTTTTTGTTTGATGGATCAGAATGCGATAAAATCGAGGATAACGTAAACAAAAATTAAAATGTTTATTTATAGAGGAATTGTTCTCGGCAATTTTGGAGTTTGTTTCGGTAGTTGTGTTGAGTTTATAATGTCATGTTTTTTTAATAGTTTTCAAACTTGTCTGCTCATTCGTTACGTAGGTTTAGTTACTTCCTTCGTAGCACTAATTTTAATATAATTAATTTTCAAAGTAGTATTTGCACTTTTATTAAAGTCTCAAGAATGGAAAACCCAGAAAAAAAAACGACCCTTTTCTTCACCGTGAAACCCACTCTATGTTAAAGGTAGTACTTCTGCCTAACTTGAAACAGCATATTGAGCAGCAGATAGGTGCAGTCTTGTGAGATTTTTCTTTAAGTACTATTTCGGGCGCGACTCGGAAATAATTATTTGGGCTTCTAAATGAAAATGGTTGGATGGGAAGTGGCAATTCTTTAGTAGACTACTTAAGAAGTGACAGTTCTTTAGTAAACTGTCTAAAGAAAATGAAAAAAATAAATATATACAGGGTGTCCAATGTAAAGATGTTCAGCATAGGGATATCGTAAAGGGTAGAGTATAGGATTTCGGTTAAATGAAAGAAAAATTTGGCATTTGGAACTTAGTAAGATGATATTTTAAAACTTACGATATTTTGAGTCGTTCCGAAGTTATGCGGAAAAAAGCAAGTTTAAAGGATTTAGTTTTTAACAAATAGCAACTTTACTGTAAGATAAGTTTATACAGGCACTTTTTAACAGTCTTTTACATGGAATGCAAAAAATTGAATTCCGACGTTTCGTTTTTGAGTAACCATCATTAACTTTGATTATTTAATATTAGAAGAGCTTATTATTCTACATTCAACCATGTATCTCACTTTATGGTTTAATTGATTAATTTAATTACCCATAAAACGTGTATTTAAAATTTTTTTTTTATATTCAGAGTTAGGAAACAAACGCCAAGTCTTAAATAAGATTAGGTTTTAAAATTATTGGGAGGCATATACCCCGTACTTAGATGTTTTGTTGATGGTACACATTTATAGTACACACTGTAAAAATGTGTAATTGTAAAAATTCAAAAAATTAAATATTTTTTTTATATAGACTACTAAAGAACTAGCACTACTTTAGTATTCTAATAAAGAATTCGCATAGTCCATCAAAAATAGTGCCGCATAACAAAATTATTATTTGAGCCCTTAGTTGCAATGTTGCCCATTTTGGTAGGTAAATATAATTTTTACAATTTTTACCTATAAATGTGTACCAACAAAACATATAATGTATCAACAAAACATATAAGTGCGGGCCTATATATGTCTCCCAATAATTTAAAACCGAATTTTATTCAACAGTTGGCTTTTGTTTGCTAACTCTGCGTATAAAAAAAAATTGTTTAAAAATACACATTTTATGGGTAATTAAATTAATCAATTAAACCATAAAAAAGTGATACACGATTGAATGTAGAATAATAAGCTCTTCTAATATTAGACGTAAAAAAATCAAGACTGTATTCGAAAAACCAAAGTTGATGATTGTTACTCAAAAACCAAACGCCAGATTTCAAATGTTTTCTTCCATGTAAAAGACTGTTGAAAAGTGCCTGTATGAGCTTATCTTACTTTTTATGTAACACTAACAGTAAGGTTGCTAATTGTTAAAAACCAATTCCTAAAAATTTGCTTTTTTTTCCGCATAACTTCGAAACGACTCAAAATATCGTAAACATCATCTTACTAAGCTCCAAATGCCAAATTTTTCTTTCATTTCACCGAAATCCTATCCCCAACCCTTTACGAGATCCCTATGCTGGACTTCTTTATCTTGGACACCCTGTATATATTTATTTTTTTCATTTCATTTAGACAGTTCACTAAAGAACTGTCAGTTCTTAAGTAGTCTACTAAAGAATTGCTACTTCCCATCCAGCCATTTTCATTTAGAAGTCCAAATAATTATTTTCGTGTCGCAACCGAAATAGTCCCTAAAGAAAAATCTCACAAGACTGCACCTATCTGCTGCTCAATATGCTGTTTCAAGTTAGGCAGAAGTACTACCTTTAACATAGAGTGGGTTTCACGGTGAAGAAAAGGGTCGTTTTTTTTTCTGGGTCTTCCATTCTTGAAACTTTAATAAGGGTGCGAAAACTACTTCGAAAATTAATTATATTAAAATTAGTGCTACGAAGGAAGTAACTAAACCTACGTAACGAATGAGCAGACACGTTTGAATTATATAAAAAAAAACATGACATTATAAACTCAGCACAACTACCGAAACAAACTCGAGTTATTTATAATTATCGAGAACAATTCCTCTATAAATAAACATTTTAATTTTTGTTTACGTTATCCTCGATTTTATCGCATTCTGATCCATCAAACAAAAAACTTTTATACGCACTTAAGGTACATTATATTCTGTGTATAAAACCATACATATTATTCATATTCCTTGAAGACAAATTTGTCACTTAATGTCCTCGTAATTATTATATTTAGACCACTGTGCGACACCGGCCTATACTGAATACATAATACATCGCCCAATTTGCGATTTGACGCTCAAACGCACACGGCGGCGAAACGTTTTTGAACTCGGAATTTCTTTGATCTTTTCGAAAGTGACGTTACTGGTCTATATTCTCTATACTGTGATACAAGACTATGAAGACTTTCACAGCCAGTCAAAATATAATCTAAAATATTTTCCGGGCTTTGAAGCCGTGGACCAATGGAATTTCTTCCTGTCGTTTCGTCTGCAACTGTGGCAGACATTATCAAAGGCGATGAGGCAATGTGCGAAGTGATCTCCCGTGCTTCCCGACGTTGACTAGGGTAGAAACGTAATTTCCTCCTTTCTGTTGAAATGTTGCCGTGTTTAAAGATCTTAATGACTTCTCTCGTTAGTCTCGGATAGAAACGCTGCGCTTGATATAAGAATCCACCTCGTCGAGCCACAGCTGCATGGAACTCGGTAAACTCCGAGTGCCGATATGGGATCTGTGCCATTTTTGGCTGATCTAACGCTCTGTAGTATTGTAAGAGTGGGTTTAAAGACAACTTTAACAGTGTGCTTTTCCAGTAGCCTGCCGATCCTGTCCGTTACTTTGTGGATATATGCTAGACTACGCTGAAAAAAATTGGTCGCCTTTTTACAAGAAAAGTAATGCTTTTAGTGTGACCATAACATTTGAGGTAACATTGCAAAAATTTCGTAAATTTACAATGTAATTGTAAATCAGTTTACATGTGCATTGTAAAATTGAGGATATATTGTAAAACTAGTTTTACATAATTTTTGTAAAATGCGTGGAAGGTTTACATCAAAGGAGTAATATTACTCGAGTAAAATTTCAAAATAATTGTAATTTTGCATATTAATATTACAACGATTTATTTTATTATACGTTGTAAATTTACCAAATGTTTATGTAATAATATATTTCCTTGTAAAATCTCAATTTAATTTTCCTAAATATGTTGTAGAATTATATAATTATACGATTTTTTAGAGTATGGGTTGAGTGTGAATAAATTAAAAAGTTAAGGCATAATTTTTATTCAAAATAGAAAGTAATAATACAGTCAAATAACAAAATAACGTCTTATTAAAAGCGACCAACTTTGAAAGTTGTATCGATTTACAAATATAAAAAAAACTTTTTACCGGTTTTAATTTAGAATCTACATCTACTCGTAAATGCACACGTATAGAGTCCAATATTAAAAGTCATCAAGTTGACTTTGTGTTGAGAGATAACATTTTGGTTCGAACTTGGTCGAATACCTGGTACTTTAAACATTAACCTATACTATGTAAAAACTATATTAAGCTCCCATCAGTCCCATCTATGAACAATGGGTGCTGCGTCCATAAAATGCTTATTTTCTGCGTATACAGGGTGACCGTTTTTCGAGTTTAACCGCGAGGATCTCGGTTATTTGAAGAGATACGAAGAAGGTTTAGCGCAAAATTTCACAACTGGAAGTCTACAAATATGACATTTTCAAAACTTGAAATTTCTGAGAGGTTTCGGAAATATTCGCATAAACATCAAAATTTTGTTTTTCAACAATTTTTAAAAATGTTTTTATTTCTTTAGTCTTAAAGAAATAATTACAAATAATTGGCACTTCTTCATCAACACGTTTTGCTCTTTTCAAAGTAGTATTTTCAAATTTAAAATCCGACGTTTCGTATCTCTAAATTAAGACTAGAAAAAATAAAAACATTTTTAAAAATTTCGATGTTTTGCGATAGTTTTCGAAATCAGTCGGAATTTTCGTAATTTAAAAACGTCGTTTTCATACACTGCTAATTGCGCAACTTTGCCCTAATTTAACCTTTTTTCTAATTTTAACATATAAAGTGGCATTTTCAATACTGATGACGGTGACGTAACGTCCTACTTTTCGTAACTAGTTACGAAAAGTAAAATCTTTCGTAACTGGTGATGAAAAGTTCGTTTCACCACCAGTTGCAGGTTTCGGTTGTGGCACACCGTTGCTACAGTTCTACTGTATTAAGTAGATACAAAGCGGTTTAAAAGTAAATATTGAAGTTTAATAATAAAAATAACTCTTTCTCTAAGTAGGTATTAGTAGTCAAAATTAGAAAAAATCTCGTATGAAACACGTGACGAAATAGCTATTTATGTAACCAGTTACGAAAAGTCCGATTTTGTGGAACGATTGAATGTCTGCGGGACGAGCGCAGCGAGTTCCCGCAATTTGAATGAGATACACAAAAAAGGCTTTTTGTCATGTGTTTCATACAAGATTTTTTCTAATTTTGACTACAAATACCTATTTAGAGAGAGAGTTATTATTAATAAACTTCAATATTTACTTTTAAACCACTTTGTATCTACTTAATAACCTAAAACTATAGCAACGGTGTGCTACAACCGAAACCTGCAACTGGTGATGAAACGAACTTTTCATCACCAGTTACGCAAGATTTTACTTTTCGTAACTAGTTACGAAAAGTAGGACGTTACGTTATCGGTTATAAGTATTGAAAAGTGCCACTTTACATGTCAAAATTGGAACACAAAATCGGACTTTTCGTAACTGGTTACATAAATAGGTATTTTGCCTCTTCAAATATCCGAGATCCACTCGAAAAACGGTTACCCTGTATATAGATATGCACTTATATTAAAGTCGTGGTCATACTTAAACAGATCATGTCTCATTATTGGGACAACTTGCTTAACTAAATGTGTGTACACATAAAAGGCATTTCAAAAATAATAAAATAATGTCTAAGCATTTGCCTGAGAAAAAAGGAACGTAATTAACAAAAAACTCAATAATTTTAACGAATCCAGACATTTTAAACAAATCACAGCTTATACCACAGTATCGATGAAAACAGAGCAGAAGTTTTAAAAACCATAATAGAATATCTTTGCACTTTTCAAATTTAACAAAATATAACTGTATATAACTTTTTATACTGAAGTTAATTTGTTTAACAATGAAATCCTTTTCTCTTTGAAGTATTTTTCTTTCTTGATTTTGTGCCCTCGTCGGGATGAATTTTCAAAACATATCTTTGAAAAAATTCAAAGACACAAGAGGCTTCTTTGGGATAGGCGAGGTTGAAGGTGAAGTATATAGCGAACAAGAGATGAAAAGCTTCTCCGAATGTGCTAGCACTCAAAATTTTCTCCATCTCAAAGAAGATACATAATTCTTGATCTACAAATTACCAAAGATGCTATAAATATCTAATCAAAAATTATTAAAACTATTTACCAATTAGAATTGTGCAAGGTTCAGGGTCCAAAAATCCAGAGACGATGTGTCTTCTGGGATAATCTAAACAAAACATAAAAGTTTGATTTACAAATTAAAAATAAAGGGCATTTGACTGCGAAGCCGTGACGCAAGTGCCCATTTACATGAACATTTAACTCCCTTTTGTTTTTAGATTTAAAGTGACAGTCATTTAAAGTACAATGAATAAAAACTTTATAAGTAGTTTGTATTTTGGCATGATTAAACTTAACATGTTGAATAAACAGACGATACGTTTTAAAAGATAAATTGTATACTCTGTTCAGCGAGGGTTCAATATGACGTCACATTCATCATCTCATTTCATTAGAAAAAGATCGCAAAAAAACAGGCGTATTATTAGTTCTTATTAATAATAAAACCACCAGCTAAAGTCAGTTTGACGCTTAATGTCAAAATGTCGTCAAAATTTAGAAATCCGAGTCCAGCTTTTGAAGTACTAAATATAGAAACGAAAGAACCACTTTTAAGGGATCATGTAGAAGAAACTACTGTGTGAAGAAAAACCGGGGAAAATTTCCAAGATAGTGAAGAAGCAAGGAGTTACAATCGACGAAGCGGCGGAAGAAATTCCTTCAACATACATCCCGAAGGAACTATCAATTGTTGAAAAGAAGTCCCTGTTCTTGAACAACCACGTACTGGTCCACAAAAATATCTTCCCCTGGTGTCACCTAAAGGCTAGATCCGCTTCTGTGGAAATGCATAAAACTTTAATTGAAATTAGTGAGGTGTTTGACTGAATCAACTAAAGAAAAAATGTGGAAGAACGATGCATGCATGCGACACAGATAACAGCAAAACCGCGGTTAGGTGTCTTCAAAAAGTTGCCCACGCTTAGTTAGATTATGTACTCAATTTAAGTTATTTATGTTGCATGTCTTATTATCACATATTGCATTAATTAAATTCTAAGAAAAACTTCAAGAATTGAATATACAATAAATTCCTAACAGTTTTTTTTATCAAATGAATGAATTCATGCGGACACATATGGAGCTATTCTGCAGAAAAAGGTGTATTCGAACGAAAAAAGGAAAAATATGTTTGGGCGACCCGCCGACAAGGGTTTCTGCTTATTGGTTTTACAACGCAGGTTGTGAGCTCTACTAGGTATAGTAAGCACACAAAAATACTCAGAATATCTTGGGCCGATTATGTCCATACTTTATGATCTACATCCATGGCCTGGTGAATCATAGCAGGTGTCTATGGTAAAGCTGTTGCGGATATTCCTTCTGAATTAATACCCGAAATGGGAAAACCTTGGAATATTTGCACAAAAGGCTGAACTGATACTCTGCCCGTGTTTACAAACATAACTTGACATTTTGTTCAACTGACATTTTATCAGAGACAGACGTGTTTTTTTGTATGACATCACAATTTATGACGTAATATTGAACCCTCGCTGAACAGAGTATAGTTGGGATATTTGCAGTTAAAACTACATCGCGGCATATTCCTGTCAAAACTCATATGGAGTTGATACTTAAACAGGTTTTTCAAATTTTCTCTACAAGTATCACAGACGATCATAATTTGATAGACAAACGATTCTTTGTCGTTCCCGTTGTTGCGCACTTTGAAAGACCGATTAGTCACGTGACAAAAACGCGACGATTCGATAGGACCGAGTTTAATTTTTTTTTGTAAAGTTTCGATTTATTTGTAATTTTACGTTGGAGTCGGCATTTTTGGAAAGTACAGTTACACAACTTTTGTATTTGTCGTATTCGTTTTTCGTTTAATGTAATTTTACGTTATCTCAGCAAATTTACCGCGTAACTTTAATTATTTGTGGGTTATTACTGTCTCTTATATGTAAATTTGTTATATTTTTGTGAAATTTTAAATAATGTACTTTTGCACATGGTTTTGTGTAATATTAGTTCAATTCTGTTGTAAAGGATATGTAAAATTACAGCATTTTTTTTCAGTGTAGTCCATCTCCGCTTTTCTTCATCTTCTCCCGTTGTTCCTTCCTGGCGCTCTACATTCCTTGAACGGTCGGCCTTATCGAACTCGTGCTTGCTGTATCCATTCCAACCAAAAGCTCTTTCCAGAGGCTTCATTTCCCGTTCCAAATCAGCAGTCTTTATGACTCCCCTTTTCTGTCTGGGATGAGAATTTGATCCGTTATTGACGTATCGATCAGTGTGGAGGAAAAGCGAAATCCCTAAAAAAAAACCATTTGTTAACTACATTATAATTTATCCGCCTTAAATGCTTAAGAACTATCACGTAATCCTTCCTTACAGTGCGGATTGTTTCATGAACCGGAAAGAATGGCCGACCGATATATCATCGACAAGCGATTATTAAATGGCTAATGATTGCAATATTCATTAATTCGTTATACTAAACACAAAACTAGTTTATAGTATAAATCATGTTACAAAGCATTATCTGAAAATGCACCAGGAAGGAAAGTCCACGCATATTAAGTGAGCCATGTCTCGTCGTGACTGAGAACTGAGAAAATAAAATATGTAATATAAAACGAAAGTAAGAGTCGACAACAAATCAAACCTTGAATACAAATGCGGATCTAAAAAGAGTATTTCATTACTTCCCTTCATGATATTACAAGTTTAAAATGTTTTGGTGGAACATAAAAAAATACCGCATGTATTTTTTCATAGGATTGGGATCATGATTTCACCCGTTGCATATAATTACGCCGAACGCGGTGCTTATAAACGGTGCATATTTTTCAATCTAAAGTGTTTTCCGCGCTTCCCTCAGGAAGAAATTCCATTGGACCTTCAAAGCCCGGAAAACACAAAACTAAAAAAAAAAGTGAGCAATATTCTATTCTCTTTGTCTTATAAATTCCTCACAATTTAAAAGACTGAGTTTTTAATAAAATCTTTGGCGGTTAAAAATTCAAGATTATTTTAGTTCCCTGGGCGTTAAAATTATATAAAATACGAATGCGCCTGACATGTGTAATGGTATTGTAGTGTAGTAAATATAAAAAATGAAAACTATATATGGTATAAAAGAAAATGACAATGTGGTAACGTAGGAGTTACCGGTATTGCAACGACGCGAATAGAATGCACCGGGTGCAATAGAGGTGCATATCCCTACTTTTTGTCATCTTCAAAAACCAATGATTTTGGCATTATTAGTGAAATTTTTCTTTAATCAATAATAAAGAACGTTTTGAATATGAATATTGCTATGATTTTAATGGTCTAGGACGGTAATAAAACACTTCCCATGTCGCATTGCAATAAATATACTAATTGGTGACTCATTTTATACAACTTGAAACCATTTTACACTGGCACAAAACGAACACTAAATTTATAAGCAACCGAGCAATTTTGCTCAATTTGCTTTATTCCCAAAATGATAAATCACAACTCTGATGAAATTATAAAGTCATTGAACGAGACGAAGAACATTGACGAGTATAATTTTTCAGTTTTGCTTTTATTGTCCAAAAACAAATGCCCAGTTAGTGCAAGAGAGTAAGTTCTATTATTTGCGCTTCCAGTTATTCGAATTTGATAAGCGGATATCGGTATGGATATCTCTACAGGGTGATCTTTTTTTCGAATTTAACCATCGGTTATTTGAAGAGATGCGGAGAAAATTCAATTGGGAAAAAAATTGTGCAAATAGAAGCACATTAAAGGGACGTTTTCAAATTTGGAAAATTCCGACTGGTTTCTGAAATATTCGCAAAAAAATCCAATTTTTTTAAAAAACTTTTTAATAGCCACTTTTTGCTTCCTCCAACGTGGTATTTTTAATCTTAAAATCCAACGTTTCGGTTTTATGCAACTGGTTGCAATGCGTTCGGTGATATACGACAATTAATAATTCTTGTTCTCAATGTTAATAAAGATTAAACTCTAGGCATCTAAAGTGTTTTCCGGGCTTTGAAACCGTGGTTCAATGGAATTTCTTTTTGACGTTTCGTCTATAGCTGCAGCAGACAGGAAAGCGCGGATGGACTAGTCTACCATACATTCACCAAGTAACAGGTACAGTCGGCAGGCTACTAAAAAAGCACAGTGTTAAAACTGTCTTTAAACCCACTTGTACAATACAACAGAGCTTGAAATCGACCAAAGACTGCAGAGATCCCCTATCGGTACCCGGAGTTTACCGAGTTCTATGCGGCTGTGGCTCGATATATATCGGCACCACAAATCGCAGTGTCAACACGAGGATTACTGAACACATGAAGAGTTGCAGGCTGGGACAAACACAAAAGTCAGCAATAGCAGAGCGCGCTCTCTCCGAAGGTCACTACATCTTTTTCAATGAGGTGGATATCTTATATCAATCGCAGCGTTTCTATCCGAGACTAACGAGAAAGGCCATTGAGATCTTTAAACACGACAACAATTTCATCAAGAAGGAGGCAATTATGTTTCTAAATGCAGAGTGGAAGGGAGTTCTACGACATACTTCAAGAGCGCCGAAACCCTGCGCTACCACTACGCGAGAATAAATACCAAGAAGCTCACCCTAGTCAATCTGTCTCTCCTCATCGCCTTTGATAATGTTTGCCGCAGCTGTAGATGAAACGTCAGGAAGAAATTCCATTGAACCGGCTTCAACGCCAGGCAAACATTTTATCCACGGTGTTTATGGTGTGCTTTTGTCACACACGCGCGCCTTTTTTTTTTTTTTTGTTAAGACCACGCGCGCGGAGCGCCCATAGTTTAGGAAATCCGAACGCTGTGGGCAGAGAGATATTAGCTATTAACCAAGAACCTGAAGATACCTAAAAGTAACGGAAATGTCGAAACGTTTACTTTACTTCATATTCGCAAACATAACAGCTTTTGAAAAATGGTAAAAAACGTGCTAAAATTCATAAAAAGATATAAAATGGTACCACGAGTACGTATTGTTTGTGAGTATGAAACGAATCTACAATTGAAATTTCAGTTTTATAGCTTTGATTGTTCCTAACTGTTTATAATATAATAAGGGAATAAAACCTACAAAAAATATTGATAAACAAAAAACTAAAGTTAAATGTTGCAGCACTATTTGGGACACCGTATACTATTTAAAACATAAATCAACGCTCTATTTATTATAAAACTAATGGAATTTTCGCAATAAATTAACTGTTATCAATTTACATGAAAAAATCCTAAAATTCTAGGTTACAACACTTTTTTGGGACACTCTATACTATCCAAAACGTAAATATATGCCCCATTTATCATACGACTACTAGAACCTACGAATAAAATCGATTACTATTGATTTATGTGGGAAAAATAGTTATTTCTTTGTTAAGCATATGGAGCTCTCAAATCGACCCGAAAACCTAATTTTGGGGATCAAAATCGTGCATTTCAACCTTCAACAGCTTATATCGCGTTTTAATTAAGATTTATCCGAAAAGCTATATGAGGAGCCAAAAAAGTACAATAATTTTAGTGTTTTTTACCAATTTGTGGATAAAATGGCGAAGGAAACGTTGCAGAAACAGGAACAACTGCAGTAAATATTACTAATATCTGACAACACCAGACTCCTTGAATAATTAAAATTGCTTTCATTACTAAGTTTTAATAACTCTTTCATCGCCTATATCTAACATTTTATTCTAGCTTCTCTACGTACTAAATAATCCATCCTTTCTATGTAAAATACACACTGCTTATGGACCTTTTCTGCATTATTAGCATATATTAGCTTCCTGCATCATTTTTTGAGCCACCCTATACTATCTAAAACAGAAATCAACGTCCTATTCATTATAAAACGACTCGAAGTAAGAAATAAAATCGATTACTATAGATTTATATAACACATATCGAAAATTCTATGTTAAACATATGGGGCTCTCAAACCGGCCCAAAAAACTAAATTTTGAGATAAAAGTCGTGCATTGCTGCCTTTAACAGCTAATATCTCGTTTCGATGAAGATTTATCAAAAAATGTATAAGAACAGCTAAGGAAGTAGAAGAATAGAGCTACACGTAGAGCCCATTTTCGAAGCTCTGCCTAGAACAGTAACTGAGCACGGGTGGCCCAAAAATAAGGTACAAATTTTGCACTTTTTTTTAATTTTCTCAAAAACCGTGAAAGCTAGCTTCTTTCTGATACATGCATCTGATAGCCCTTGATGACCTCTTCATACATCATATTAACTTGCATTTCGAAAAACCGTACCGTTTCCAAGATAAACAAAAAAATGTAAAAATTTCAAAATTTTTACAGGGGGTAGGTCGTGAAAATTTTCAGCCAAAATCGATTGTCATAGATTTTATCAAAAATAGTCTCATATGAAAGAGGGGACAAAAATATGTAAAAATTCTGGAATTTTCAGTAATTTTCTTCCCCTTCAAAATGGCGCCAAAATCGTAATTTTTCCACTTTTTATCGACATTTTAATACTGATATCTGTATAATTCAAAAACTAAACATGGTATAACGATGCTATTGACACCGATGAATAGAGCATTCTCGGCCACAAAATACCTGCTTAATTTGTCGTTCAAAGTTTTTAATTTAGTTGACGTAATGTTCGATCAAATAAAAATATTAGGTAATTTTTACAAAATTTTAATAGTTTTTCACTTCCTATGAGACTGTTATTAAACCTAGCAAAATAGTAATTAACGTTTTGAGCAGTATTTGAGCCGACTCACACTTAATTGAGTCACTGTTGTTCTATTGCCGTAAATGGCTTTGCTATAAAATGGCAAATGTCACTCTACCCCTATCAATGAGAAATTAATCATTTAAATCTCAGAACCTAAAAACGATAAAATCGAACAGTTAATACCGGTCGAATGGGCTTCGTTAAAGCTATTTTGTCAGTCATATTCGAAAAACTGATTGTTTCGGCGTGGCACATTTATAAAGCAATATTTGTAATAAAAGAGAATACCCTGATGATGGCTTATGGTAAGCGTAAAGTCGAAACGTCGGATATATTTGGTTTCGGCGCTCTTTAGCAACAGTGAGTAAGTTGAACCAAAAAAGTGTCATTTTAATAAAAAAGTTTCCAAAATAGAACCTTGGGTACCCGCGGCAAGGTTTAGGACCTCAGAGACCTCTAGCCCGTCCTATAAAATAGCCATATACCAAATTTCAGCTTTCTAGCTCGAACCGTTCCCGAGATATCGGCTTAAAACCAAAACTTTTCAGGCGGCCATCTTGGATTTTTAAAAATGTCATTTTTAGCGAATTTTACATAAGGGAAACCTTCCATTCGATTTTCAAGTCGATATCACCATCGGTTCATAAAACAGCTATAACCTAGGTACAGTCAGCTACGTAGCTATGCGAGCGATATTACCATTCATGGTACCTCCATGGGCACCCAGCATTCAAAGTTGAACCATGTATCATTAACAATTCTCTAAATATCAACGGTACTCAGCTATTGTAGCTATGATAGCTACGGCAACTATATTACAATTTATAATACCCCCGTAGGTACCTACCATCCAAATTTGAACCATGTACCATCAATGGTACCCTAAATATAACCTTTTCTATATTCCTCCCATTTAAAAAGCATTGCACAATGTATTTCTTATGGGAAAACGGAAGAAATGGCAAAAAAGAAAAATAACTACGCCCATGTCTGCCGAAAAATCGAAAAAATGTATTTTTGCCCGAATTTGTAACCGCCACTGTCTGGGCGAGAACCGCGTGGTCTGGCTTCGACGTCATCAGCCAAAAATGAATCCCGACATGAAATTTTCAAATCGACCAGTCTTTGTGAAAACGACCTCGAGGACTGGGCATTTTGCCAATAATCTTCCTAGAAATGTTCAAATTTTCCCCGGCCAGACAGTTTTCCCCGCTTTTCGGCCGATTTTCCTTAGTCTGAGGCTTTAAAGTTAATGTTTACATTTCGGAAATCTCAGCTGTCAGTTGCAGAAGGGCGCGGCCGCCGAATGCTTCCGACACCCCCGTGGTGGACATCGCTTCGGAACCATTCGGGATTTTCGGCCAAAATTTCATTAATCTGCATCTTTCGCTTCGAAATTCAATTAAGCCCATTTCGCGACGTCCCAGCTAAAAGTGGTTCCAAAGTCCCAAAAAGAAAACATTCCAACGTATCCCCTGGGATAGAAAACCATTCGATTAGATGCACGGTCTCCGGACAAATATACCTCAAAGTGGCAATTTGAAATGTAAAGTTTAAAAATTCGTCAAAATTTCAAATTCAAAGCTAGGCCCTTGATTTTCGGCACGATCAAGGGTCCATGTGTCTGCTACCTCCCTGAATTATTTTTTGCTGCAAAATTGTGGAATCTACAGGGTGAAATGTGAGAAAAGTACACCAAAATTGGCAAAAAATGCGGCACAGAAAAACTTTCGCAACTCACCCGGTATAAGAGCTAGACCAAAACTAACGACTGATTTTTTTTTCTCTCCACGTCTTCTAGTTGCCCATATACCACCGAAGCCGGACCGTTCCATAGTTTTCGTAAAAATCGCAAAAAAACTACCTTCAAATTTTGGACACTTCCTTAATTGTCTTTGGACATTTTTTTGACCACTCTGTATTAAAGTGACGCCTTTGGCGAGATAGGATTAAAGGTAGCCAAGGATATGCCCTTTCTTCTAGTACCATCGTTATTGGGTCAATCGTCTAACTAAAGGAGTCCAGAAGGCCCAGAAGTAGACCATTACAAAATATTTTTCAAAAAACCGTCCCAACTTTGCCATTTTTTGTAGATTTTCCTATTTAACTTATCGGAATTAGACGTCAAAATTGTTCGTCTACACATATGCGGAAATCTACCCGTGGTGTGTCCTATACCCCACATAGCCCCGGAGTTTCGACAAAACTGCCGTAAAAATCCTAACATTCCTAACAAAAAACCTAAAAAATCGCATTTTTGACTTTGGTACGCCACTGGTCGGCCCTCCCCCCCGGCTCCATTGGCTGCTCGTTATATATCCTCACTTGCGTTCGGACAATAATGAGTTGTCATGGAAACGAAACATGATGTAGGCAACTAGCAACCCAAAAAGTAAACTGACCCAAACATGAAATCGGTAGTTACCGCTGGTTCATTCAAATAATTATTCTTCTATTAGGATGGATTACGACAAATGTAAGTTACAGTGTCTTTTTTTCACTAAAAATGTAAAAATAGTGTATTATACAACAAGCATTTAATGAGAGTCGTTACTCTCGAGGGTAACGTTTGAGCCCACGAGCGCAGCGAGTGGCACAAGTTACCCCAGAGAATAACGCTCATTAAATGTGAGTAGAATACTATACTTTATCCACGACCAAGATTAGTTTTCTTCAAATATGGTAGGTTATACGTGCCATAAAGCTAATTCACAATTAATTTTAAAATCATTTACATTTATCTCAATATATCCTAATAAAAGGATAATTATTTGAAGCAACCAGTGGTAACTACCGATTTCATGTTTAGGGCAGTTTACTTTTTGAGTTTTCAGTTGCCTACGACATGTTTCGTTACTATGACAACTCATTAATCTTGAGAATATACCAGAATAATGTAATTATTACAGTATGGTCGTGGATAAGTTTACTTTTCACTGAAAAATACTGAAAATAGGTCATAAAATGAAGTAATTTACCGTCCACCCTCGTATTATTGAAATGAAGATGCACGGGCGACTAGACCGTCGTCTATCTGACGCATCAAACATCGCGCCATCGATTAGCGAAACCAGTCGTGATTTTAAAAGTGTAAATTACCTTTGTGGCTTCCTCGGTGGCACCTATAACCTAATATATTTGGGAAAACCCGAAATCTTGGTCGTGGATAAAGTATAGTATTCTACTCGCATATAATGAGCGCTATTCTCTCAGACAACTTGTGCCAATCGCTTCGCTCGTGGGCTCAAACGTTACCCTCGAGAATAATGTGTCTCATTAAATGCTTGTTATATAATATACTATAAGATTGTATTTTGACCGGCCGTGAAAGCCTTCAGAGTCTTATTAAAGTGTTTGATTGGTTGTAGGTACGCAGACAGATAGAACAGTTTAATATTTGTAATGTTCAAAGATTTTGCCCAATCCGACTGAAGAATTGGCCGATGAATTGAACTGTAGTCTGTAGATTCACATCACAAAATCATCAAAAAAAACGCGACAATTAATAAGAATAAAGAAACATGCGATACAAAAAACAATAAGATAGTCAAAAATGACAAAAATTAAGAAAATAAAAAAAAAATCTAAAAAAAGGTAATTTTTCCCATTCAGGATTTCTTGGCATTTTAATGGCCATGAATGTTCATTTTTTCTTTACCGAGCTCCGTTTTGCGCATGTCAAGAACAATGGCAAACAACGTCAAAGTCATATTTCCAAAACAAACAAAGTGTCAAATTTTTCTAAATATATAATAGAGACACAAATTTAAATTATTACAAATTTTAGCTCAAAACCGTCTAAATTCTACATTATCGGTAGTCACAAAAAATTCTCATATAGTAATTGATTTTTGACTTGTTGGAAAAGTTTTATTTCCAACCAAAACTGTATAGAAAACTTTTAAAAAAATCGAGAATCATTAATTTTAAAAACACATTTTTGAATTAAAAAATAAAAAATAAATTTTATATAATAGAGAATATTAGAGTTCATTTTTTGAAAAGGTTCAATTTTAGGTCAACATTACCTTGAAAAATAACGCCCAAGAAAGAGTCTAATTTAGATAATTGACAAATTATATATATAAAACAAAGAAAAACACCGAAAAAAAAATCTAAAACATGCAGAAATTTTATAAAAAAAATTGGTTTAAAACTGGTGGATAGTTAGAAGAAAATTTGAAATATTTTCAATTTTAAAACAAAATCTTGTAAAAATTTGTAATAATCGTCCTTTTTTGGACCGACAGTCTTTCAGGAAAATTCGGATTTTGACTCGAATTTTATTCCGATCCAAAATTGTAAAAAAACTTAAAGGATCGGGATTTATTACTCATTAAACGACACAGTTTTGAGTCGAAATTTAAACTCCGTTTGAGTCATGGGAAACTCGCGTTTTGAACTCGATAGAGTTACTTCATGCAGTGTTTTTATATTTAATATTTTTGTTTCTTTTTTTGACATATTTTTAGACTTATTGGGCCGATTAATTATATTTTCTTACTTTTTTATTGATCCTAAATTTTTGCTTCTCAAATTGTCTCCACGCAAAACATTCTAAAACTCTCACTTGTTTTTGGGATTTTTCACAAATTTAATGTAGCCTTTCCACTTTTTGAATTAATATACTTTTTTTGTAATATTTTGTTATAAATTCTTCTTGTTTTCGTAATCAGTATATGTATTTGCTTCTTAAACTATCTTTTTCGTATTTTTATTCCTTGTTTGTTGCGATAACTCTGTATTTTTTTAAATAAAATTTGTTTATATTTTTTTTATTTATAAAAAAAGTTTTGGCTATTATTTTTTGTTTACTTCATTTCTAATTTTTTTTTTCTTAGATATTTTTGTGTTCCGCTCATTTAATTTGGTTTCATTTTACAACTTTTTATGTTTGTTGCTTTAATTTATTTTCCCGTCATATTTTGAAGTGTCAAAGTTATTTTTTCTTAAATTGTCTTTCTCACAACTTTGAGCAACAAAAAGTCCATAAAAAGACGTTTTCAAATTTAGAAAATTCCAATTGGTTGCGGAAATATTCGCAAAATACTAATATTTTGATTTTTTTTTTTCTGGTTTTAATTTAAAGCAATAATTAAAAATAAATGACACTAATGGTCTATTCAACCCGTTATTTTCCTATGTAAAATCCGACTTTACCTTGACCGTTTTTATGGTACCATTATCAATTCTGAATTCTGCTTGGAAATGCATGCTGAATTGATATGAAGAATTGCAAGGATATTCTGAATACAATATAAAAAATCCTAGACTGTATTTAAAAAATAATAATTTGATGATGGATGAAAAACGAAACATCTGATTTTAAGTCTGAAAATACCACATTGATTGAAGGGAACAAAAAGTGTGAATTATTTTTAATTATCTTTTTAACTTTTTTTAAATTCTCTTTATAAACTTCACTGAGACGATGATCACAAGGAGGGTGAAAGTTGTATAAAAGTTACACGCAGACAAAAAAAAGAAAAATGTTGACTAATTTTAAGTTTAGAATGGAAAAATTCTGTTTTATTTTTTAGTTTTTTGTTTGACCTAACTAGTGACTCAAAATTTTTTAAAAGCGATTTCTACGTTTTTCACAAATGTTTACTACATTTTTACAATTTTATTGCACACATCTTTTAATTAAAAATACAAATATTAAAATGTTATTTTTACCATTGAAAGTTGAAAAAAACATTGAGAGTTAAAAAAAAAATGTTGCCTAATTAAAAATGTATAGTTCCAGTGGATATTGCCGCCATTTTTTAGGTGGTTACTGTTAAAAAATTGGAGTCAAAACTGTAAAACAGGAGAGTCTTTTCAGATGTAAAATACTAACTCGTTGGTGTAGACAAAAAAATTTGAATAAAATACTTCAAAGTAAATACGGTCAATAAGATTTGTCATTTAATTTTTGTGTTATAGCATTTTCGATTTGCTGCTCTAGAGCAAGTTGCGAACATTTCTAACTTTAAAATCTTATTCAGATAATAGAGAATAGAGGTACTCTCGGATTGCTCTAGAACATCAGGCCAAAATGCTATTAATTATTACGTAATGCATGCGAATCGCACGAGGATTACAGCGAGGATTTTCAATGGTACGAGCGCTCCCCCGAGCGCGTTTTTGGTGAATTAAATTAACGAATTTAAATTTTTGAGTTGGCAACACTGGTCGGGAGATCACTTCGACTATTGTATCATCGCCTTTAATAATGTCTGCCGCAGCTGTAGACGAAACGTCACGAAGAAATTCCGTTGGATCACGGCCTAAAAGCTAGGAAAACACTTTAGATTGTATTTTGACCGGCCGTGAAAGCCTTCACTGTCTTATAATGAAAAAAAAATTGAAAAAAGAAATTATTGGACACAGAGAAGAAGGCGAAAGTAATAGACAGAGCATAAGAGGAAGACAAGTACAACCCTAAACAAGAGTAAATTTTGTTTTGGTACTTTGTTGGTTACTTAGAGGAGAAAGAAATACCTAAATGAAGGAACCTAAGAACTAAGTTATGAAAAGAAGAGTAATTACTAAAAAAGAAGAAGGGTGGCAAACACAGACAGTGTGGAAGATTGTCGAACTTCGAATACTATTAAAGAGCTGCTAAAGAATACAGGAGACCGCGTAACTAACCATCAAGAAAAAAAACTGAAATTGTTACTTTCAAGGAGGAAAGTAAGGTAACAGAAATACTGTGACTAAAAGAAATTGAGAAAAAAAAACGAATACATTTCAATAGCAGATAAAGAAGCAAAAGTGGACTTTATTGATCATTCCAGAATTACGTCATTTGACATGTATGCCCCTCAAAGCAATATGGCGGACCAACCTATTAAACGTCAGACGGAACTTAAAGCTTCATCTTGATCATCATGTTTCGTGTTTGATTTGAGATATATTTATAATATATTCCTAAATTGTCTCTTTTAGGCAAAAGCTTTAAGACAGAATGTATAGTTTTGAGAAAATCCTAAACTGTCTAAACAAATATGTTTTTCATAATTATAGTAAACTGGCTGCGGTGTTGCCGTTCGTACTATTTTTTTTTTAATTTATATTATTTAACGTTAAAAAAATGGGAATAATAACATCAAAATATTGTTTTAATGAGGATATGTCTTCCTAAAAGAATCATTGATGCCTTTTATTCTTATTTCTAAGCGCCCACATGTTCTGGATTTTTTTTTATTTATTTTACGTCATGTCATTCGTCACACGTCAATGTCACTAGAGATGGAACTTTTCTCATACTAGGGATGGGCAGCTGCCCACACACACACACACACACACACATCATTGCATTTTAACACATTATCACACTGCTCTGTTAGTCCACATTTATAACTATTTATTTCTGTGCTTAACTACACCAAAATTGTCATGAGCATCAGCAAACTGAAGAATAACAAATTAATGGTTATACGTATGATTATTTCATCTTATTTTCAGGTAACTCGTTTATAGCAGCCATAACAACAATCCATCACAATAAACCAGATTCGATCACAATTTCTACAATCGAAACGTCTGCACCAGAAAGTAGCACGGACGAGACGTTGAGAGGCCTTAATGTCACATTGTCTTCGTCCGAGCGGAAGAAAAGGCTTTTACCTTATCAGAACTTTTACTTCAATCAACCGTTTAATAGGTAAGCTTTTCAATACCTAAATTAGAGCTATTAATTAGTTTTTTTTCTAATACAGGATTATCCGCTTAAATGTAGGAAACGAGGCTCGCATAATATTTTAATGGAGCAATTTTGAATACGTAGCTATGATGGAGTTCAGCGTACACGTGTTACCTTGTTTTAATGGAGAGATATTTTAGTTCTATCGCGCTCTAGTTCTCGAACTCGACGGAACTTAAAACTCTCGTTTATAGGTGATAGATACCAATTCGGGGCTTAGCCAGCAGAGTTTATGTGTGAAAACCAGAATAACAACTTCCATGAATATTATTTCATTTTTTGAAAGAATTTTCTCGATTCTTTATCACTTTAATTAGTTACTAAAGTGTGTTCATAAGTAGCAACCCATGGAATTAAAACTCTTATCTGAGATGAGTTGTTCATAAAAATTGAAAATCGCAACATTTTATGACATTTTCGATTCTCAATTGTTTTTATGAAGTCATCTCAGACCTACTGTTCTAATTCCATGGCCTAGTGGAGTTTTTTTTAATGGACGCTTGATATATATATGTCTCAAAATATTAAGGCCATATTTAATAAGGAACTGAATTTGTGCCTGGTTTTGAGATGAAATATTCATATGAACCTAATTTTAATTTATTTCTCTATCTGAAATATATATTCGACTGGTTTCGAAAAAAATCAAAAGTTTGAAACAAAAAATTAACTTTTTCTAGACGTAATTTGAAGCGATAATTGACTGGTTCCTTTTCGCTCTCTTCAACATAATATTTTCAAATTTAAAATTCGACGTTTTGTTTTCATGCAACCATCATCAATTTCATCTTTTTAAATACGGTCCTGGATTTTTTTTAAATCTGATTCTGAATCTCCTTGCAATTCTGCATTAGGTGATATGCGACAGTTGATAAGTCTACTAACTTTTAGGTTAGATTTTGCTGAAGTTAGGTTAAAATTAGTGTTAAAATTGGTTAAGAATGACCCTCATTGCCTAGAAATGCAATATTTGGGGTTTTTGGAGAAATTAAATTCTAGGACAAATATCCTTTTTGGTATTTTTCGTTGAAAACGGTCATAAAGTACGAAAAAATACAAATTTGGTGTGCTTGGAAAAATTTAGATCAGAATTGATTGAATAGGACTCAACGCAACTAAAAGTGCAAGTTTGGTGTTTTTGAAGAAATTTAAGTGTGGAGTAGGGCTAAAATCGGTTAAAAATGACTAAAATTTCGAGTACTTGATAAAACTCAAGTTAGGATTAGGGCCATAAACTTTCAAAAATTGCACCAAGCATCTAAAAACGCAAGTTTAAAGCCTCTCGAAAAACTAATGTTAAAAATAGTGCTAAAATCGGTTTGATAAAAAATAACCCACCCAGTCTAAAGATGAGAATTTTGATGTATTTGAAATCTGATTAAAATCCTCTAATTTCTTTTTACAATTTTAAAACACAGCCGAGCAAAATTGATTAAATTCCATTTCATAAATTTAATTTTTGACTCAAAATAAGTAAAATTTAACGAGATGCGCTCAAAATTTAATTTTTATAGAGTCAGGTTAGGATTAAGACCAAAAATTTTTGAAGAGTGAAGTTGAGAAGAAGTGTTTTTAAAAAATCAGATTAAGATTAGGATTAAAATTGGTTAAAAATGACTCAAAGCGTTTATAATTGCAAACTTGGATTTTTTGCAGAAATTTAAGTTAAAATTAGGGTAATATAAAAATTAGAGGTATAAACTCATTAAAATCTTCTAATTTCTTTGTAAAATTAATTTTTTTAACCAAAATAAGTAAAATTTGATTAGAAGCGTCTTAAAGTTTCGTTTTTATTTTCTTCAAAATATTCTCCAATAGATTGGAGACTTAAATTAGTGAAAAATGACACAAAGCGTAAAAACATAGAAATTTTAAGTTTTTGCAGACATTAACGTTAGGATTAAGGCCTAAATCAGTTAAAACTCAACTTGTTTAAAAATGCAAGTTGAAGCCTTCGGAGAAAGTTAGGTTAAAATTAGCTCTGTAATCGGTCAAAAACGACCCACATTGTGTTAAAAAGTGTATTTGAGATTTTTGCCATTTGGTAAAATTAGTTTTTGAATCAAGGTATATAAAATTTGACAAAATATACCTCAAAGTTTTGTTTTTCTAGAAAAACGTTAGGATTAAAGTCAAATATCTTTAAAAAAATGATTCAATCATGTAAAAGCTCTCTAAAATAGCAAATTTGGAGTTTTTGGGAAAATTTAGGTTAAGATAGAGCTAAAATCGGTTAAAAATGACCCACAGTGAAAGTGCAAATTATGATGTTTTTTAAGAAATAAAATTTTAGGACAAAATTAGGCAAAACGTTTTATACTAAAAAACTACAATTTAGCAGGTCTTGATCTAATGTGTTGTTTTCACTAAAATTAATTTTTAGATCAAAATAAGTAAAATTTGACTAAAAAGACTCTAAATGAAAATTTGATATTTTTCCAGAGAGTCAGGTTAGAAATAGAGCCAAAACTTGTTGAAAAGATTCCTCAAACACAATGATTGTAAATTCAAAAATTGTGTCTTTCAAGATTTTATTTAAAAAATATTGGGTTTGAATTTGAGCCAAAAACGATCCAAAAATGACTTAAACTGTCTAAAAATGCAAATTTAGAAAACAGAAAAATTCAAGTTAGTATTAATCCCAAAATTGCTTAATAATACTTAAAGCGTCCATAGGGCAAATTTAGTTTTTGAGAAAACACAGGTTACGAAAAAAGCCAAAATCAGTCAAAAAAAATTTTCAAAATGCCTCAAAATACAAATTTGGTATTTTCCGCGAAAGTCAAGCCAGTATTAAGGCCGAAATCAGTTCAAAATAACTCCAAACGAATAAGCTTTTAGTTTTGAGAACTGTATTTTAAAATCATTGCCAATATGTAGAAACTCAGAAAACAATAATTAATCTTGTCTCTCATCATATCAACGAATGCAGAATTGCCAGAAGATCCACAATCCGACATAAAAAATTCAGGACCGACAAAAAATTCATGGAAACGAAACGTCGGATTTTAAATGTGACAATACCATGTTAAAGAGCGCAAAAAATGGCTACGCAGATATGTCAATTATTTTTAATTATCTCTTGAAACCTCGCTTGAAACTAAGCCTAGAAACAATAAACAATTTTTCAAAATTTCATTTTTTTTACGAATATTTCCTAGATCAGTTAAAATTTTGCCCTAATTTAACCTTCTTCGCGTCTCTACAAATAACCGAGATCTTCATGGTTAAACTCGAAAAACGATCATTCTGTATGTCAATCACATGAAGACAATAGTATCATTCTTGTTGTATAATTAACAAAACTTGTCAAAAAGTAGATCTATAGAAGTTGGCGTATTTACCGAAAGGTGGCAAAGAATGTCAACGTCAAACATTACGAACCACATAGTTGCCAGAGCGCTGTTGCTAATTACCGAACAAATTTAAAATTTGGGGAAAAATATACATTGTGTCGCAGCTAAGAAGGAACACTAAGTGGATTTGGAAAACGGTAGGAGGTAGGATTTAGAATGCAGGCTCGAAAAAAAAATACAGAACCTCATTTAAGTTTTTATAGGATTAGAGGTAAAATAGGTTTAATACCAAATTGATGTGAAAACGGAAGTTTGTAGTTTTTGCAAATTGTCAGGTTAAGATTAGGGCCAACACAGTTTTGTTTTTATATTGTACGAAAATTCAATCCAATCTGAATTGAATTTCCAGCCGATGAAAAAGTCTAAAGGTCGCGATGGCCAAAAAGATCGTGACCTTATTTTATCAACAAATGTTATCACATCACAAAATTACTTAACTCTATTAACTTAAAAGTTAATAGAATTATTGATTGTCGCATATCACCTAATGCAGAAATGCGAGGAAATTCAGAATCCACTGGAAAAAATTCAGGGCCGTATTAAAAAAAAATAAGTTAATGATGACATCAAAACGAAACGTTAGATTTTAATTTAGAAAATAGCACCTTGAAGAGAGCAAAAAGTGGCTGTTAAGAAGTGCCAGCTGCTTTTACTTATCTTTTTAAATTAAAACTAGAAAAAACAATCAGAATTTCCTAAACCAGTTGGAATTGTCGACATTTTAAACTTCATTTTTATAGACTTTTAAATGCGCAACATTGCCCTAATTTAACCTTCTTCGCATCTCTACCAATAACCTCATGGCTAAACTTGAAAACCGGTCACCCTGTATAAAATAAGAAGTGCTCTCTCTCATACCAATTTTTTTTTTCTTTTCAGACCCCATAAAGCAGGTGTATCAGCTCAGCAGTACAAAGACTTCGACAATGTGCGGAAACCCCCAAAGAAAATTCAGCAAGAACCAATTCTCTTTCGACCTGCAGACACTGGTTCGAAATTCACACCATTTCTGGAAAGTAATGCCTTGCCAGGGCCTTTTCGGCCGATGATAAATCTTGGCAGCCATCCAAATCTTCCTTATGTGGTGGCAGAAAATCCCGTTCAAGACGAGGAGAAGGCTCCTCATAATGTGCGGGAACAAGAGTCGCATCAGGATTTAAGTGCCATATATGAAAAATTAGCTCAACTAAAGTTAAGGTGATTTGTGTAAATATTTCTGAGGCTGTCAAGTTTGAAATTCTGGTGTTTTAGGCAGCAATCTGCACACCAAAAACAGCCACCTTATGGATACAGACTAACACCTCAATTCAGGTTCAGACAGAGGCCTCAGAAAATTCCACAAGGTTTCGGGTTGAGTTACGAGGTTCCTAACTATAATATTCAGCCGACCAAGACTACCATCGAGACATTTACTGCCACCAATATAGACATTCCT
Source organism: Taphrorychus bicolor (assembly GCA_951812265.1). Taxonomy (NCBI): domain Eukaryota; kingdom Metazoa; phylum Arthropoda; class Insecta; order Coleoptera; family Curculionidae; genus Taphrorychus; species Taphrorychus bicolor. The sequence goes on along the minus strand of OX638302.1, from coordinate 1,804,495 downwards.
GACAAAGAAAGTGGTGAAGTGAAATATGAATCAAAAGCACCTGGAAGGTAAATTTATAATGTTTGTCTACGGCTATACATTACAACATTAGACAGATGAAATGAACATGGACGTAAACGCAACGTGTAAACGTTAATGCAAGTTATTTCACGTTAGGGCATCGTTTTCTCGACTATCATTTTTGACTAGAGTAAATGACATAATTGGGTTTTTTTATTAATTGTTTTTAGTTGTATACTACAAGTGAAAAGTTTTGTATACGGTATACAGTGTGCATTATCTACAATGCATAATCGCAGAACTAGGGTGTCTTTCTTTGCAAAAATAGCAATTTTTGAAAAAAAAAACGGTAAATGGGCGAAGCCTTCCTCAAGCTAAGATCACACACTGCTACTTTCCCGCTACTTTTGCTGCAGTGCAACTAAAAAGTTGTGCAGTATTTTAAACTATTCGTGTGAATCCCTATGCAGTTTGAAAAAGTAGCGTCTGCAGTACAAAAGTTTCAGCAGTTTTAGGTTGCATGAAACTTATTAAACAGCCACGTGTGAATCAGAATTTTTACAAGTTGCGGCGCTGCAATAGTTATTTATGTATTAAGAGCAAAAAGTACCACTTTTTTGCTCGGAGAGCGGCAATCACTCGAGAGCAAAAAAGTTACTTTTTGCTCGTAATGCATACAACGTTTTTTCTGCAAACACAACTGAGCATAACTGAAGACTTAATGAACTGAAAATTTAAATCACTTTCCCGCACGGCATGCGTGAAAGTAAATATTTAAAGACTGACTGATTTATAATATAATTTAGACCTTATAGTCTCTCTATCTAGATAGGTGCACCTGCCTTACAGCCGTGCCAAACATTTTTTTGTGTTTTAAGGAACTATTATGTTTGCCTTTATTGATTTTTGATACAAAATATACCCATAATATACGTACTTTTTATTCCAATGTCACCAGTTCATGCCTGAAACGTTACGTCACACCAACAATCACACCAAGTTTTTGTCATAACAACCAATTAATTCAGCTGTCATACTGTTGACAAAGATAAAGTTGTTTATGTATTGTATGTTTATTGCTTGTCTTTGTTAGAATGAATTAGCTCGTAGAAAAAATTGTTCTCAACTCTTTCCCGCACTCGCCTGCTGCCCGAAGTTCATTCGGGCATCCGCAGACAGCGTGCGGCAAAGTATCACCTTCCGCACTAGTTAGGAAAAGAACTATTTCGCTTGCTGTTTTGGGCAACGCGCGGAAAAGTAAACTCACATTCTGATCATCAAAAAAGGTTAGGTTTTTGTTCGTCCAATGAAAGCGTAAAATGCGTCAATATTTGACGTTTGTAGAAAAAAAGAAATTAAATCAGTTGAAACTTTTCCAGCGGTTGCATTCGCAGTTCGGCAGTTCTCGTGCTCCAACGGTAATTTTCATTTAGTTAGGATTTGAAAGCCTAATGTGTACTTGCATTGTTTTTTAAGTCCACTGAGGCTATACGTAACAAAATTCTATAAAATACTTCATCTCCTCGGCGTACTTCCTTAATTAAGTTGTTCACAATTCACGTTTTCTGATCCAATCTTTAACCCAATTTCTCTTCTTTTTATTAACCAGAGTGCGTCATTTCTTTCTTTTTAATAAAATATTTAATAAGCACATTGAAGCTACAGTGGTTTCGTCGTTAATATACATTTTTGAAAATTGATCACTGAGACATTAAATACAACATTACAACAAATTTAAATTCGATTAATAACAAAAAAGAGCACGCCGGTAAAATGGCTGCAACATTTCATTTAAAAGTTTCCCGTTTGAATCCCTTTGCAACCCCACACGACACTTGCAACTTTTTTGGGTTGCCGCAACTCAAAAAAGTGCATATTGAAGGCAACTTTTGCAATGTGTCTGAATGCTCCTCAACTTTTACTTCTGCTACTTTTAAAACTGCGCTGCAAAAGTAGCAGCGCGTCATCTTAGCTTCATATCAATATGTCGTTTATCATATGTCCCCTGTCAGTTGTCGTGCAAGATCTGTCAACTTTATAGGTTACCTCATTTCGCAGAAAAATAAAGAAAGAGCTATTGTGACGTCATGAGAATTCACGGCTGACCATTTTATAATGATTTAAATGAGTGATTTGTCAGAGATGCCTTATTTCTTGAAAATTTAAGCTTTTAAATGTTAATGTTCGGCAAGAATTATTATAAATTTGTGGTTTTTTAGACTTATTGTCCGAACGCCAGTAAGGATATAAAGCCGAGCCAACGAAGCCTTTTTGGTTGTAGATATTTGGTATTTTTTCCATTTCGACGCTTATAACTTTGAAACTGCTCATTTGAAGGGATTTTATAGTATTGCGCAAATGTACAGAAATGAACGGGCTTTTCAAATATGTGGTCGGTTCGGCGGTAAGTGCGGGGGAGGGGGGGGGGGCGACCAGTGGCGTACCAAAGTCAAAAATGCGGTTTTTTAGGTACCCAACTTTACGGCGTCTTTGCCGCAACTCCGGGACTATGTTGGGTATAGAACTCCCCACGGGTAGATTTCCCCATATGTGTAGACGAACAATTTTGACGTCTAATTCCGATAAGTTAAATAGGAAAATCTACAAAAAATCACAAAGTTGAGACGGTTTTTTGAAAAAATGTTTGTAATTGTCAAATTTTTGGCCCTCTGGAACCCCTTAGTTAGACGACTAGCCCAATAACGATGGTACCAGGGGAAAGGACATATCCTTGGCTACTTTTAATCGTATCCCGCCAAAGGTGTCACTTTATTACAGAGTGGTCAAAAAAACGTCCAAAGACAATTAAGGAAAAGTATCCAAAATTTGAGGGTAGTTTTTTGCGATTGTTGCGGAGCGATCCAGCTTCGGTGGTATATCGACAACTAGAAGACGTGGAGAGAAAAAAAAAAACAGTTATTAGTTTTGGTCTAGCTCTTATACCGAGTGAGCTATAAAAGTTTTTCTGTGCCGCATTTTTTGCCAATTTTGGTGTACTTTTCTCACATTTCACACTATAGATTCTACATTTTCGTAGCAAAAAATCTGAAATAATTCAGGGAGGTAGTACACACGTGGGCCCTTAAGCATGCCAAAAATCAACAGCTTAGCTTTGAATTTGAAATTTTGACGAATTTTTAAACCTTAAATTTCAAATTGCCACTTTGAGGTATATTTCTGCCCAGACCGTGCATCTAATACAATGGCTTTCTGTCTCACAGGATACATTGGAATGTTTTCTTTTTGGAACTTGGGAACCACTTTTCGTTGAGACGTCGCGAAATGGCCTGAATTGAATTTCGAAGCAAAAGATGCAGATTTTTGCAAATTTTGTCCTCAAAGTCCCGAATGCTTCCGAAGATCGCCACTTAACTAGTTAATCGGAACCATTCGGAATAGGCTCCGCCCACTGAACGTCAACTGACAGCTAAGATTTTCCGAATTGTAAACATTAACTTTAAAGCCTCAGACTAAGGAAAATCGGCCGAAAAGCGTGGAAAACTGTCTGGCCGGGGAAAATTTGGACATTTCTAGGAAGATTATTGGCAAAATGTCCGGTCCTCGAGGACGTTTTCATAAAGACTGGTCGATTTGAAAATTTCGTGTCCGGATTTATGTCAAAAAACTTCTCCTAAATCAAAGACCCACTTTATCGGATTTAGAGTTTCAACTCGAATGTAAAATGTAGACTAAATATAACTACCGGCCGTGACGTAAGCGATTAAAGATATCGGTGATATCTTTGAAACGATTAAAATTAGAAAGCTGAAATTTGGTATGTGCCTTACTACGGCTACATGGTGCCTTACAACGTTTTGTTCGTTCAATATCCGCCATCACCAGGCTTTTAAATTACGTCTGTTTACCCGTTGGTTCAAATTTGAATGGTGGGTAATCTACTGAGGTGCCGTAAAATATGAATAGCTGATGTAGATATCATAGCGACCATAGCTGAGATATAGCTGTCTCATGTTTTATAAATATAGATATTTAGAGAACTGTTAATGATACCTGGTTCAACTTTGGATGTTGGGTGCCCATTGGGGTACCATGAATGGTAATATAGCCGACATTGCTATGTAGCTGACCATAGCTAGGTTATAGCTGTTTTATAAACCGATGGTGATATCGACTTGAAAATCGAATGGTAGGTTTCCCTTATGTAAATTACGCTAAAAAATGACATTTTTAAAAATCCAAGATGGCGGCCTGAAGAATTTTTAAGTTTTAAGCCGATATCTCTGGAACGGTTGGAGCTAGAAGGCTGAAATTTGGTGTGTTGCTACTTTATGGAAAGGGCTAGAGGTCTCTAAGGTCCCGAACCTTGCCGCGGGTACCAAAGGTTCTATTTTGGAAACTTTTTTAACAAAATTACATTTTTTTGCTACAACTTACTAACGGTTGCTAAAGGGCGCTGAAACCAAATATATCCGACGTTTCGACTTTACACTTACTATAGGCCATCATCAGGGTATTCTCTTTTATTACAAATATTGCTTTATAAATGTGCCACGTCCAAACAATCAGTTTTTCGTATATGACTGACAAAATAGCTTTAACGAAGCCCATTCGACAACTGGTTCGATTTTATCGTTTCTAGGTTCCGAGATTTAACTGATTAAATTTCTCATTGATAGGGGTAGAGTGACATTTGCCATTTTATAGCAAAGCTATTTATGAAAATAGAACAACAGTGTCTCAATTAAGTGTGAGTCGTCTCAAATACTGCTCAAAACGTTAATTACCGTTTTGCTTAGTTTCATAACAGTCTTATAGCAAGTGAAAAACTGCTAAAATTTTGTAAAAATTACTTAATGTTTTTATTTGATCGAACATTACGTAAACGAAATTAAAAACCTTGAACGACAAATTAAGCAGGTATTTTGTGGTCGAAAATGCTCTATTCATTGGTATTAATAACATCGTTATGCCATGTTTAGTTTTTGAATTACATACATATAAATATTAAAATGTTGATAAAAAGTCGAAAAATACGTTTTTGGCGCCATTTTGAAGGGGAAGAAAATTAGTGAAAATTCAAAAATTGAAAATATTTTACATATTTTTGTGCCCTCTTTTATATGAGACTATTTTTGATAAAATCTATGACAATCGATTTTGGCTGAAAATGTTCACGACCTACGACCCTTTGAAAATTTTGAAATTTTTAAATTTTTCTGTTTATTTTGGAAACGGTAAGGTTTTTCGATATGCAGGTTAATATGATGTACGAAGAAGTCATTAAGGGCTATCAGATGCATGTATCAGAAAGAAGCTAGCTTTCACGGTTTTTGAGAAAATTAAAAAAAAGTGCAAAATTTGTACCTTATTTTTGGGCCACCCGTGCTCAGTTACTGTTCTAGTCAGGGATTCGAGAATGGGCTCTACGTGTAGCTCTATTCTTCTACTTCCTTAGCTATTCTTATACAGTTTTTGATAAATCTTCATCGAAACGAGATATTAGCAGTTAAAGGCAGCAATGCACGATTTTTATCTCAAAATTTAGTTTTTTGGGCCGGTTTGAGAGCCCCATATGTTTAATATAGAATTTTCTATATATGTCATTTAAATCTTTAGTAATCGATTTTATTTGTTACTTCGAGTCGTTTTATAATGAATAGGACGTTGATTTCTGTTTTAGATAGTATAGGGTGGCTCAAAAAATGATGCAGGAAACTAATATATGCTAATAATGCAGAAAAGGTCCATAAGCAGTCTGTATTTTTACATAGAAAGGGTGGATTATTTAGTACGTAGACAAGCCAGAATAAAATGTTAGATATAGGCGATGAAAGAGTTATTAAAACTTAGTAATGAAAGCAATTTTAATTATTCAAGGAGTCTGGTGTTGTCGGATATTAGTAGTATTTACTGCAGATCATTTCCTTCGCCATTTTATCCACAAATTGTTAAAAAACACTAAAATTATTCTACTTTTTTGGCTCCTCATATAGCTTTTCGGATAAATCTTAATTAAAACGCGATATAAACTGTTGGAGGCTGAAATGCACGATTTTGATCCCCAAAATTAGGTTTTCGGGTCGGTTTGAGAGCTCCATATGCTTAACAAAGAAATAACTACTTTTCCCACATAAATCAATAGTAATCGATTTTTTTCGTTGGATCCAGTAGTTTTGTGGCAAATAGGGCATATGTTTACGTTTTAGATAGTATAAAGTGTCCCAAAAAAATGTTGTAACCTGGAATTTTAGGATTTTTGCATGTAGATCGATATCAATTAATTTATTGCGTTAATTCGAGTAGCTTTATGATAAATAGAGCGTTGATTTCTGTTTTAAATAGTATACGGTGTCCAAAATAATGCTAAGTGCTAATTCTAAATTTTATTACCTTATTGTAAACACTGCATTGATTTCTGATTTAGATATTATAGGGTGAGCCAAAAATTGGCAAATATTACATTTTTACGAACAATCAAAGCTAGAAAAGTGAAATTTCAATTGTAGATTCGTTTTATAATCACAAAGAATATGTCATAAATGAGAACCTTGATATGGGTACTCGTGGTACCATTTTATATCTTTTTATTTTTTTCGCGAATTTTAGCACGTTTTTTACCCTTCTTCAAAAGATGTTAAGTTTGCGAATATAAAATCAAGTATTTCAGACGTTTCGACATTTCAGTTACTTTTAGGTATCATCAGGTTCTTTGTTGGTAATTTTACGGCAGTTTAAGCTATATCAGAGGACCGTTCGGATATTTCCTAAACTATGGGCGCTCCGCGCGCGTGGTCCTTACCCACAACCCACATGTGCATGTGTGACAAAAGCACACCATAAACAAACCCACTCAAGATTTTTGCTGACCAACTTGTTTTACACCATGCAAAGTAATAGTTTCATTCAGAATACTTCTTAAATATCGAAAATAAACTTCACAAAATGGCTAAGAAAATAGGGTTAGAACATATATGATATAGTTCGGCAGTTCGGTAATTCCATCCGAGCGCCCCGGACACAGACCTTTTCCCAAAATCTTAACAAGCTAGAGTGAGATAGGCTGATATCCGGAGCGCTCGGGATGTAATTACCAGAATCAACTAGTACAGAGCAGAAAATTTATAAAAATGGACTTCACTCTGTAATATAGTAATAATGTAGGAAATAACTTCTTGATTTTAGCACACAAAAATACCAAAAACTTTAACAAAACTCAAGATTAATAAAAAAAAAATGAACCCACGCTTTACAAAAGCATAGGGGGAATGGCGGAAATGAATTCTTGTGACATTGACTGACGTATACAGCTGGTTCTCTCTCTAAGAAATGAGGCAACCTGTAAAGTTGACTGATCTTGGTTGTCGTGGACCCCTTTGTCATTCGGCCCCCGTGTCGCTTGTCAGAGTGGTCTGTCACTTGTCGTAAAGTGACAATCAGCTAGGCCTCACTTAAGGTGCGTTCTCATTACAGCTTCTTGCTTCCTGCGTCTGACGTCATTAATTTTCTATTGGTTAGAATTGACAGAAGCAAAATTTAAAAATAACAAGAAGCAATATCGGAAACGGAGCGTTCCCATTGCAGCTTCAAAACGTAGCTATTTCTGCCAGTGTCACCTACGTGTCGTATCTCGGTCATTTGCAATTTGTAATATTTAAAAATATAATTTGATGTTATTACTACAAAATTATAAAAAAATACTTGTTTTTGAATTAGTGCTAAAGTGGAGTTCACTTTCGTAGTATCCAGAAAACTTACTAGTTCTGGTCACTACATTTAAGTATTTAGCATGTATAGTAAAAATATAAAAAAAATAGGAGTGGTCAAGGTACCAAAACCTCAAAATTAAAAGATGTTTTGTTTTTGGATGTTTAATGCCTTTAAAGGTAAAATAATTAACTAGCCAAACCTGTTCTAGATCCAATTTGCACGCTTTTTCTGAAGTTTTTAATATTTTAAACGATTACAAAACAAAGGGGTTTTGCGAACCGTTTATCGTGTTTCTGTGTCAAACACACAAAACAGAAGCAAGAAGTTGAAAAGTTTTAACTTCTGGCGGGCTGTCATTTTCAAATATGGCTTCTACCAATAGAAAATTATTGACGTCAGACGCAGGAAGCAAGAAGCTGTAATGAGAACGCACCTTAAGGCTTGGTTCACGTCAATGTCACTTTATGTGACGTCAGGTCGGTGCTAATGGCGTCATCTGAATGCGGTTAAACTAAAATTACGTCAGCTGAATACAATTCGGCCTAGGCGAGGCTAGATTTTTAAAGTAAAAGATAGTTATTTTTTGGTTTTGCAATACTTCTTCTCAATCGATGCATCGGCACTGAAGCTTCTCAATCGGCACTGAAGTGGTCAAAGAATCGATTTTTATCTAGCAAAAGTTGGTAGTAGCTGTTATCGTATCGCCCAAATGTAACTTTTAAACGTATATGACATTGACACATTTACCCATATTTTTGACACATGACGCAGGCCTCCGCTTCAACGGGTGGGGCTCCACATCTATCCTCGCGTCAATGAGCTCCACATCTAACCTCAGGTCCTAGAGGTATGGACAGAGCCAACAAATGTCGATATTGTCGTAAAAATTGTTTTTTAAGTCACTCTTAAGGTTCCCATGACGTAATGTTGTCGTCAGCGCACGTCATACAAGCGTCATAGCAACTTAAAGCCGGACCGGTATTGATTGTGTCGATGGTTTTTGGTTTGTGTAACGTTGGAATTTAAGTTTTAGAAAACTTTGAGCTAGGTCAGCTAAGGGTAGCGCTGATAAGTTCGATATTCGATTGGATTAGAAATAATAAAAATAATGACGCAGTGACAACTGTTTTGCAATACGTTGACGTAAGACGTTATGACGTCACCGAGACGTCACTTTCGGCGGATATCGTCACCAGTTTAAAACTTCCCACTGCTCAAAAAGGGGGGCCAAAACTGTAAAATCGGAGGGGGTCCAGATTATCTCGATGCCTCATATGCATACCTAACCTCAATGTGTCGAGAACCCCGTGTTTACTGTTAATGTATCTTGTTAATTATTTATAAATTAAAGAAAACACGAGGTGCGTTTTATTCTTTATTCTCCTTCTGGAACAATCCAATCTGACATCTGCCCGTCAGTTGTCACTGTCTGTTCGGACCAGTGCCAAATAGTGCACGCCAGAGTACTCTGATTACTCTGAAACTATCTTACATACTAAGCTATCCTAACATTTACTAACTAATAACATGAGTAACAAGACAAGACAACATTAGTGAAGGCATGTATTGAGTTCTTGAGTCCTGAAATTGAAATCCTTACCTGCATTTTTCTATAATTCCACTCCGCATTTTTTTTAAGATGTATAGTTATATTTAACTGATTTTGGCTTTTATTCTTATCTAAAACTTCTTTTTAGGCGCTTTGAGTCTTTCTTGAGTCATTTGAGTCACAATCGATTATGGTCGAAATCCTAACTAGAATTTTTCTACAAACTCTCAATTTGATTTTTTTTACGCTTTAAATGTTTTCAACCGATTTTGGCCATGTTCCTAACTTGTAATTTTCGAAGAATTGGCCATTTTAAACGCTTTGACTTATTTGAAGCCGATTTTTGCTTTTAAATTCTTATCGCAATGACTCTAATAACTTCTAAAATGCGTTTTTAGATGCTTCGAGTCATTTTTAAAGGATTTTGATCTGAAATTTTCTAACAACTTTTAATGCGCAATTTTAGAGCAAGAAAAAACTTCTTGAGCCGAAATTTTTCTTTAAGGTTGAGAAACTACACATTTGTCTTAACCTTAGAACTTATTAAGCTTCGATTTCCGGGCAAGGATTCTGACTTCGAAGAAAAGTCCTTTTATTCACGTCACTACAAAGGCCATTTCGTCAATGATGTCAGTGGCTAAAATTAGTTATGAATTATGATCAAAAAAAAAATAAACAAAACCAGATACCAATCAATCATTTTTTTTTACAACCAGCAAAAATATTTGTAGATACCACCAAGTTGCCACTCCCGTAATAGAGCAAAACGTACTACACTTGCACACAAAATTCACAGACAACACAAAACCATTTGCACAACAGCAAATTGCTTTTGAGGTACCTCAGCCCGGCTTGCCGCTTGCTTTCACACAGAAAGTGGGTAAGTCCTGCAGATTGTTTTTGAGTTGTCTTTTTTATTGCAACCATTAACTTCTTAGCCCAAAAGCCTTCGAGAATACCCAACCAACGTCCCAAGGCCTATATTGTGATTCAACAGAACCGCCCTAAGCAACCTGCGATAACGATCAGTAAAAAACCCAAACCTACGACCATTGTTGAAGAGAACTATGTAGCTAAAAAGGTAACTACCCTATATTATTCATTATTTGTTCTTTAATTTCAATGCAATATTATTGCAGTTTATACCAGTAGTATTTACTAAACCACAGCATTACCAATACCAAAGACCAGGCTATCAACCCTCTTCTTACCAGGACAACTATGAAGTTCAACATCAGGCAACTCCAGCCTCAGTAGATGAGCCTTACGAGGCCGTAAAAAACTTTGTACCTGCAGCGCCCCCAGAAGCTCCACAGGAATATGATAATTATTACCACTATCAGACTCACACTCAGACCCCTATCTCATCTAGTGCTGCTCCGCCAGTGCTAATCAGTACTAGTACACAAAAGGCGGAATACAATGAAGGTCAAGAACTGCCAGTAGGTACAAAGGCAGAGAGCGAGGAGAAGACAACCTCATTGGCTGAACTGCTGAAACAGTTGCAAGATTCCAATGCTTTGCCTCAAACACTAACTGCAGATAACATTGACAACAGCATCAAGACTTTGGTGAGGATCTTGAACGCGTTAAAAGACAGACAGGTGAGTAAACATTGGAGACAGATTTTCTTTGCCCACTGCATACTTATTCGATATTACAAATAATTTACACACAAACATTAATCCACTTTATGAAAAGTTTAGTGTTGATAGGTATCTTCTTTTTTGGTAATTTTAGAAGCAAACAAGGCCTGTAATCGTCCATGACGAGTACGAGTACGACAACGAAGCAGGGGTGGATTTAGGTGGTGATATCGTCGATACGCCAGATGGAGGCACTCCTGGTAAACCGGGAGTAGACTATCCAGCTCTGTCCAATATTCCGAAGACCACTTTTAGCTGCAAGTCGCAGAGGTATAAAGGTTTCTTTGGAGATCCAGACACTAACTGTCAGGTGAGTGATTTTTTTTTAATACAGTGTGTCCCATGCGATTCCTGTCGGTTTTGTATGGCTAGACCATTAAATACCAGAGACTTTTTATACGCATTTTTCGATTCTATAGTGGCACGATTTAAAATCGTTTAGAGGTCTACGCGAGGGGTAAACCGCAGGCCAAAATCTTGTACACTAATGCCAAATAAATGCCTACTAATTCCTACTAATGCCACTAATTCCGCGACTAATGCCTATTAATTCCTACTAATGCCACTAATTCCTCGACCAATGCCTACTAATTCCTACTAGTGCCACTAATTCCTCGACCAATGCCTACTAATTCCCCGTAATGCCCACTAATTCCTACTAATTCCTATTATGTTTTACTCAACATAAAAATGGCAAGCCAGCTAATTTTCAACCAATCAAATTTGTTAAAAATCTGTGTCTACTAGAACAGGTGTGAAATAAAAATGACTGTACCACAGTCGAATCAGTCAACGCCATCACTTCGCCCATTGCCTCATCGCCTTTTACAATGCCTGCCGCAGTTGTAGACAAAACGTCAGGAAGAAATTCCATTGGACTACGGCATCAAAGCCCGAAAAACACTTTAGATTTTATTTTGACCAGCCGTGAAAGCCTTCACAGTCTTAAAGTATAAGGCGTTTCATTAAAAAAAAATATATTTTGCATTTTTTAAAAACCTTGTAGAGTTCTAACAATTAGCTAGGTTTTTCGACAACATCAATATCAATATACAAGGTGTTTCTGTAAATAGTACCATAAATGACCACTTATTATATTTCTATTCTTAATCTTAGTTTACCATGAAAATTTAAATCTTGAGAATGGTTTTTAATTAATATTTGCGAAATAAATGGAAGCAGAAATATATGGAAGAACAATTTAATGACCTAAGCAAGCAGTTTTTTTGCAAGTATGACAACCATAACAAATATTAAATGAATCTGTTAATGGAAAGCTGATTTTTTTTATTTATATAAAAATTGAACGATTATACCGATTATGAGTAAGGCTACATTTAGCTGTGTGCGACCAATTCTAGAAAGCACGACAAAAATAAGAATTTTTAAATGGCGTCTGAAATCTTTGAACATTAATGGAGCATGTTCAGGTAAATCTGAATTAATGCTGAGAAGAAATATCATTCTACAGTCAGAGCTTTTATTTCACACCTGTTCTAGTTGACACTTTATCCGATTGACACAAAAATGGCATATTTTTAACAAATCTGATTGGTTGAAAGAACAAAAACCCCGCTCTTCTTTATCATTTCCGTATAAATACGGACAATCCCATGAACAGTAGTGTGGCAACAATATTTGGATGTCAAAGCCGTGTGATCTAGAACGGTCCCAAACTGCAACTGCAACATATTTTTTTTGGCGAATTTTAAACGAATAAGGCCACAGTGCCAAGTGATGATTTAAAAAAATTAATATAAAAAAAAGAAAAAATAAAAATAAACAAAAAAGGGAGCAAAACCGTTGGCTTATCGCACCCAATCAAATTGATTTGTATGGCTCAGATTAGTTTAAAAATTTACCACCAGATAGTGAACGCTTATGTGGAATTCCAATTAGAAAACATGACAAATACGAAATTGCAAATGACATCCTGAATAGGTTTTCCGATGAACCATTGTTACACTTACACACACTTAGTACTTTAGTAGCCGCAGCCCCAAATAGTACAGTCTTCAAAGTTCAGGTTAGTTCATGCTCACACGCCGAGAGCACTCGCGATCTCTCAAAACCACAAGTTTTTACGTCAAATGTCACTTCCACATATGACATAAACGGGGTGTACATCAGAAAAAATCATCTAGAAGTCTATGGATTTTTAGACTTTAATCTTACTGTTTAAATGTTTAATGATGGCAAAAACGCAAAGTTGTAACACTGCAAGGAGATAACTAGGTTGTATCATAAAAGGCTACTTACCAATATAAATAATATATAAAGTAGTGGCATTAAAGTGCCAGTTATTTTTAATTATCTCATTAAACTAAGATTAGAAAAAATAAAAACCTCAAAATTTTGATTTTTTTGCGAATATTTCTGAATCCAATCGGCATTTTCAAAATTTGAAAAAGATATTTTTATAGACTTCTAATTGCGAAACTTTGTCCTAAATTAACTAACTAAAAGATATAAAAAAAGTGTATAAAAAAATCTTGCTATTTAATGATTTAGTAATAAACGACTGACGCAAACAACGCGGGACACCCAGTATAATTTGTATAGTATGACCGTATTACATAGTATCATTGTATTTAAATCTAATAGTAAGTCAATGGCACTTATGATGGTGTTCACTAGATGTCACTGGAGCCTAGGGACATCATCATTTTAGACAAATATTTCAAGGCCGTTTAATTTCCGGCGTTGTTGCAATTGTAATTTACGTAATACTGACTTCCCGTCAGCTAGACAAAGATCTTCGAATGCACCTTGCTCTCTTTGCCGGCAGTCGTATTTGTCATGGTATGTCACAGTTTTTTTTATTTACAATTCATAATTTCTACATTTTTATGGATATTGGAGCAAAAAAGCTCGATATTTGGGCTAATTAATGAAGTAGCCGATAAATAACTCAATAAGTACCAAAATGCCTTCGCCTGCTGCCGTTACTTAACACAGTGGTGAACAGAGAAGTGAGTGAATCTAATGGCGCGAAAACCAGGGAATCTTTAAACATTATGGATATTGAAGTAAAAAAGCTGGATATTTCAGCTAGTTTTTAATCAAGGGTAGTACCTTTCTCCAGATGGTTCGCACTTGGACTTGCATGCCCTGTGAACAATAACGGGCATATCCAGCATCCCATATTGCACACGTAGTGCTGAGCTCCGGTACCAAGGAGTGTATCGCATTCGTACTGCTACACAATCACAATATTCACTATCCATTGAGGTTCTTCATGCTGGGCTCTGAAGCCTGGGTTCTTAATAACTTAAATGGATGGGGCGACAGTACATAATAAAGGTCATCCTTTCTCATTGTTCTTTGTAGCCGGCATTTGCCAAAAAAAGAAAGTAAAATAACATAATATCATAAATACTTATAGCTACACTACATAACCAAACTTTAATAAATAATAATGACAAACGAAATGGCATATCTTTTTCTCTACGTCTGCAAAATTACTAGTTTTTATAATGACTTTATATTTATAGAATATATCCATCCTTGTTCACCCAATGCAGTAGAGAAGTAGAAATTTTGTTTTTATTTGTATAGAGTATACAGCTGAGGTTATTTTTACTTTTGCCGTGACATTTCCACCGTTGCCAAGTTTATGGTCCCCCATGAAGTTGACAGTATTGACAGCGTCCCCCATGGCCCTCTGGCAGAGAGGGACCGAACTGTCCATTCATTGATTTACTTGTGATTCATATACAATGATAGTACTATTGAACCTGCGATATATGAATCTTACCTATTAGCAAGTTCTACGGGCATTAAAAAGCTAATTATGAGATTAGACACTAATTAAATCGCAGTTGAAGTGGCAGGGCAACAATCGCATTGTAAACTAAAACGTATTATCTTTTGGAACGATCCCAAGGGAAAAACTGGGACGAGTTTTACTGCTGCTGTTGATAAAGCTCAAGCTGTTTAAATTGCGCAAGAAATGTGATTTATATACTCGTCGGTTTGTTTTGTCGACTTTATATTTATTTTTCGATCGAACGGGAAAATTTGTTGGTCAAAAGTGGTTTCCACGTGGCAAAGAGAGGTCAAGGGGTTTCTGTCCCGAGGGATAAATAGAGTATATTTTGAATTTTATGTGTAATAAATCCTTCACTTAAATTAAATGGATTTTTGTCCCTTAAATAATTAATTATTTTAACAATTTTTTGAATGCCCTTTTAAGTGCGAATAATGCAGATGTGGTGGTTTTCAAGTTTAGTGTTACTTACCTCCAATAATAAAGAATCCCAGGGCAGATCATTTATAAAGGGTGTTCATAAAAAAAGCTCGGTATTAAAACTCTTGTCTGAGATAAGTTCATAAAAATATAAAATAGGAACATTTTATGACATTTTTGACTTTCAATTGTTTTTATGAAGTCATCTCAGACCTACTGTTCTAATTCCATGGCCTACTTGAGGTTTTTTTTTTAAATGAACGCATGATAGTTATTCCTTCTGTCCACTAATTTTGATTGACCAATATACAAATAACGAATTTTGAACTCTAATATCAATTTATGTTGGATTTAGAGTACCTAAATCATCATCAAACGATGATTAATTAAAAAAAATAAAGAAAAGCATGCTTGCACAGTGTTTATTGTCTAACAATAGCCTGTTCCAGCAGGAAGTCATATCAGTCCGGAACCGTCAAAAATATGCGCAAGACTGGTATCTAACAGTACATATAATACGAAATTTAGTTCTTACAAGGCTGAATCTAGGAGTTTGGTACTTGTTCAATCGATTAAAATTAGATCGTTATTACCATTTTATTTCTTGCAATGAAAACATTTTATTGAAAAGGGATTCTAAAACAATCTATATCAGTTTTATTAGAACCCAGTGATAATCTGTCCAAATTAGAGGGACTTTTACAAGTGCAGTTTGCACTTTAGTTTGCAGAGAAACGAAAGATTTTGACATAAACAATGCAATATATACGTCAAATCAGCAGTTTAAACTTCAAGTAGGATTCAAACTTAACTTGTAAAAGTGGCCCTAAAGGAAAAATGAGTGACTGCGCTTATAGGACCAGTACAAATTCAAAGTCTTCAAATTCAGACAAATGTTCTTTTCGAATTTAAATTAAATAGAGTTTACACAGAATTAATGTGCTTGATCCTTGCGTTCAAAAAGTGAAATGTTCAATGACTTACTGAATAATACCCAGGTAATCAAATAATGTATACCAAACGTATAAAAAAACGTCATTGACTGACTATAGGACGTCTTTTGATGACGTATGAATAACGTACCAAATCATGTGAATAAGTCCCACCATAATAACGACATGTGCATGTCGTATAAAAAACGTCATTGAATGATTGGCCAACAAGTCAAAATCACGTCTTTTTCACATAAATAATACGTCGGATTTAAGTAGTTTTATGGGGATCAAAATGACTAAAATTATACAGGGTTTTTGCGTCTCTGAGAAAGCGAGGAGACAATATTGCAAAATTTTTGGAGAAAAACGCCTTCAGTGGTCGATTTTTAGGCACTTTAGGAATCACGTTTTTTGACCCTTTAAAAAAAATAATTTTAGAGGTTAATTTCATTCGAATCGAGTTTGTTACGTTCTTAGGGGATTGCAAACGTGCTATTCGGATCAAAAACCGCAAAAAAATGTGCCCGAATTTTTTTTCAAAATTACCAAAGGCGGGGAGGTATTACAACTTTTTTCTCAATTCTGAACTTTGACCGCTTGTAACTTCAGAACTCCTCGACCGATTGGAGTGAAGCCAACTGTTTTTTCTCTTCATGATGTCTTCTTTCACCTCCCACTACTACGGAAGTTCCGAAGGTGCAGTATTTTCGAAGCCCCCTTCGGTGGTTGATTTTTAGGCACTTTTAGAACGGGTGTTTTGACCCTTTAACAAAACCGTTTTAAAGGTTAATTTCATTCGAATTGAGTTTGTTACGTTTTTAGGGGATTTCAAGCGTGCCATTCCGATAAAAAGAAATATTTCTGAATTGAAAATGTCCAAAAAAGGGGGAGGGGATTACGTCTTTTTTCTCAATTATGAAATTTGACAACCTGTAACTTAAAAACGCTTTGACCGATTGGGGTGAATGGAACTGTTTTTCTTTAATAATATAACTCTTCTGGCTATTTTTTTTAATACACTCTATGCAGAAGGAGAGATTTCTGTAAACTCTGTTCTCTTTGGGAGTATAAATTCTTCTATAGATTTGTGTCCAGTTTACCGTGAGGTATAGGTTCATCTAATGAGGACTGAACAGATTCCAGTTGTTGGACTTATTTGCATCAACGATAAAGTTTAAGGTAGTTATTTCAAGAGAGTTCAAGTTCAAAGTAGCAATAGGACAGTTTGACCTTTCTTATTGATACGAAGAAGTGCAAAAGTAGGGCTCTGTGTAGTTCTCGTTGGATGACATTTTTACTATGGAGTTCTTCTACGAGAATAAACTGAACTGATTGAAGGATACAAAGTCAGTTAAATGATGTAAACTTAAATAAACATAAAATAAAGTAAACTTAAAAAAATTCAGCTTTTTCGTAATATTACTGATTTCACATCTAATAATCCTTCTAACTGTTTGTTTTCTGTTTCTGTTTGTCATATTTCCTAAAAGCACTTATTTTTTAAACGCAAAATACAGTTTTTGTAAAGTAAGATAATAAAATTAATCCCAAGTTTTTAATTTGTTAAGGTGTCATTGTGTAAATAAGGTGTGAAGATGATTT
This sequence comes from Taphrorychus bicolor, assembly GCA_951812265.1. Taxonomy (NCBI): domain Eukaryota; kingdom Metazoa; phylum Arthropoda; class Insecta; order Coleoptera; family Curculionidae; genus Taphrorychus; species Taphrorychus bicolor. The sequence continues at coordinate 1,786,906 of OX638302.1, read as the reverse complement.
AAACACACAGAGAAGCCTAGACATGAATACACATAATATATACCTACCTAATATACTTAAATACATAATATAAAACAGAACAGGGAATCTACTTGGTGGTAAAGTAGTACTTAATTAGTAAATACACCGTTGGAAATATGTAATTGTGATTGTATTGTCCTTCAAATAGATTTGTAAAATACATTTGTGCTTATTGAATGTAGGTATTTGCATTTACAGTGCTGTTGCTTAATGGCGAAGAATTAATAATACCTAAACTGACTATACAAACAAAATGTACGTATCGGTTTATAGGTACCCAAAATAAATTTTAATATTTTTTTCCCTAAAGTTTTCTTCATTTTCTACTTTTTATAACCGGATAGATACATTGTATTTTAATTTGTTATTAAGGATGGGTTGTACCTGTAGTAATGACTTAAGCTAGGCGTAGTTAACCAGAACTGATTTAGTAGAGTAGTAGACAGCAATGCTACATTCTCATGGGTCTGGTACAACTAATCCTAGAGGTTAAACCTTGATTGTACACCCCGGCCTAAATAATTGTTCTACAAACAAATTAAAAGCAAATATTTTAGCACATTCCTGTGTAATTAAAAATGACACGCAGTGTGTTAAAAATAGTCTACTTTTATTTTTTTTAAATTATAATGTAAATTAATCCGCTATTAAATTCATAGCTTTTCTTTAAGATGCAAAAACAATTCTGTTTTTTTTTACATCTCATCTGCATCAAATGTAAAAACTCAAAATTATCAAAATATATGTATTTAAGTATATTAGATTTAAGAGATTTAAGATTAGATTTAAGTATATTTAAGATATATATTATGTGTATTCATGTCTAGACTTCTCTCTGTGTTTAAATCATCTTCACACATTATTTACACAATGAGACATTAACAAATTTGAAAGATGGGGGCATAATTATCTTACTTTGATTCAGCCTGAACAAGAGTCAAAAAATGTATTTTGCTTCGAAAAAATAATTGCTAGTATTTAATACCTGAAAAGGAGAGTCCCACTATAATGATTTTTTTTTAATTCGAAACAAACAACTATATAGAAGGATTATTAGATGTGAAATCAGTAATATTACGAAAAAGCTGATTTTTTTTAAGTTTACATTATTTTATTTTATATTTTTTATACAAATAATCATAGGATTAATAAAATACAGAAAATGTAACTTAATTGTCCATCATTTAACTGACTTTATATCCTTCAAACAGTTCAGTTTATCTCCGTACAAGAACTCCATTGTACAAGATGATCCAACGAGAACTGCACAGAGTCCTACTTTTGCACTTCAAGAAAGTTCAAACTCTCCTAAGGCTATCTTAAACTTGAACTCTCTTGAAATGACTACCTTAAACTTTATCTTTAATGCAAAGAAGTCCAAAAACTGAAATCTGTTCAGTCCTCATTAGATGACCCTATATCTCACGGTGGTAAACTGGACACAAATCTATAGAACATTTTATGGGTACTCCCAAAGGGAACAGAGTTTACAGAAATCTGTCCTTCTGCATAGAATGTATTAGAAAACAATAGCCAGAAGAGTTACATATAAATATAAACTGCTTAACTTAAAGTTCGGAACAAACAATTTTTCGTATCATTTTCAATCAGCTGTAACTTTTTAAGCAATGAATTGTTTTAAATACAATTTTCACGATCTGAAACCTTATTTCCTCTAGATTTAGAAAGCGGAAAATTTTGAAAAAAAAACGACACTATCTTTATTATATATATATAGGGTGTGATGCAAAAATTAAAAAATTTTGATGTTCTGCAATTTTGCAATAAGCTCTTTTTTCCTTATCGTTTTCAGGTAAGGAGTAAGCCAACATCCATATCTCGGGACCTTTTCGCCAGATTTTTTATTAAAACACTCTGAATTTTTTTACAGGGCGAAACGTAAAATGTGTGAATTTCTTGTTGCTGATATTTTTAAATCGTCGTAGTTCGCAAAAGCGGTAAAGAATCTTACTGTGTTTTCCCTCATTTGTTGGCATATTGTCTACGGATTGTTACTAATTCAAAAAATTTAAAAATAAGTGGCGTTTTTTCTAGCATTCAAAAAATATGATACCATTATTGTTGATACTCGTGACTTAAAATAGCAATATTAAATAAAATAACCTTTCTAGAGGTAAAGGGAAATTGAGTGATGCCGTCGCAGATAGCCAACATCAACATCTCTAGACGTTTTTATCATTTTTTGTTTTTAAGGTATTAGATCTTATACAGAGGGAATCAAAATATTCTTAAAAATTTCGTTAGTTTTTTTTTTAAATCGTCGTAATTCGCGGACAAGTTGACTGATTATTATTTTTATTCTTTGGGTCGACAGCATTATCTACAAATTGTTTCTCAACAAGGAACATTTCCAAAACTGATTACTGAATTACAGGTACGGACTTGACAAAATTAGTATACAGGGTGAATCATAATGTGTGGTCGAAAATGAAATCTCATAATCTTTGGTCGACTTAAGGTCATACAATTGTGTTACCACCTATCTATATAATATATATTAGAATTTAAAAAATCATATGTATTGATTATTCCGAAAGCGTATGAGATAAAATAGCTATTTATGTAACCAGTTACGAAAAGTCCGATTTTGTGTAACGAATGAATGTTTGCGGGACGAGCGCAGCGAGTTTCCGCAATTTGAATGAGATACATAAAAAAGGTTTTTCGTCACGTGTTTCATACAAGATTTTTTCTAATTTTGACTACAAATACCTACTTAGAGAGAGAATTATTATTATTAAACTTCAATATTTACTTTTAAACCACTATCTACTTAATACCGTAAAACTATAGCAACGGTGTGCCACAGCCGAAACCTTCAACTGGTGGTGACACCAACTTTTCATCACTAGTTACGAAAGATTTTACTTTTCGTAACTAGTTACGAAAAGTAGGACGTTACGTCACTGTCATCAGTATTGAAAAGTGCCACTTTATATGTCAAAATTAGAAAAATTTATTTTTTATTCCGCCAGTGGCGCGCTTACCAGCACATCGGTTTACATTATTTCAAAAAAAAGTAGCACGTCACTGATCTTTTGCAAAAAAAAAACTGAGTTTTTTAATCCCCATTCTACTGTAACGAAAAGAGCCCTCTTCGGTTTTCTTAGTACGATGCACTGTTTTCGAGTAAATAAGTAAAAACCATTGTAATGTATGTAAGTAAGCTCGAATAATTTCATTTTGATGAAAAATCTAAAATATTCGATTATTTATGGCTTGAATTATATTGCAAACCAATAGTATTTTAATGGGCATTCAAAAACTAAATTTAATTTTTCGAAAAACCAGTGACGTCCCACTTTTTTTTCAAATAATATATGTCGACATGCTGTTAAGCGCGCCAATGGCGGAAATAAAAATAATTATTTATTGCAAAAAGTGCGCCTTATATAGCAGTCAAAACGTACAAAGTTTCAATAAAATATCTCTTACGATTTTGGAATAATCAATAAATATGAATTTTGAAATTCTAATTTCAATACCCTGTAACTTTTTAACGAAACTCAACCCTCGACCAAAGAATATGAGATTCCATTTTCGACCACCCATTATGATTCACCCCGTATTATAATTTTGTCAAGTCCGTACCTGTAATTCAGTAATCACTTTTGGAAAACTCCCTTGTTGAGAAACAATTTGTAGATAATGCTGTTGATCCAAAGAATAAGAATAATATTCCATTAACTTGTCCGCGAATTAGAACGATAAAAAAAAAATACTAACGAAATTTATAAGAACATTTTGATTCCCTCTGTATAAGTTCTAATGTCTTAACAACAAAAAATGACAAAAACGTCTAGAGATATTGATGTTGCCTATCTGCGACGGCATCACTCAATTTTCCTTTACCTCTAGAAAGGTTATTTTATTTAATATTTCTATTATAAGTCACGAGTTCGACAATAATGGTATCATATTTTTTGAATGCTAGAAAAAACGCCACTTATTTTTAAATTTTTTGAATGAGTAACAATCCACAGACAATATGTCAACAAATGAGGGAACACTCAGTAAGATTCTTAACCGCTTTTCCGAACTACGACGATTTAAAAATAGCAGCAACAAGAATTTCACACAATTTACGTTTCGCTCTATATAAAAATTCAGAGTGATTTAATAAAAAATCTGGTGAAAAGGTCCTAGGAATAGTCCTAGAAAAGGAGATATGGATGTTGGCTTACTCCTGACCTGAAAACGATAAGGAAAAAATAGCTTATTGCGAAATGGCAGAACATCAAAATTTTGAAATTTTTGCATCACTTTGTTTCACACGCTATATAATAAAGATAATGACGTTTTTTTTTCAAAATTAACCACTTCCGTAATCTAGAGGAAATGAAGTTTCAGACCGGGCAAATTGTATTTAAAACAGTTAATTGCTTAAAAAGTTACAGCTAATTGAAAATGACACAATGATTGTAATCGGTTTAAAGAAATATCGATTTTTCTCGAAAACCATACATTTTTTCTAATACCTTTCTCGACAAAAATCACATGAGTGTTCCATCGTAAAATCATTAATTAAATAAAATAAAAATAAAAACAAGATTTTGTTTGAAATGCGGTTATGTGTTATCGATAAATTTCTATAGCGACTGATTTGACTGACAATTACTGGCCAAACCGATGATGGAATATGTGTTAATTCGATGACATAAAACATAATGAAATATGAGGGTCCGCATCAATATAGCAGATACGCGACTAATTCGCCTAGACAAGAGCGAAATTTGTATTTGTTCACATAAATTAGGATACGACGGGTTTCATGTGGAATTTTCATTATTACACACCAGGAATCGAGTTTTGAAAAATTAGCCGGTCACATTTTTTAACAGTAATAAAGGTTGTTCATAAAAAAAACTTTGTATTAAGCCATGGAATTAAAACTCTTGTCTGAGATAAATTCATAAAAAAAAAATGAAAATTGAAACATTTTTTTATTTTGACTTTCAATTTTTTTCTCAGACGTACTGTTCTAATTCCATCGATTTTTTTTTTTTTTGAAACAAACTCATGATATTTACATATCGGCCATTATTAGCAGCTTATTCCGTTTTTCACTGCTTTAGGTGTGGCACTATTGCGACCTCAACGGAGGCCAAGCTTCCTTTCTGTGTCCAAACGGGACTATATTCAGTCAAGTCGCTCTCACCTGCGATTGGTGGTATAATGTAAAATGCGCATCCACCCCACAACTCTACGTCTTGAATGAGAGGCTTTATAAGTATATAATCCCACTTTCTCCGAAGTTTCCAGAGGATTACAGTGGACCTTTGGTGGACAAGTGAGCTGGGCTTATAATCGGTAATTTATTAGTGAGTACAAAATTATGTTATTTTCAGGTACCTAGCAATGAAGTTCCAAGAAATGGAGGAAAAGTTGAAGAAACAGAAGAAGGGTAAAGGTAATCAAAATTCTGAAGATGAAGACTCAATACAAAGCGATGATGTAGAGGAAGAAGAGGAGGGTGATTCATCAAATGAGGAATCCCGCCTCGAGGGTGAAACTGAGAGAACGGTCATTGAAAACGCGAAGAGTCTAGAAACCACCACTGCCATTGTCAGTTAGTAATTATTTTTCGTTTTACATAAACGCATTTTTATAAAAACAGTATTTTAACGAAAGTAAAAAGCTAAGAAAAATTAGTAAGTACCTGCACCAACTTGTGATGAAATATCTCGTTTCTTTCTACTATTTAATTAGCTCCGAAGCACAATAGCCTCTCAGGCTCATCACTCGGAAGTCTGATTTAATTAAATATTTTGCAATCAGCTAAAACTCGTTTAAAATCCGAAGCCATTAAAAGTTGTTTGCGTTCAGCTGATGCATATAATGAATTGGCAAACTATGTCCTAAATGTTCCCTGATAGCTGGACGAGTTCGGTCGAGTTACAGATGTTTAACTAAATGTGACATCCCGGAAACAAATTACCTTTTGGTCAAACGAAGCAACCCCAAAGGGAATGCACCGGCCGCGGGTAATTGGGAGCCAGGGGTATTTATTGTAAAATTAGTTTGTCGCGATTTGCATGAAGAATGTATCGATCGATCGAAGTGCCTTTAGCCTGAGATTAAATTGTTTCCGATAAGTAAGAACGTCTGGTCTATATTATTTTAACTCGTATTTATACAGGGTGTTCCAATAGGTAAGGTAAGCGGCTGATTCTACGAAACTATTTATCGTAAAAAAAAAACAAAAAAAATCTAGAAAGAAAAAGAATTAAAAAAAATCTGGTTTTATGATCATAATTCTGCAACAGTTTAATGACTGCTTGTAACCACACTAAGATGTCGAAAAGAAAAGTCAGTTTGAGTTATTTTGTTAGTAAAATATTTAGGGCTTCGGCTAGGGAAAACACATGACGGTTTTCCAGGCCGAGGTGTTTGCAATACACGAGGTGGCCACACGAACACAAGTCAGACAGGGAGCAGCGCAGGACATCTACACCTACTCCGACAGTCAGGCCGCTCTGAGAGCCATCTGCAGGAGCAGAGCGAGTTCAAAGCTCGTTCAGGACTGCAGGGATGCTCTAGAGTCATAGCCAAAACGAAAATGCGGGTTTTCCAGACGAGTTTTACTGGACCAGAGCCATGTCTAGGAGTAAGTAAAACGTCATTCACACTCTGAATGAGTGGGCATGGCAGAGTACAAGGACAAACTGGACACAGTCAGAAATATTTAGACAGACCTAGGAAATCTACCTTAACCCGGATAGATCCAAGGCCTCGTGGCAGCTTGGGAGAAGTCGGCAATGCCTGGGAGACCTTATAGAAATCCTTACTGGACACTGCAGACTAGACAGACATATGCACCTCCTAGGAATGGCTGACATTCCACTCTGCACCCACTGTGGGGCAGGGGAAGAGTCGTGCCATAGTGTCCTATGCGACTGCGCCATAGGACACTTGGAGCCGTTTTTCTTCATCGAGAGGAGCTTTCGACTCTAAGATGGAACGGGATACTCTCCTTCATTAGAGGGAGGGACCGACTCGTGGAGGGAATGAGGGCCATGGTGGAGCAGGGATAGGTGGACCGGGGGACTGTGAAAAGGGCCTTTAAGGCCTAGTCACAAGGCTTCGGCCCCCCCATTGTTTACTACTACTACTACTACTACTACTACTACTACTACTACTACTACTACTACTACTACTACTACTACTACTACTACTACCACTACTACTACAACTCAGACCCCTATCTCATCTATTAAAATCAATGCTATTAGAAAAAAAAGGCAGACCGAGCTCTCTAGCCGTAGACCTCAGCCCACTGGGAGTACCAAGTGTTTGAACGGATATTGGGTTGATGTGAGCAGGCTATACCGACGTGCAAACTGAGCTACTAGCCAGGAACCAGCCACTTCGGGCCCTGATCAGGAAGTGTGCATTGAGTGCGAAGGTCGGACTTTGCATTGCTCCGGGCGAGCGCATGTTAGTCCGTGTTTTCCGGGACAAGGCAAACGTATTCTAGGCTTCAGGGAACTAGGGTAGGTTTTGATTAACTGAGGGTATACCGGTTCCTGGTTATTTTGGCCCGTAAATGTTTTAAATGCCACAGACGGCAAATAAATGCGTAAAAAATGAGAGGAAAGAATTTTGTCACAAATGCGGACTATAAAATAAACTGCAGGAACGAACAAAAGTGTTACCTTTGCAACGCTCTAGGACACAAACCCGAGACGATGAAATGTCCAGAATACAGAAGGCTGTTGAAGGAACAGAGGAAGGACAAGAGGGGATGGCTTCCAAGCACTCGATGAAAGTAATCCAAGGCAATATAGACAGAGGAAGGGAGGCAATGGATCTCATGTTTAAAGTACCAGAGGATGAAGAAGCAGACATCATAATAATTAAGAATAATAGGTGAAGTAGATATAAAGAATAATAGATAAAATAGATAATAATAGATAAAATAATAGAAAAAGAAACATTATAAAAGTAATAAGAACCTCTCAGCAGAAAATAAGAGAGATCGGAAGGGAGGGGGGGGGGGGGGGGGGGAAATACATCTGGGTGGAATTAGAAGATATGGTCTCCAAACATACATACACAGACCTTCACTGACTGGCTGGCCGCACTGAGAACAAATATGAAAAAGCAAAGAAAAGAAGTAATTGTAGGCGGGGTACGTTTCTCTGAAGATCAAACCAACCAATCCATTCTTAATAAACTCCTGAAATTTTCATAATTGTCAATTTTTTATACCCCTGCAATGAATCTTCCTTTACTATTACCTGGATCCTTTTGCAAGCATGTCATGTCGTAAAAATCAGTTCTTTTTATTGCTTAGATCTTTAAATAACTGCAAACAGATTCGAAGCCTCTTCATTTGTGTCTTCTCATTAAACAGTCATCATGGCCCTGAAATTTCCGAGGTGGTGGAAAAATAAGGAGTTACAATTCAAGAAGGTACAAGAACTAACCTGAAACGACATCAGGCTTATTCAATGTCTTTAAAAGATAATTTCCGCATTTATATCTTCATCCCCTCAGTCTTTAATTAATTAACTTATTGTCTTTTTACTGTAACCATACAGTCTTCTCATTCAGATTGCTCAATTAATTGTACGATACGATTATCTTCACTTTTATTATGTTGTTGGCAGTTTTGATGGTTGTCAGTAGGTACTACTAATTTTTATTCTTCATTATGTGAGTACATTCTCCTTTTAAAATCTTCTTCAATCTAGAAATCCTGTTTTTTCCAGGAAAAACTTATCGGGAAAGAGACACAAAATCAATCGTTTTTGTGTCCTTCTGACAGTTTTCTTCTGGAACTTTTGGAAGACGCTAGATTTACTTTATATTTATTTAAGTGTTGGCAGTTTTGTATCTTCAAATAGACCCACTAGCAATTGGTTTACTATATCCGGTCATATCTTCAAAACCGATTACTATCTAGTGCTTCAAGTTATACGCTACGATACTGAATTTTTTAACCTTCTAGCGTTCTATTTTCTAACCCTACGAAGGCGCATAGAGGATGAACACAATTTTCTTCAATCTTCTCATTAAGTTTTGAATAAAGTTCTTTCTGAATATAACATCTTCAAGGCACTGTTACAATGAAAACTTCTAGCAGCGTATTCTTTCCTCTAATTCAAAGATCTCATCCATATTCTCGTTTTATTCAACTGATTCATGTTATGTTTCTCTGAAGATCTAATCAACAAATCCATTCTTAATAAACTCCTGAAAATTTTCATAATCGTCAATTTTGTATACCCCTGCAATGAATCTTTCTCTACTATTACCTGGATTCTTTTGCAAGCATGTCATGTCGTAAAAATCAGTTCTTTTTATTGCTTAGATCTTTGAATAACTGCGAACCGATTCTAAGCCCCTTCATGTGTGTCTTCTCATTAAACAGTCAGCAAAATTCAGAAAGTGAAAGGAGTTTTCGAACTAAATGTAGGAAAGAAAGATACTCTTCCAATGAAGCCAGATGAAGAAGCCACTGCTGAAGAAAAGCCCCTGGAAATTTCCGAGGTGGTGGAAAAATAAGGAGTTACAATTCAAGAAGATACAAGAACTAACCTGGTAACGACAACAGGACTTCAACTCCAAATCATACCTGTGGGGATCCCAAATAGAGGATAAAACAGGGAAACTTCTCTCAGAATGGTTAGTAGAAGACGACCTCGTGATAGTGAATCAGGGAGCAGCGCCTACTTGTTTCAGGGGCGAAAGTAAATCTCACATAGACCACTCCTTCTGCAGCAGAAAAATAAGCCGAATTGTAGCTAACTGGCAAGCACTCGAAGAAGAAACCCTGGCACCAACATATCGCATTTGAAGTGAATAAAGTGACGACAGAGACGCAAAACTTTAGTAAGGAAAACAGGGGCTGGATTCTCAAAAAACGCCAATTAGAAAAATGAGTTGAGAAAATAGGGACAGAGTTCAAGAAGTACGGAAGCAGAGAGATGGAGACGGAAGAATTGGACAGGATCATCAAAGAAACCGACAACAAGATCCGGTTTTTGCTACCAAAAACTTATATAGTAGGTATGTTTCCTTAAAAGGTTTGGTATCAGAACAATTGCATTAGGATAATGTAGTTCACTCTCGATTACACTAAAGTAGTTCACCCTCGATTACACTTATAGGTACCGTGATGAACTGTTATTGGTTCTGCATATTGTATTATCTTCAAAAAACACTCATCATCTTCATGAAAGTTATGTGAGCATGGGTATGATGAAGAAACTAAAGAACGTTCTAGAGATTTTGGATTGTAACTTTTTACAAACCATTTCTTAGGCTTTTAAATTCACACTGCCGCGTTCTTAAGGATAGATAGCAAAGAATAGGACCTCCTTTATACAGTTACATAACGATGTTAATAGAAAAACTTCATTATTGGCTTAAAACAAATCATTTTTCATACTCTTTAACTGAAAAAAGTAAACATATTATAACATAACCTCATTTCATAAAAAGAAAATAATACATCATAAACATGTTTCATTAAAGACCCGACGCCTCGAGAACTTGGCGTGTTCTAGGAGAAAGAGATAGCTAGTCAATAATATTTACAAAGAAAGAGAGATGAGAAGTTTTACTAAATGACGTTGGCTGCATCGCGCTCGCCCAGTTCGCATGCTATTGAATATCCCAGTCTACGATAATTCTAGTAACTTTTTTTGTAACTTTTATCGCGTAAATCTATCTTTGGCCTTTACTCCTCCTAGTTTTAAAACAGAGTCTTCAAAAATACCTAAAATAAAAACTTACCTTGAACACTGCATCTACTGATTTTTCGTGCAACTTTTTCTTGCTGAAAGTAGTCAATGAGTCTTAATATCAAAATTTGTTCCTTTTCACCGTAGCGCCAAGACAATTTGCAACCATGTCACAAAATTTTACACTCTTTTGCCGATGACGATTAATTTATAATTTCTAAATTTTGACCACATTTTGACATTAAGTGTCAAACTGACTTTAGCTGGTGGTATTATTATTAATAAGAACTAATAATACGTACGGTTTTTGGCGATCTTTTTCTAATGAAATTAGATGAGGAATGTGACGTCATATTGAACCCTCGCTGAACAGAGAGTATAAGACATCCTCTTTGAAGCAATACCAGAGGGCAGTTCCAAAGAGGAAAGCATCAGTGTCACTGGGGTCTGGTTTTAGTGAGTAGGGCACTCCTAGGACTCGAGGACGCGAGTCCCACACATATGCGTAAAAAGCATTTCCACACCTCACGAAAAAAAAACTACTTCTACAACTACTAGTAGTAGTAAAATATTTGAGCGTTATAAGGTTTATTAATTAGAAATTTGAAAACATACATTTGAAAATTATGCAGAAGAACTCAACTTTTCCTCAAACTTACTGAAAAATTTCCCAAAAAAAATACACAAATTTTTTGCTACTGTATGCACTTTATGATTACAAATTAGCAATATTAGTGACAAAAACCAAAACAGTTTTTTCGAAAAAAAAAAACAGAATTAAGATGTTTTGGAATACTATAAAACCAATTTTCTTTTTAGTTGCGCTCAGAAATGTATGTCAATTCTTAAGTTTATTTAACCACTAAAATAATATTTGCAAATGTTTATTAATATTTCGGATTATATAAGACTTAGCTCCTTTTTTCACACCTCTATAGAACATTAATTTGTTTACAGAATAGTGTATCCAGGGCTATACTATTGCATTTATTTTTTTACAAACGACCTCTAGCAGCACTCAGTAGTGAAAAATATGCACTTTAAAATTAGAGAAAAACGAAATCTTTACTGTTCTCTGATTTTGAGATATTGGATTTTTGTGCCAGCAAAGTTTGACCAATCTCCACCACGTTATTTGAAAAAATAGAGAAAAAAGTTAAAAATCAAAGTTGTTTGTCGAGAATGGGACAAATTTCGGAGTTATAAGAAATTTGTTATGATAGTGGTGGTGCCCCCTAGTGGCAGGCTTAGAGAGATGAAACGTTTCCAGCAATTTTTTTTGGCCTCATTTACTATCAATTTTTTTCTTTTGAAGTCCTATTACGAAGCTTAGCATATTGGGACACCCTGCACATTAAGTTTTTTTCTTAGGCTTAGGTTAATATTTATTTAGAAAGAATAAATTAATTATAATGAAAGTGTTAATAAAATAATTTGTTTTTACATAAATTCGTTTTACTACTTTTCCTAATTTTATAGTATTAAAACAAAATTTGACGCTTGCTCACGTAAAATTCAAAAGGACAAAAGCTTCAAAGTATCGTAAATCACTTAAATTCTGGGATAATCAATCTTTGGAAACTGAAAATCGAAGGGAATGGGACTGTTGAAAACTCATTAACGGTCCTCGTTTTTTACTTGACATGCCACAACGCTCGGAGATTAATGGCGAAGTCGGCCTGCTAATAATTGATGCATAGTTAGGTTAAACGGTTACTGGAAACATTTAGCAGGGTCGCTAGAATTTACTTTTTGTCAACGATAATTAATATTTTGGTTTTACATGATAATATTCAATAGGGTTTGTCGGTCGCAGGTCTCTCGACAATTCTTTTACATACACGGCCATAACTTCTAATGGTCAAGAACATTTGACCCAAGGCTATATGGACCTCATAACAACAATTCCGACTACCGCTCCTCAAAGAAAATGGCCTTGAGAAAAACTAAAATATAGTCGAAACGTTGGCATTCTTCATCTGACGATCTAGAGTTTTCAGGTCCCGTTTCCTCCACCCGCTACGCATCCCATCATCGTTTTGGTTTTAGAAAGAACAAATACTAAATTCTTTGCGGCTTCCTTGCTTTTTGTCCTAACAACCACGAACCTATCTTTGTCCTTAATTTTGAACTTAACAAAAACAGTTTACCGATAAGTATTAAAGCCATCCTTGGCCGACTATCATTTCTTCGCTTTTTGGGCAAATTACCATAAAAGAATATGGATAAAGGAACAATAGGGCGTACACTTAATGTAAGTTTTTTGTCACACACAATGACCTAGCAAATATGGACAGAGCCAACAAATACTGATATTTTCCTAAAAATGGCCCCCCCCTTTTTGGCCGGAAGTCCATCGCTTCAAAGGTTCCCCTAACGTAATTTTGTCGTCAGCACGCGCCATACAAGCATCATACCAAATTAAAACCGGACCGGTTATTGATTGTCGATTGTGTTCGGATTTTGTTAGGTTAGAAATTAAGTTTTATAAAACCAGTTTTAGTCACCTAAGGGCTAAGAGCTCTAGTGCTTTAGCTAGGAGATAGATATAAGTGCGATATTTGATTGGATTGGAAATAAGAAATAATCAAAATAATGACAGCGACAACTATTTGCATTAATTTGACGTAACGCATCATGCCGTCAGCGAAACGTTACTTCCGGCGGAAGGTCGTCATCAGTTCAAAGGTTCCCGCTGCTAAAAAGGGGAACGAATACTGTAAAACAGGAGGGAGTCTCCAGCTTAGCTCGATGGTTAGACTCTATTTAGGCAAACCGGTTTAAACTTTGAGGCCATTATGACCCATTAATTGACAACCAATTAACTTTTAAGAAGAAAATAAAGTTTTCTTATTATTTACATGTTTTATTATCCTCATTTGGTTATTGTTAATATTATAGAAGAGAATATTCTTGACCACCAAGGTACACAAGTGCTGAAATTCTTGGGTAATCAGTATGGATGACTAGTAATAAAACTCCTAAACTTTCAAGCTTTCGACAATCTTTATTGTCTTCATAGATTTTTTTAAACGAAACAATTTAACTGTTCAAGGGACATTTTTTTTTTAAAGGGGAAAAAAGTAGTTTTATAGTCTAGTTTAGTTAATGTAACAATGTTGTGTCCATTGGGTTAAATATGTTCTGTCACTGGACTCTCTTTGACTTTGAAACATTAGCCACCCTGATGAAGACAATGAAGATTGTTGAAAGCTTGGAAGTTTAGGGAGTTTTAATACTAGTCGCCCAAACTAATTACCCAAGAATTTCAGCACTTAAATAATAGCTTTGTTCCAAACCACCAAGAAACTGTTCCAGAATGGTGTAAAAATCATTCTAAATAACTAACTAATATAAATTTGAAACAGAAATAAACAATTTTTTTGGGCAAAGTGGTTCTGCAAGCGTTTTGGGATGATTCCTTGGCAGGTTGGACAAACTTATAAGGTTACCAATTATAAGCAAATCAAAATTGGTGAATTACAATCCAACAATATGACAAAAAGGAACAAGGTAGCAAAATACTAGATTATGTCATGGCGAAAAAGTTAATCTTTTTGTGCTGAGCTCACAGTTTGACCGCTAAAGCTGAGGGCTGCAACTGAACGAAGCACAAAAAAACCTTTAACTCCCAGTAACATAAGATACCATTTTTTTTTCAAGCATACAGGAAATAGGACGTCTATTTCCAAGTGATTCAGTTTTGTAATTTTCTTGCATGTTGTTTCCTAAGAGGGTCTAGGTACTTACCCAATTAGTGGTGTATTTATTTGTACAATAAGAATGTTTTAGAACGGTGGTTTTCAATGTTCAATGGTTCTAATAGTATCAAATCACAACCAATGGTTTAGGTGGTTTAGGTAAACTATAAAATAAAAATATGTAGCAATATTCAATACTAAAATTAATAAGAATCGCGATAGATAAATATGATGTCGCGCATGACATTTAACAGACAAACCGAAAATTCGAGATTTGCGATTCGACTAACAGCGGTGCCGAGTAGCCACTCTAGAGTGCTCTGAGAGTAATTTCATCCTTCGTTTCCTCAATAAAAATGTAAAGAAAGCAATAAGTACACTCAGACCGGTCTATTTGGTGCCATCTAGTGCTCAAATGGTTTTCGGTGAATAACTTAGAAGAAGTAGACAAGAGGAAGTAGGATACGACGCCGGCATCTGTGTGCAGATGCTGGCGGACAGTTTGCTCCAATCTGTCAAATGTGAAAATGCCAATGAAGTAGCATTGGTATTGTAGCACATAGAAGATATTTTATTAAATATGATAATGGAACTAAATTACACTTTGTAACATTAGTAATATTATACGTAATATTGTTAGCAAACATCAACTTTCTATGAAATAAATAAAAATATTTATGAATAAATAGTCGTTGATAACCCTGGGATTACATCTCCTATGCCACTGGAAAAACTGCTCAAAAATTTAAATAAAACAACCGTCTACAAGTTACAGGATTAGAAAAATATTTCCCAAAATAACTTTATTGACTTCACTGCGGAATATACCTACTAAATCATATTTCGAAGATTTGGATGTAAAATACCTGGTTTTAGAATTATTTGGGATAATTTAATTGTTGCTGAAAAACGCCATTATTTGTTTACCTGTGAAACGTAACTCCAGGCTCCTTTCTATAGCCGCTGCTTTTACAACCGTAAGCTGCACATCCCACCATTGTAAACAACGCAAGTATTTATAATATTAAAGTCTTGCAAAATGTAATTTACTGCAAAAAAAACACAAAGCCAACGAAACGTTTGGTTTTCGCCTTAAACATGGCGTCTCATCATTTTTGGTAACAGCTGTCAATGTAGCGCGCGCATTCTACTTGTTCTGAGGTGAATAAGAATTGATCATACAGAATTACGTCATTTGACATGTATGCTCCTCAAGGCAATATGGCGGACCAACTTATTTAATTGTCAGGCGGAACTTAAAACTTGATGTTGTTCATTATGTTTTATGTTTGATTTGAGATATATTTATAGTATATTGGTAAATTGTCACTTTTAGACCAAAGATACAAGGCAGATTTTATAGTTTTGTAGCTGAGTGCTGAAGAAAATCTTAAATCATAAAAACAAATATGCTCTTCATAATTAATAATGCGGCTGCGGTATTGCCGTTTTTACTATTTTTTTTTAATACTTTAATAAATTTATTTATGTATTAAGAATGTGTATAATATTTATTATTCTATTATTACTTATTCATTATTTTTATTTTACTTATTTATGCTTTATAAGTTATACAAGAGTAAAGATAATGTTAATAAAATGCGAACAACAGAAAAATATTGTTTTAATGAGGATATATCATCCCAAAAGAACAAACGACATTGAATATTCGGGAACAGGAACAGAAAATTCAGTATGTTTGAGTACACTGTTGGTATGCTTCTCAAAAAGTTTGTCAACATCAGCTGTTCTGGAATGGTCAATCGTTTGTAAATACGCCACCACCGCCACGACGCCATGACAGTAGCGATGACTTTGGAAATTACTTTTACTGCCCAGCAGGACCTTTTTGTAACTTTTTGACTTTGAGAATTAGAAAAAGCACTGCAAGCGTCTGTATCTGGATGACAAATAACTTATTTTTCGATTGCTTGCAAAAAAAAATGTATTTTTAAATTTGAATGATTGACAGTGGCATGAGTCACGTGGCATGCCTGGAAACAAAATGGTGGCGCATTATTTTGAGGCATCTATGGGTGTAAGCTCACAAACGAATTGACAACAAATAAAATTCAATAGATTCTTCATATTAAGCTTTCGGATTAGACTGTTTTCTTTTTTTAATTTTCGAATGTTCAAACATCAAAATAGAATGAATGTTATATTCTTCAGGACATGACTATGAAACGGTCAAGCCTAGAAGAATTTATTACCTCCCCCATTCCTATACATTGTAGCCACAGACTCATGTATCGAAATGTAACTCTACTAGTTTCTAAGATCACTTCACTAAGCATAAAAGTATCAAAAATAATAAATTGATTAATTAAAAATTTTGAAGTTGCTATCCATCTGGCGTTAACTAGCGCCATCTATCAACTATGTTCTCAACCTAGAAAAAAAAGGTTCGTAAAATCATATACGAGTGATCGTCTATTGTTACGTTATGTTGTCGTTATGTTAATAATTGTTTAAATGTATATGTTTATATTTATATTTTATAAGAACAAATTTTACATTTATTCTGTAGGCCTTCTGTGCAATTTCTTTTTTATATTTGTAGCCCTGAAGAAGATTGTAATATACAATCGAAACGTCGGCAATTTTTTAACGAGAGCTGGTTTTATTCAGTCCTATACCCGTAAACCTGTTCCTATTCTTCGCTTGTCCCCCATCGAGTTACACCATAGAGCTAATTTAGAGATCCCCCTCTTGTTTGTGACGATATCGGCCGGAGGTGACGTCATGACGTCTTACGTCAAATGATTGCAAAATAGTTGTCACTGTCATAATTTTTATTATTTTTTATGTCTAATCAAATCAACTATCGAACTTAAATCCATATCCTAGCTAGAGCGTTAGGTGGCTGACTTAGCTCCAAGGTTTTCTAAAACTTAAATGCCAACTTAACTTGTATGACGTTCGCTGACAACAACATTACGGCATGGGAACCTTAAGCCTGTCAAACTTCCGGCCAAAAAAAAAGAAAAAAAATATTGGATGGATAGTTTTCACAGTTTTCTGTGAGAAGTAAGAAAAACAGAATAAAAATTTTGCGTCGAAATTGATGCAAAAACTCTCCAAACTGACAGTAAAGATGGAAGTATATTTACAGTGATGCCAAACGTCTGAGTTTATCATTAGGTGCAAGGTGCAAGTATGCGGTTGCACATATATAGAAGTGAAATAAACTTATGAGAGAAGACTGATTTATAGACTAATAGTGGCCAGTTAGGGCCTATTTGTGTTATGAATTATCTTCTAATGGTAAAATTTGAATAAAATTAAGAAACACCACATAACGTGACAACGTCGCTCACGCCGTTGATGCCGGATGCGGAAATCAGTCTCTCTGCTGCGCCTGCTTCGTTTTAGTATGTTGGTAAGTAAAACGACGCCATTTTTGACATTTTTATTTCTTTCGAAATTTACAGCGTTTTTGTATGTTTTAGTGACTTTACATTTAATAATAAGTGCCACAAACTATTAAAAGACTTTTACCATGGTGAATCATGGCACAGTTTGTAAGATTACGACTCGTTTGAAAGCAAATTTGAAGTTCCCCAGGTAAGTTGAATACCTTGTCTATGAGTTAGTGAGTGTCAAAGAGGGAGAGAGACAAAGAATGTACTAGAACTTAGTGCCGTAGTTCAGTTTAAATTTTAGTTTGAAGTTTAAACTCCAGATTTGAAGTACATTTCATTGTTTATCTGTCAAAGTCTTTCGTTTATCTTCAAACTTAAATATTAAACTGAACTTGTAGAAAGTGAGTCTTAAGCATAAGCGTACCCACGACACCTGGAGAGACCCTCCTGTTGTACAGTTATGGCCCCCCTTTTTAACAGATGACCGTGACAATGACCTAACAGATATGGACAAAACCAACAACTGCCGATATTTCCTTAAAAATGGTCCCGTTTTTTGGCCGGAAGTCTGCCATTTTGAAGATACCTATGACGTAATTTCATCGTCAGAGCCAACGAGGCAATATTACATCTGGAGAACTCCTGGTGTTTCACAGTTTTGGAACCCCTTTTTAGCAATGAAAACCTTAAAAATGGCGGCGATATGCGCCTAAAGTGACAGCTCGGTTCGCTCTGTCCATATCTTCTAGGTCATTCAGTTACACAGTAAGGGGCACATTTTCTTGTACTTTGATGTGATTTGTGAGATATGTCACGTGACTGGATGTTTTGAAAAGAGCCACCCTGCTCATGGAGAAAATGTTGTTCCTTATACTTGCGGAAAGCAACTTTTAAAGAATTGCTCTCAGTTGTTGGAAAATAACCGTTTTCTAGCCAATTCATTGAAATTGTTGCAAAGTCCCCTATTCTTATTTTTAAAGTATTGGCATATTCTCCGGCCGAATATCATTCATTTCTTACTGGTAAATTAAGTTTAGACTGTTTATATTAAATTTTCGTACAAAAATCGATTTTAGTGCAGAATTGCCTGTTATAAAGCTCGACGTGCACGTTATCCAAAGCTCGTACATTGCCACAAAACTTTATAACTAATTAAGAATACAAGATACATAATATAGAATCTTGCCTCTCGGCGACCAGTTGTTCTCTGCAATTTATATCATCTACTCTACATAAATTCTGGGCCACGTGTACACGTACCTCACATCAGAGTGCATCAAAATAAACTGTTTAAAATTCTCGCTGCTTTTATCTTTTCCCAAGTTTGTTAATTTTCTTGTCACGTAGTGGAAACCTGTAATATGGAAGAGGGAATAGGGTATAACAAAACCATTATGACTGCGGATTTTGAGATGGAATAATAATTGCTTATTTCCATCGAAAGGGTCTAAAATTGTATTCTTACTCTTCGATATTATTAGTCTTACTAACATTACTGGTGGGTAATTGCAATAATTCATACCAATTAATGTCTATTTTTTGTTACTTTTGACATTTTTTTAATATAAGGAATAGTTATCGAATGAGCTTTGCGGAGAGACTCATAGATGTCGTCACAATCAGTGTGGAAGCGAAATATTTAGAAACGTCAATGAGGAAAAAGAGATGCGAATAATCCGGAATTGGCGATTAAAATTACCGATGGGGGCGCTGCGAATGTAAACAAATATGGCGACTTAGGAAGTAATCCAAAAGTGACGTTTGTTAAATATAAAGAAGTTTTTTTAATTGAAACAACTTTTTTCTTCTAGTTTCAAGCTATACTTACTGTGTGAACACCGTTGTTAGAAAATTACTGTTTAAATCACGTGCTAATGATATATTTATAGTTCAACAGTGGTTTTGTGTGATTATTTGGAAGTGTTTTTTTGTGAAACATTTTGTGGGCATAATTTCCTGTGAAGCAAAAATTGCTTGAAAAAGTAAGTTTCCATGCAAAGTGTACCTTTTTTCGATTCTATTCCATAATTGTGATTTTTTTGAATTCAGGTATGGCTGAACCTGAAGCATACCTAAAACTAGCTACAGTCTTCCAGTACTTAGAAGCCTGGCTGAAACCAGCAGATGTATTGTGGAAGGAGAAAACATCTTAAATTCCAAACACTTAATTTTGTGTGGCCATTAAGGAAATCTACCAACACTGGAAGGTGAAGTGATAAAGATCGTAGCATTGTGCCTTCAGACAATAAGTGCTCTGCTGAATGGCAAACCCCATGAGGTGTCTGGAGCCGTGATGATCCATGCATCAGGTGTCAACATTTTAAACTTTAAATGCAGCTGTAAAGTAGGTGCATCTGGAAACTATTTAAGTAGGTACATAGTAAAAAACTATAGTAAAGTGGATGTGTTGTCACCAAAGTGTGTTTAAAATTTAAATGCAATAATATAGATAAAAGGTTTTTAATTAATTGTTTTATTTTGAAATCTGGGATAATAACAACTTGAGTTCTTATTTTGTCAAGCAATGTTGAAGTTGAGAAGTAAACCATTGCTTTAAATTTTGTACTCCATAATGCCACAGTGGTTTACCCCTCGGTTGAAGTATGGGCTTTCATGTTCGGCCTAAAGGTTTTGCTCCAAGAGAATTAGGTAGCACCTGTCCTTGTTTACCTATTACATCACTACCTAAGTATGAAAAATTTCTTATTACCCATACAAAATTAAATATAAATCCTTTGAAAATAAAATGCCTAGTACCTTCCTTATTTCTTTGGAAAAAAATTTCGAGTGTAAGTAAGTAACTTTGTGCAAGGTAGATTTTTACTTGCCAGTTTATTAACCAATAATCTTTATAAATGTTATAAAAATGAAGTCATTAAAGTTTGAACTGGTTGTCTAGGAATAATGTACTATGTGACACTTTTTATAGGTATTTTTTAAATTAAAACTTGTCATCTTGTAATACTGGAGACATTAAATTTACTACAACTGCACATATTACAGTAATAATTTCATCAATATTGCTAATTAAATTCCTAGGTGTATAAAGGACTTTTTAATATATACAAATATTTTTATTCTCTAATTAATTCTCTCAATATGTACTCTTGCTTTTGACAGTAGTTTTGGGTCAAAATACTAATAATTTTGGACAAGATATACAAGGAGCGACAAAACCAAATGCATCGATCTTTAGGTCCAACTGTGTTACATTTACTTCACCTACCTTCAATCTTTCTCGATAGATATTCCAATGTTGAGTGACTTGCAAATTGTAATTTCGGAAAATAATCAGCTAGACCTTTACCTTGTTACTTGTAGTATCACAGTAGGGATTGCTAAAAGGTTGAGGTGGGTGGGACTTCAGAGTTAAAGGGGGCCTCTACCAACAGTTAAATCTTGCAGAGTTTTCTTGAGGGGTTTAAATTTGTAGTTCACCCTTCTTTGCTTGGGACAGATTGGAGAAAAAATTATGACAAGCTTTTTTTTATTTTATATCAATCAATCATATCTATGTTAATGCAACAATTAACCTAACTATATACACAAAGAGGAATAGAACCATCTTTGCGAGTTGTTTCGAAACAACCACCACTTGTCACTTGGACACTTTTATCCAAAAACTTAGACTGTGGTGCTTCTTGGTGCACTGATATCTTCATATCCACCAAAGCATTTACTACCAATTGTTCCTTAGGTGTTAGATCACTCAATCGTAACAACTTTTCTTCAGTAGGTTCAGAATTTAAAGTCATAGGTTCTTTATGACAACCGTCACAAACACTACTAAAGTCTGGGATAGAGAAATCATTGCCTGATAAACTTTCCCTGGAGGAAGATTTCTTGATGGTCCCACAAAAGCTTTTAACTTAGGTCTCAACAAGTTTGATGCTAGTTTTCCTGAAAAATTATTACCCAAAAATGTTAAACAACAAAACAATTAATTGAAAAATATGTCTAAATACCTCTATTGTAATCATGTTGCTTAAAGTGCAATGAACAAACTCTCAAATGTTTGCTAACTGGTTTTGTTATTGATAGGACTTTGATCCAGGATTTTCTCCTGTCCACAAACTCATCCACGCCAAACTCTTCTTTGGAAATACTTCTGTTAGTGTTTTTGGGGCAATTGCAATTGAATTCGCAGCAATCTGTATTATGGATAGTTTTCTTCTGCTTTTTTCTTGTACTGAACATTTTTATAAATCACCTGACAATTTGGACCACAAAACTAATCATCAAACACCCTGATACATGAAGTAAAAAAAAACTATACAAAATGTAGACAATTTCGGAAAATGCAGGAAAATTTAAAAATAAATCAAACTTTGTTGATGCAACTAAGAATATCAGGATACAACTCCCGAAGCAAGGACGAAAATACGTATAAATAAAAATAAACAGAAAAGTAAAAATGATTACTTCCTAACTAGTTTTACATTTTTGCCCCCAGGTGGCGTCTAGATTTTTTTAATCGCCAATATACACGTGATGGGCCAATGCACTTGACGGTCCTCGCCATAGACGTTAAAACTATAGATAGACCCCATCAGTCATTCATTAATTCTCAGTTTGTTTACTTCAGTGTTGCCACACTTACTCCGTTCGGAGTATTTCTACTCCTTTTCATCTTAATTTACTACTCCGCTCCAAAAAGTCCTAGTTCTACTCCACTTTTACGTTTTACTTAAGAGTGAGTTTTTTTTAGCAAATAATATACTTACGTAACTACAAACAGGCGAACAGAAAGAGCGAAATATATTCTCTTAGCATTTGCATTGGTGTTGTAGTGGGTCTATGTTGTTAGATTATTTTATATATCTGAAAGCCCTCAAATTGATAAAAATGTATCAAACTACTCCGCTGTTGCATATCTCCACTTTGTGTAAAAAATCTACTACATCGCATCTGGCGGCAGTGGGAACACTGGTTTACTTCCAACATGTACATGGAGCACCGCGCGGGTGGACATATCGAGGGGAATCAAAAAATGTCATAGATTTCAAGTACAAGTACTTTTCAACACCGAACAAAAAAAAAGGCGTTTATGAATGGAAGACGACAAAAAGCACGTATTTGTAGTACGCACGACTGGCCGCATTGTTGCCAATTCGTCAATTATAAAGATTTTCAACCTGTGTTTTGAATAATGCTGTGACTGTTGTGCGCCTGCAGCACATTTGTCGTGTTTTCGGACGTTGAGAGCGGGCAACATCGCATCGACCCTTATCATATGATGCAGGAAAAAGTTTTGTACATAAAGGACTCTACTGTGGTGCTCGCCATCTAATAACAGGTTAGTCAGCATAAATCTTGAGTTGGTTTGTATATGGTGTGTTCTGACACATTTATTCATTTATTTTTGTGCCTGATCACGCGCGCGGCTCAGGTTTAAGAAATATCCGAACGCTTCTTTTACTTAGACGAAACTACCGTAAAATTGTGAACAGAAAGACCTGATGATGCCTAAAAATAGCTGAAACGTCGACAAGTCGAAAAGAGTTTTTTTCATATTTGCAAACCGACTAGCATTTGAACAATGATAACAAATATAAAATGGTACCACGGGTACCCGTATCAGGGTTTCCATGTATCTCATATTGTGAAAAGAAATTAGAACAGAAATTTTGATCGGTTTGATAAGATATGGGGGGGGGGGGGCCAGTGGCGTACCAAAATAAAAAATGTATTTTCCAAATTTACGGAGGCTTTACTTTAGATCCGGGGCTCTGTGAGGTTTATGGCTACCCCTAAATTTATGCTAAACTATATTACTTCATATTTCTATACGATACATTTTAAAGTCTAATTCCGATAATTTATATACGAAAAACTAGAGAAATAGGCAAAACTGGGACGGTTTTTTTTATTATTTTTTTTGTAATAATTCCCTCCTTGGCCTTCTTGACCTGTTTAATACACGATTTGCCCAATGTGGGTGGTACCGGCAAAAAGCCCTATCCTTGGGCCCTTTTAGTCCTATCCCGCCTACTAAAAATCAAGGTCCTAGCTTTGAATTGCAAAAGTTAACGAATTTTTAAACTTGAAATGAAATTGCTAATTTTAAGTCGATTTGTGCCGAACCCATCTATTCTAGCGTATTCCTTTCTATCCCAGCGGATACCTTGAAATGTTTTCTTTTCGACACCTAGAAATCACTTTTTCGCTGAGACGTCGCAAAATGACCTTAATTGAATTTCTAAGGCAAACTTGCGAATTTTCGAAATTTTGGTCAATTTTCTTTTAGTTCCTCGATTTACCGTCGTGGGACCCGAGAGTCCTGGAGGCGCCACAAGCGCTTTTTGTTTTTATCTGACAGCTCAATATAAACATTAACTTTAAAGGTTTAGACTACGGAAAATTGGCCAAAAAGCGAGAAAAAAAGTCTGACAGTTGAAAATTTGAACATTTCTAGGAAAGCTCTTGGCAAAATGTCCGACTCTAGTACCGCATTTACAAAGCCTGGACAACTTTAAAACTTTGTGTCAGGCGCAACGCCATTTCATCGATTCTAGTCGTTCCGCGACGATAAACTCGTGGGTCTCAAGTTGAATACGTACAAACAGCGACGATAAATACGCAGATACGATTTTCTCATAAGAAATGCATTAGGTCCATGTTTTTATAAATGGGAAGAATAGAAAAGGATATATAGGGTACCAATGATGCTACATGGTTCAAATTTAAACGAGGGTACTACTCACTAAATTCCAACCTTGAACTTCGAATTTTACTAAATTCCGCCTCTGCACTCGGATTTTGACCAAACTCGGAATTTAACTAAATCCGACTCTGCATTCATAATTTAACTAAATTCCGACTTTGAACTTGGAATTTAGCTACATTCCGACTCTGCTCTCGGAATTTAACTAAACTCGGAATTTCACTAAATTTCGACTTTGAACTCGTAATTTATTTAAATTTCAACTTTGAATTCGGAATTTAAGTAAATTCCGACTTTGCACTCGGAATTTAACTAAATTCCGAATTTAAACTCGGAATTTAACTAAATTCCGATTTTAAAATCGGAATTTAAGAAAAAAAATCTTGTTGGCCCTTCTACATAAGTGAGTTTTTGAAAAGTTTTAAGAACGTCAATTATTGTTTCTTCTGTTTATCTTCAAAACTATTTTATTCATGGGACTTTCGTATGTTTGAGGTGAAAGAAGAAATCGAAAAGATCGAAAATCTGTGAAAATTATCTGGATTTACTCCAATCGGTATACTTTTTCTAAAGTAATAAACTCGGAATTTAACTACATTCCGACTTTGAACTAGCAATTTAACTAAATACGTCTCTGCACTAGGAATTTAATTAAATTTCGACTTTGAACCCGGAATTTAATTAAATTCCGATTTTGAACTCGGAATTTAACTCAATCCGACCCTGCACTCCAAATTTAACTAAAATCGGACTTTAACCTCGGATTTTAATTAAATTCCGATTTTAAACTCGGAATATAATTAAGTTCCGACTTTAAACTCGGAATTTAACTAAACTCGGAATTTTACTAAATTCCGAATTTGACTTTGAAATTTAACTAAATTCCGACTCTACAATCGGAATTTAACTAAACTCAGAATTTCAGTAAATTCCGACTTTGAACTTGGACTTTAGCTACATTCCGACTCTGCTTTCGGAATTTAACTAAACTCGGACTTTAACCTCAGAATTTAATTAAATTCAGACTTTGAACTCGGAATTTAACTAAATCATGCCTCTGCACTCAGAATTTAACTAAATTCCGATTTTAAACTCGGAATATTATTAAATTCCGACTTTAAACTCGAAATTTAACTAAACTCGGAATTTTACTAAATTCCGAATTTGAATTTGAAATTTAACTAAATTCCGACTCTACAATCGGAATTTAACTAAACTCAGAATTTCAGTAAATTCCGACTTTGAACTTGGACTTTAGCTACATTCCGACTCTGCTTTCGGAATTTAACTAAACTCGGACTTTAACCTCAGAATTTAATTAAATTCAGACTTTGAACTCGGAATTTAACTAAATCATGCCTCTGCACTCAGAATTTAACTAAATTCCGATTTTAAACTCGGAATATTATTAAATTCCGACTTTAAACTCGAAATTTAACTAAACTCGGAATTTTACTAAATTCCGACTTTGAATTTGGAATTTAACTAAATTCCGACTCTGCTCTCGGAATTTAACTAAATTCGGAATTTTACTAAATTTCGACTTTGAACTTGGAATTAAATAAATTCCAACTTCGGACTCCAAATTTAACTAAATTCCGACTTTGCACTCGGAATAATTAATTATGAATAAAAATATTAAATATAAAAACACTGTATTAAGGAACTCTATCAAGTTCAAGACGCGATTTCCCCATGACTCAAACGGAGTTTAAAAGTGCAAAATACGAATTAGCGCCAATCGGATCGGCGCAGCCAAGATCTGGTTTGGTTTCGCAACAAAATCCGAACTTTTCTTTTCCTTTCCTCTCAGGTAGTAACTATCTATAAATCGAGTTCAAAGTGGACACCTAAAAAATGGCGGGATATCCGCTAGAAGTGACGTCACCTGACAACTTACGTCAAATAATTAGAAATTGTGATTCATCAATTGATGTACTGTAACGATAAAGTTACGTCGTGGGTACTTTAAAAATGGTGCATTTCCGGCCAAAATACGGGGCCATTTTTATGTATTGGTTTGCTCTGTCCATACTTTCTAGGTCATTGGTCTACATTTTACATTACTTAGCAGTAAAAAACGTCAAACGTCAATATTATCATTCAACATTATTGGCCCTTCGTTCTCATTACTCTAAATACAGAAGATCCTCGAAAAATCCTCACATCAATTTAAAGCTCCCGCTTCGCTCACATCAAGGATGAAATGCTCTAAAGTGAAGCGTTTTTGCTCGAATTGGCAACACTAGATTCGACCAGTGTTGCGGATGCAGAAATTGCTTAACATCATGTTTCGATGAGTAGTTAGAAAAGTTAAAACCGGTTAAAACCGGTTAAAACCGCTTAAAACTGAACACGCACGCTTTTTTCTACACCTTTTGTTCACACTTATTTATTTTACACTTTTTTTAATAATTTTTCTTACAGTTTTTTTTACATATTTTTATCACACTTTTTTTTCAATAACTTTTTCTACCCTTTTTGTTTCTACACTTTTTTACACTATTTCTACAATTTTTTTTACACTTTTTTAGCATTCTTTTCACTTTCTTATTACAATTTTTCTTACACTCTTTACACCTTTTTGATCAGTATTTTCTACCCTCTTTCCTACACTTTTTTTGCAATTTTTGTTTACCCTTTTGTTACGCTTTTTTTGGTCCTTTTACTGTTACGCTTTAGTTTTTTAAACAAATTTTTTTTGACACTTTTACACTTTTGTTTGGTTACAAAATAATTTTTGTTTCTAAACGCACTTTTTTACACTTTTTTTTTTATTTTTTTACACTAATTTTTTATAAATTTTTCTACGCTTTTTTCTTCACTTTTTTTCACGTTTTTTTTATAATTTTCCCTACCTTTTTTTCTACACTATTTTTGTGTTTTTTTTTGCACTTTTTTTACACTTAAAAAAAATTGACAGTTTTTTACAATCTTTTTACTTTTTTGTTTATATCTTTTATACAGTTTTGTAACCATATTTTTGACACATTTTACACATTTTATGAAGCGATTTTTTCCTTGAATTTTGCAAGAAAATTGCAAAAAAAAAATTGCGTTTTAATCGTTACAAAACGTATTTTGTGTGATTTTGAACTAAAAACCTTATCTTTTGATTGAACGAATTGTGACAGTTTTAACCAATTTTGACAATAGAATAAATTAATTAAAACTTTCTTTTTGTTTAATTGTGGCTATGTTGATCAATTTTGCCCCAAGAAATTAAATTTTTTAATTATTTTTTCCAAAAAGTGAATTTTTTTATCAGTATCGATTTTATTAAAAAAACGAGATTTTCTCAGTTGGTTTTTCTAGCAAAACTTGAGATTTTAGTCCACAAATTGAGTTTCATTATAATTTGGCAAAAAATGCGTTTGAGTTGTTATAAAACGTTTTTTGTGTGTTTTTTTTAACTAAATGAAAAAGTAGTTTATTTTGAACAAAAAAAAATTTTTTTTTGAATGATTTGAGAGGGTTTTGATCGTCTTGGTGCAAAAAGTTAATTTTTGAACGATTTTGCAAAAGGCCCTGAACGAAAAAGTGAATTTTTCTTTCACCTGACATCTTACGTCAAATAATTCGATTGATTCACCGATTGATGTGCTCTGTCCATAAAATTACGTCACAGATTCCTTAAAAATGGCGGATTTCTGATCAAAAAAACGGGACGATTTTTTGGGACATATTCGGCGTTTGTTTGTTCTCTTCATATATTCTAGGTCATTGTTTGACATAATGGCTTGACGCGATTTCCAATGCCTTATGGAAGTGCGCTTAGAGCTTTCCATAATTCGATATTCGGGTTACATTTTGTTACTGATAATAAATATAAATATTCGTTTTTATTTGCTTTTCGAGTTACTTAAAAATACAAAAAGTTATAATATTCATACACTATATTTTGGAATAACTGAAGTGTGACAAAATATAAAAAAAACAGTAGATGTAATATTGAAAACAGTAGAACAGTAGGTAGGTGATGAAAAGAGTAGATTTGGCAACATTGGATGCAACTGTGGGGAGCTCTTTGAGACTTTTTGCTTACTCTACGCCATTATCAGTGTATTCTTTTTTATTACAATTATGGCTTTATAAGTCTGCCACACCCAAAAATCGAAAAAAAATTTTTTCATATATGACCACCAATATTAGTGCAGGCCTTTCGACTGAAACTGAATATTTAATTTCATTTCTTTTAGTTTTCGAGATTTTATTGCTCAAATGTTTTATTTATAGACGTAGGTACCTAGAGCAAATTTTGTCATTTTGTAGCAAAGCTATTTATGGCAATAAAACAGCAGTATTTCAGTCTCAAATACTGCTCAAAAAATGTATTAATGTTTTGCTTAGAATTATAGCAGTCTCATATGAAGTGAAAAACTGATAACATTGTATAAAGTGTATATTTTGAAAAACAAAATCTAGTGATTGCTGTCAATGGCATCGTCACAGCCATAATTAGTTTGCGACATATTCAGTCATACATTTTTTCATAAACGTCGATAAAATTTTGAAAAAATTACTTGTTTTTTCTCCAAATGGTTCGATACTTTTTAACATCTTTCATCAGCGATTCCTACAATAATATTTTAAAAAAAATAAATAATTTTTTTTTTTTTTTTTTTTTTTTTTTTTTTTTTTTTTTTTTTTTTTTTTTTTTTTTATATATATAAGTTAGTTTAGATTTTTATGCTTTAATCACTGACATGTTCTTTTTTTGCTGGTGTGGATGATATAATCAGAAAATTTTGACAATAAATAAGAATGGAACCTCAAGAAGATTGAAACGTTTAAACATAACTCCTATATATGTAACTATATCCACAAATTTGTTATTTTCATTGTTCTTGTAAGATACTTAACAAACATTCTAATGTGTTTTCCGGGCTTTAAAGCCGTGATCTGATATAGAATATTTTCAAAACGTCATGAAGGAACTCAAAGCCAGGAAAACATTTTGACCGACCGTGAAAGTCTTCATAAAAAAAAGAAACAATCTGCGGTGTCAGCCGTGGTCTCAAACTACAAGACTATAAAAGACGAGCCCGTTTAATCAACTTGTACATCCACCATCAAGTCGTCGTTTATTTCACATTTTCCGTTTGCACCTGATAAAAAAAACCTTAACACATCCTTAGGTACGATAATTCGAATCGGCGTAGGCTCACCACTACACTAATCCGCACGTCTCATCCAATTTCCCTACATCAGCTGAATCCAATATAGAAGCCGACAGGTAAACTACACCCAAAATTAAGGGTGAGGCTCCACCCTTCACGGAGAGGGGGACGCCAAATCAACCCTCTCCCCACCTCTTGAGCCACAAATAACATTGGATTAATACAAAATCTAGAAAAGGACGCGTGAAAGCGATTGCAATTGCAACAATGCAGCCTTATTGCACATGCGTTGCTAACGCCGATGACATAGCCTACAAGAATGCCTCACTTGCAAAATTATTATTTTAGTTTAGTTTAGTTCGGGTCTAACTTTCGGCTAGAGCGGTAGAGCCGCCGATAGAGAACTCCGCAACTCAAAGACAAGGTCCCTTGCCCGTGTAGAGACATTGACACGTGCACGTGTGCCCCCCTTTTTATGCAAACAGTACGTGACGTAGATCTGATCTTGTTTGCGTGAAACAATCCTAACTCTAAAAATCTTCGTGGTAGACAATTTTATCGGGACATGTGGCTGTTTCCAGGCGGGAAAACTGTGTCAGCATAGTCATTTATCACATAGTCTGACATCTAGAACAAGCGTGTAGGCAGCTGCAGAGTGCAACCGAGCTGTACACGTGCCGGGCGCAGGCAGCAACAGGTTGCCGCTGATTTGCCATTGGAGTCAAGTTCAAGGTGACGTTTTCCATCGATTTTCCTCGAAATGTAGAGGTTAAGGTTTAACGGCTTTTCGCAGAGGCGAGTTCCATCGGGAATTCCGAAACTCAATTAAAAGAGAAATTATGTTCGTCGGACGGTCAGATTGCATGCTTTCGATTGGTTTTGCTTCGAAATTAGCAGGTGACTACTCTTTGTGGCGAAATTTATATTGAATTTACATAATTTGGTTACATATGATATACACATTCTTTTTACAAAGTATAAAAATAATATAGGGTGTATATATAAAAAAAAACTCGCAAACCATGGAATTAAAACTCTTGTCTGAGATTAGTCCATCAAAAAAAAAAAAAAAAAAAAAAATGAAAATCGGAACATTTTAAGACATTTTCGATTTTCAATTGTTTTTATTTTAATTGCTACGTTTTAAACGTTCTCTACAAACGGGGTACAAAGTGGGACCTTACAGTTTGCCACATAAAATGCATTGTTGTCAAAAAAAATTATTTACATTATTTACAATAATTTTTTAGTAAAAATTGTAATTTATAAATAATTATAATAATTTTTCAATTCATTTTTAAATGTTATGGTAATTTTTATTATTTTGGAAGTAGTATTGGTAATTTATTGTATTTCAGAGTGGATAATTTTTAAATGATTTTAGACCAAATTCTACCCTGCATTTTTTTTTTTTATTTTTAGTTTGCATTTTTAGACGCATTAACTCACATTTTGGCTATTTGATTCTATTAGCACGTAACTCGACCTTTTCAAATAACCTAAAAGTACTATTTTTACACACTTCAAGACAATTTTAACGATTTTTTGGACTGATTTCCTCAAAAACCATACATTTTTTAAAAATAAGCTTATCAAAAAAAACAAATTAGAAGATTTAAATAAATTTTGCTTGATTTAGTCCTAAAGTAGAATTTCTCCAAAAACATAAAACATTTCCATTCTTAGACAATGTTAGCAATTTTAATTTATTTGCATTTAGTTAGCATTTTTAGACGCTTTAACTAATTTTTTAGCAATTTGGTTCTATTAGTACGTATCTTTTCAAAATTCTTAAAATTTTATTGTTACATGCTCATTTTTAACGATTTTTTGGGCTGACTTCCTCAAAAACACAAAATATTCAGTTTGGGACGTTTTTAATAATTTAATAATTTAACGTTTTTAATTTTAACGATTTTTTTTGGACTGATTTCCTCAAAAACCATACATTTTTTCAAAATAAGCTTATCACAAACAACAAATTAGAAGATTTAAATAAATTTTGCTTGATTTAGTCCTAAAGTAGAATTTCTCCAAAAACATAAAACATTTCCATTCTTAGACAATGTTAGCAATTTTAATTTATTTGCATTTAATTAGCATTTTTAGACGCTTTAACTAATTTTTTAGCAATTTGGTTCTATTAGTACGTATCTTTTCAAAATACTTCAAATTTTATTGTTACATGCTAATTTTTAACGATTTTTTGGGCTGACTTCCTCGAAAACACAAAATATTCAGTTTGGGACGTTTTTAATAAAATTTCACTAATTTTTGTCCAAAAATTAATTTTACTACCAACAACAAAATTTTAAGAATTTCTATAAAAACCTAAAAATTTCCATTCTTAGACGATGTTGGTAGTTTTAATTAATTTTAGATCTTATTATATTTCTCAAAAAAATCTAATTTGCACTTTAGACGCTTTAATTATTTTTTTAGCAATTTGCTTCTATTAGTACGTATTCTGAATTTTTCAAAAAACTTTAAATTTTATTTTTACACGCTTTGACTCAATTTTAACACAACTTTGAAGAAATTCCCAAAAACAAAAATTTCCATTCTTAGACGATGTTGGTAATTTTAATTAAATTTAGATCTTATTATATTTCTCAAAAAAATTCAAATTTGCATTTTTATAAGCTTTAATTAATTTTTTAGCAATTTGCTTCTATTAGTAGGTACGTATCCCGGGTTTTTCAAAAAACTTCAAATTTTATTGTTACACACTTTGACTCAATTTTATCGATTTTTTGGACTGACTTCCTCGATAAACACTAAATTTTCAGTTTGCGGAGTCATTACTAAAATTTTATTTATTTTCGTCCAAAAAATAATTTTACCACCAACAAATTTGAAGAATTTCTCCAAACACATACAAAATTTCCATTCTTAGACTATGTTGGTAATTTTAATTAATTTTAGCTCTTATTATATTTCTCAAAAAATTTCAAATTTACACTTTTAGACGCTTTAACTCATTTTTTAGCAATTTGCTTCTATTAGCACGTATCCCGAGTTTTTCAAAAAACTTTAAATTTTATTGTTACACACTTTGACTCAATTTTATCGCTTTTTTGGACTGACTTCCTTGATAAACACTAAATTTTCAGTTTGCGGAGTCATTACTAAAATTTTATTTATTTTCGTCCAAAAATTAATTTTACCACCAACAAATTTGAAGAATTTCTCCAAAAACATAAAAAATTTCCATTCTTAGACTATGTTGGTAATTTTAATTAATTTTAGCTCTTATTATATTTCTCAAAATATTTCAAATTTAAATTTTTAGACTCTTTAACTAATTTTTTAGCAATTTGCTTCTATTAGTACGTATCCCGAGTTTTTCAAAAAACTTCAAATTTTATTGTTACACGCTTTGATTCAATTTTAACGATTTTTTGGACCGACTTCCTCGAAAAACACTAAATTTTCAGTTTGGGGAATCATTACTAAAATTTTATTTATTTTCGTCCAAAAATTAATTTTACCACCAACAAATTTGAAGAATTTCTCCAAACACATACAAAATTTCCATTCTTAGACGATGTTGGTAGTTTTAATTAATTTTAGATCTTATTATATTTCTCAAAAAAATCTAATTTGCACTTTAGACGCTTTAATTATTTTTTTAGCAATTTGCTTCTATTAGTACGTATTCTGAATTTTTCAAAAAACTTTAAATTTTATTTTTACACGCTTTGACTCAATTTTAACACAACTTTGAAGAAATTCCCAAAAACAAAAATTTCTATTCTTAGACGATGTTGGTAATTTTAATTAAATTTAGATCTTATTATATTTCTCAAAAAAATTCAAATTTGCATTTTTATAAGTTTTAATTAATTTTTTAGCAATTTGCTTCTATTAGTAGGTACGTATCCCGAGTTTTTCAAAAAACTTCAAATTTTATTGTTACACACTTTGCCTCAATTTTATCGATTTTTTGGACTGACTTCCTCGAAAAACACTAAATTTTCAGTTTGGGGAGTCATTACTAAAATTTTATTTATTTTCGTCCAAAAATTAATTTTTCCACCAACAAATTTGAAGAATTTCTCCAAAAACATAAAAAACTTCCATTCTTAGACTATGTTGGTAATTTTAATTAATTTTAGCTCTTATTATATTTCTCAAAAAAATTCAAATTTACACTTTTAGACGCTTTAACTCTTTTTTTAGCAATTTGCTTCTATTAGTACGTATCCCGAGTTTTTCAAAATACTTCAAATTTTATTGTTACATGCTCATTTTTAACGATTTTTTGGGCTGACTTCCTTGACAACACAAAATATTTAGTTTGGGACGTTTTTAATAAAATTTCACTAATTTTCGTCCAAAAATTAATTTTACTACCAACAACAAAATTTGAAGAATTTCTCCAAAAACCTAAAAATTTCCATTCTTAGACGATGTTGATGATTTTAATTAATTTTAGACCTTATTATATTTCTCAAAAAAATCAAATTTGTATTTTTAGACGCTTTAACTAATTTTTTAGCAATTTGCTTCTATTAGTAGTTAGTATCCTGAGTTTTTCAAAAAACTTTAAATTTTAATTTTACACACTTTGACTCAATTTTATCGATTTTTTGGACTGACTTCCTCGAAAAACACAAAATTTACAGTTTGGGGAGTCATTACTAAAATTTTATTTATTTTTGTCCAAAAATTAATTTTACCACCAACAAATTTGAAGAATTTCTCCAAAAACATAAAAAACTTTCATTCTTAGACTATGTTGGTAATTTTAATTAATTTTAGCTCTTATTATATTTCTCAAAAAAAATCAAATTTACACTTTTAGACGCTTTAACTCACTTTTTAGCAATTTGCTTCTATTAGTACGTATCCCGAGTTTTTCAAAATACTTTAAATTTTATTGTTACATGCTCATTTTTAACGATTTTTTGGGCTGACTTCCTTGACAACACAAAATATTTAGTTTGGGAC
Source organism: Taphrorychus bicolor (assembly GCA_951812265.1). Taxonomy (NCBI): domain Eukaryota; kingdom Metazoa; phylum Arthropoda; class Insecta; order Coleoptera; family Curculionidae; genus Taphrorychus; species Taphrorychus bicolor. Next base: position 1,752,370 of record OX638302.1, on the reverse strand, counting down.
GTTTTTAATAAAATTTCACTAATTTTCGTCCAAAAATTAATTTTACTACCAACAACAAAATTTTAAGAATTTCTATAAAAACCTAAAAATTTCCTTTCTTAGACGATGTTGGTAGTTTTAATTAATTTTAGATCTTATTATATTTCTCAAAAAAATCTAATTTGCACTTTAGACGCTTTAATTAATTTTTTAGCAATTTGCTTCTATTAGTACGTATCCTGAATTTTTCAAAAAACTTTAAATTTTATTGTTACACGCTTTGATTCAATTTTAACGATTTTTTGGACTGACTTCCTCGAAAAACACAAAATTTTCAGTTTGGGGAGTCATTACTAAAATTTTATTTATTTTCGTCCAAAAATTAGGTTTACCACCAACAAATTTGAAGAATTTCTCTAAAAACATAAAAAATTTCCATTATTAGACTATGTTGGTAATTTTAATTAATTTTAGCTCTTATTATATTTCTCAAAATATTTCAAATTTAAATTTTTAGACGCTTTAACTAATTTTTTAGCAATTTGCTTCTATTAGTAAAAATACTATTTTTACACACTTCAAGACAATTTTAACGATTTTTTGGACTGATTTCCTCAAAAACCATACATTTTTTAAAAATAAGCTTATCAAAAACAACAAATTAGAAGATTTAAATAAATTTTGCTTGATTTAGTCCTAAAGTAGAACTTCTCCAAAAACATAAAACATTTCCATTCTTAGACAATGTTAGCAATTTTAATTTATTTGCATTTAGTTAGCATTTTTAGACGCTTTAACTAGATTTTTAGCAATTTGGTTCTATTAGTACGTATCTTTTCAAAATTCTTAAAATTTTATTGTTACATGCTCATTTTTAACGATTTTTTGGGCTGACTTCCTCGAAAACACAAAATATTCAGTTTGGGACGTTTTTAATAATTTAATAATTTAACGTTTTTAATTTTAACGATTTTTTTTGGACTGATTTCCTCAAAAACCAAACATTTTTTCAAAATAAGCTTATCACAAACAACAAATTAGAAAATTTAAATAAATTTTGCTTGATTTAGTCCTAAAGTAGAATTTCTCCAAAAACATAAAACATTTCCATTCTTAGACAATGTTAGCAATTTTAATTTATTTGCATTTAATTAGCATTTTTAGACGCTTTAATTATTTTTTTAGCAATTTGCTTCTATTAGTACGTATCCTGAATTTTTCAAAAAACTTTAAATTTTATTTTTACACGCTTTGACTCAATTTTAACACAACTTTGAAGAAACTCCCAAAAACATAAAAATTTCCATTCTTTGACGATGTTGGTAATCTTAATTAAATTTAGATCTTATTATATTTCTCAAAAAAAATCAAATTTGCATTTTTATAAGCTTTAATTAATTTTTTAGCAATTTGCTTCTATTAGTAGGTACGTATCCCGAGTTTTTCAAAAAACTTCAAATTTTATTGTTACACACTTTGACTCAATTTTATCGATTTTTTGGACTGACTTCCTCGAAAAACACTAAATTTTCAGTTTGGGGAGTCATTACTAAAATTTTATTTATTTTCGTCCAAAAATTAATTTTTCCACCAACAACAAATTTGAAGATTTAAACTAATTTTAGCTGATTGCGTTCTAAAATAGAATTTTTCCATAAATATCAAAAATCGCATTTTGTACACGATGTGAGTAATTTTTAAATAATTTTAGACCTAATTCTACCCTGGAGTTTCTAATTTGAAAAAATTCTAATTTGCATTTTTAGACGCTTTAACTCACTGTTTGACTATTATTTTCGAGCTTTTCAAATAACTTAAATTTTTTATTTCTATACGCTTCGAGTCAATTTGAATGATTTTTTGGGCTGGCTTCCTAGAAAAACATTTTTTTTTTTATTTTGGACTTTGTAGTAAATTTTCATTTCATTTAAATACACCTATTTGTTCTTTGAAAATCCTTTAGCTGCCATCTAATTTAACTAAAAATAATTTAAATTTTCCGTATTACTTTTCAAATACTGACATTATTAGTGTTATTATTACAGACATTTGAGGATAATACATTTAAGAAAGCTGCCTTTCGTTATTTGTCACTTTGGGATGAGATTTGAAACAAAATTGTACAGGTCTCCCTTATGTGACTAGACGTTATTAGCTGTTTTTTTGAGAATGCTTTTGGCAGTGAGAATTTTGATTTTTATTATGAAAAAAGTAATTTCCAATTTAAGCGTGTTAAGCTTTTGATCCCATTTAAATTAAATAATCCAAAATAAGAAGGTTGAGGCACAAATTTAAAATATTTCAGCTTTTATGCCAAAATGGTCTAGAAATTAGAAGATTTTTCTGAAAGAAGTTTTTTTCGAATCGAATTTTTCTTAAAAAACAGATTTTTTGTTGGAAAAGCTTTATAATAAAAAATTGAAAAAGCAGTTATTATTATTTAAAAAAAAACTAAGTTTTGAGCAAAATTTGTCTTATTTAAAAACAATAGGTATATGATCCAATTGTTGAGTCAGTGAAAAAAATCAATTTTGACAGTTCTTTAACAAGAAATTCCGGTGAAAATACCAAAACCAAATTTACTGCTATTCACAATTGTTTGCCTTCCTCTTTTTATATAAACTTTTTTCAACGCTTTTTCTTGTCGCCATTTTTTTCCAGGTTTTTCTGTCTTATTGCTTTTTAATTTTTCCATTATTTTTTATCATGTTTTGAGCTGTTTCAATTTTTTTCCTTCTCTTCAATTCTTTCCCAGTTGTATTTTGATTGTGCTTTCATTCTTTTAAGGAAATTTTAGTAATTTAGTAAAACTAACAATTTTGGTTCAACAACAAAAGTGAAACTGTGTTCGTTTAATTAAAGGTTTTTAATTTTTTAAGTATTATTTAAGCGATTTTGACCTCAAATAAAACTTTTTCAGCTAAAATCTTTTTTTTTTTTTTGAGAAAAATTTCATTCAAAAAAGAAGTTCTTTAAAAAAAAATTATAAATTTTAAACGATTTTGGCACAAAACTGTAAGTATTTTAAATTTGGCTCTCTACCTTATCTATTTTGGATTATTTTTTGATGATTTTCAGATTTTTCCACTTTTCTTACCTTTTGTAGTTTTTATCTTGTTTTTTTTGTAGTTTGTAATTGGTTCTTTACTGGCAAATTATTGAGCTGTTTTAATCTCCTAACCTGACAGGAGAACGTAAACCATTTAGTTGCAACTTCAACCGCTATATTAAAGCTTGTGCATTTTCAAAGTTTATCTGGCTACCATTTTTGACCAACTAACATGAAATTTGGCAAGTGTAAATACACCTTGTTGAGGCCTTTAAAAGGAGGTTATCACTCGACCCGTCTTTTCATTTAAAACTTCAAAGTCAAAGCTTACCATATCGTGAGAGTTCAGTCGCGCCCGGCGATTGGTCGTGGCAGGTCTAGAGCGTGGGGAATGATGATTCGATGCCCGGAGATTGGCTAAAAAAAAAAGAAATAATAATAATAATAATAATAAACTAAGTAGTTAGATACTGTCGCGCAGTGTGCCCCCCCCCCCCACCGCCAATAATAGGTCGCTAATTATGGGGGCAAAAGGCCGATAAATAATCCGTGGCGTTTCATCTTTGTAGCGAAATAACACTTCCATGGTGTTGCTAAACGGATATAATTTATAAAGGGTAATTTAAATAAGATAAAATTTAATATTTTGGGAATGCCAGGAAGGTTTTATTGTTTAAGACAAAACCTGCAAAAAGCTAAAAAAGAAACCAATGTATAGTAATTACAATTTAAAATATCGGCGGACGTAAACTTTTCGCTATAAGCTCAGTGGTCCCCAGAAACGTGCTTGACGGGTACAGGATTTCTTACTAAAATTAAAAAAAACAACAAAGAAAACTAAAGTACCGTCGAAGTGTAGAAGAGAAAAGAATTCTGCCAGGTTGCTGGGATTCTCGATATTATGGTGAGCAAAGCACTACTATAATATACTAAATATTTCAACTTCTACATCTACTCTTCAAATATTTAATTGCCAGTGGTCTCCTGAGTCTGCAAAGTATCCGCTAATTGCACGAAAATGGCCTATTCAGAAAAAAGGCTGTGATGGGTTGATACTATATGGCATAACCGAAAGAACACTCCACGAAACTCTAGAGAGTTCAAAAACCGTCTCTGTCTTTCCAGTTTCGAAGATCCTCTCATCCAACCTCTCGGTACTTCTCATCCCCGAAAGGGCACTGCCGAAAAAATCGATACCACCCTGACCAGTGGCGACTATATGACGCTTCGGACAGCGCGGGCATAAATTTAGAAAATGAGCTTTTCTGGAAAATCTGCTGGTAGAAGGAAAATGTATCATTGGACAGAATAAATGATGCTCTTTAAAATGACACCTCATATAACATAGCTTAATTGACAATTAAAGCTTTTTATTTAAATTGACCGTCAATTTCCTGGCCCAGTCAATTAAGACATAAATTGCTCGAATTTACATTCAAAGGATGAGAAATTAAAAGCTCTGTCTAATGAGAGAATAAGATTTTAATTTCAATTAACTTGCAAATCATGGTTTTTCTTTGTCCATCTCTCCTCATCATCATAAAACCGTACCCCAAGAATTTTCTACCCCAATTGTTTTTATGAAGTCATCTCACCCCTACTGTTCTAATTCCATTGCCTGCTTGAGGTTTTTTTTTTAATGCACGCTCGGTATGATAGTTGAGCAACCTTTATGATTATTTCTTATTTTTGCTTTACGTCAAAAACCAACCGTGTTTGAGTAGTGGTTTTTTATATAAAGACTTTCACAAAAACAATTGGGTCTTGTAAAGAACACGGAGATACGAATTTAAAATCTTTGAATTGTTTGTTGCAGACATTTAATAGATAATTTTAAAAGAAAAAAATACGGGATACTAACTGGTTAAAAAAAAAATCAATACCCAGGTAGCATTCAATATCCATTGTATATCTTAAATAGAATATCGTTTTGGGAGGTCCACTGGATATCCATGCAGCATCCAAAAGCGAATATAAAATTACGTGAGCGGAATTTATTTCTCTCTGGTGGATGTCTATTGGATATATCTTATGAATATCCACGGCTGGACAATGCATACTAGATGAAATTAACCGATTTTCATAGTTTTTTTTATAATAAAAATTGTCAAGTTTTTATACCTGAAAATTTAAATAAAAAATTATCTTGAACTGCTTAAATCAGCTAGAAGTGCTAGAATGTGCATTTTCAATTAATTCAATTTGGTATGTAGTTTGTACCGGATGAGCCGCTAAGAAAGGACGTCGGCTATATCTGGAAGTCCGTTTATCGTACAGTCTTTACGAAAAAAAATTCTTAGATAAAGTAACCCAGAGAATTTGTTGGAAAATTATTTTAAGTTTTCTAAAACGACCGCTAGAGGGCGTAACAGCGATGTTCTGCTAAGAAATGCCTGTTTTTGCCAAATTTTAAACGTTGACCCTACTTAAAATTATGATATTCGTAATCTTCAAGTTATTTCTGATAATTTTTCATTTCATCTTTTTTCACTTACTTTTCAAAGAAAGGGAGTGGGGGAGGTTACAGTTTATTTCATAAACACGTCCATAGCTTTGGACTAGTTGCCCCAATAGCTTAAAACAAGGTTTTCGTTGGAAAGGGAAAATTTTACTCTATCGGACACAGCCCAAAAACAAACAATTTAGTTTCTACGTCAAGCACCAGAGGGCGTTTCTGACAACACTTCGTGTTTTTTGCAGTTTTTTTGAAAAAATCAAATGCCGACTTATATTTTTAACATTACAGATGAATAGAGCGTTAAAAAATACGTATTTTAGTGAAAACTACAATATTCTATCTATTTTAATTCCAGAGATATTATAAGAGGAAATGTGAATGCGCCAGTGAAGTTATCTAATACAAAAAAAATACAAAATCAAGTAGCTTATGATATTGATAGCCTTAACAAAATTACAAAAACTGACGTATATGTCAAACAAATATGATTACCACAAAACATCTTCATATAGAACGGAAAGAGACGTGTTACACCTTGGCCATATATTTCAGCGCCATCTGTTAATAGGAAGTTTTAGAAATCCTGACGCATCCACCATTTTTAATTCCGCTTTTTGGAAGACACCATTGTACAGGGTGTTTCAGAAGATGCATGTGATTCAATATATTATTCTACATTTTATTCTAAGCAAAAAGGTTCCTTTATTAGCAATTATACTATCTATCACTACTATTTTAATTACTATACAGGATGTCTTGCAAGTCGTCATTTTACCATAATTTTGGAAAAACAAATTTAAAAATACGTGATTTTGAGACGATTTAACAAAACCTATACGTAGGAACAGTTACAATACGGGGTATTCATTATAAAACTTCATCTAGTTGGCTGTGAAATGTCAAAAGAAAAGGAGGAAGAAAGAAAAGTCCATTTATTTTGATTATGTCATCCTTTTCTGTCAAGCAAATTTCATAGCCTGCTAGATGAGGTTTTAATGTTTAATGTTTTAAATTTTAATGTTTTTTTTTTAACTTATCCGCGCTTTTTTACAATTATTGAAGTATAGAAGGCAAATACCTTTTTTTTACAAACATCTATTGTACTTTTTTATTAAAAGTGGATGGAATATTTAAATTATTAAAGCGATAAAATCTAAAATGACTTCGTTACCTATAATTCCATAAATATGATACTTGTATTTTGTAACAAAGAAAAGACATAACATCAAATGTGGATTTTAAAAAAAAAATTGTAAAACTTAGTAAGTAGTATTTGATTAAATAGACAGAAAATCACTTAGTCTGTCACCTCCTAAAATTATTGTAACAACTTGGAAGACTTACTACGTAATATGTTACTATAATTAGTTCACTAGTAAATTAAAATTATTACATTTCTCATATTTGAATATTGTGTCATAATACATAATCACTCATTTATGGAGTACCTATTATACCTGTTAATGTTTGAGTATCTGGAGAAAATATTCTTTAATGGATTGCATTGCCAGAGAAAGAAGGCGAGTTAAGTTGACTGTGTGCTTTGGGTTCTTCAGATGCATTTCCATGATTTTCTAGAATCACTTGGTTTGATGATGCATATATCTATGTTCTTCAAATTTACCATCAATGTCCTCCAGAATTTTATTTTCTTCGATAACCTCTGCAAATGGTGTTTGCAGAGGTAAATGTAAATATGTATTTTTTTGCAGAAATAACATGTGACTATTAAGAAACGATACTTTCTATCATACATGTGCAATTGTGTAATAGATAGAATTTAGTTAAATTCCATGTTAAAAAACAAAATTTAAATAAACTTCATGTAAGTGGGAATTTATTTAAAATTCTTTCCGTTAGATTACGAGTTCAAAATCAGAATTTAGTTAAATCGAATGTACATCGGAATTTAGCTACATTCCAAGTTTAAAATCAGAATTCAGTTAAATTTGCAGTCTAAAATCGGAATTTAATTGAATATCGAATTTTGTTAAAATCCGAGTTTAAAATCGAAATTTCGTTAAGTTCCTTGTGTAAAGTCAGAAATTAGTTAAATTACGGCTTAAAGATAGAATTTAGTTAAATTCCGAGTTAAAAATCAAAATTTAATTAAACTCTATGTAAGTAGGAATTTATTTAAATTTCTAGTATAACATATCGGAATTTAATTAAATTCCGTTTTTCTATGTTTCAAAAATCAGAATTTAGTTAAATTCCGACTTCAAAATCGGAATTTACTAAATATCGAATTTGATTAAACGCCGAGTTTAAAATCTAAATATCGTTAAGTTCCGTGTTTAAAGTCACAAATTAGTTAAATTACAACTATAAAGTTAGAATTTAGTTAAACTCCGATTTAAAAATCAAAATTTAATTAAACTAAGTAAGTAGGAATTTATTTATAACTCATATACTGATACTCATACCTATAATTTCTTGTATAACATCGGAATTTGATTAAGTTCCGTTTTTCCATGTTTGAAAAATCAGAAATTAGTTAAATTCCGACTTTAGAGTTGGTATTTGCTTAAATATGATATCTAAAATTGGAGTTAAACTCCGAGTTTAAAGTCGAAATTTAATTAAGTTTCGTTTCTAAGGTCTGAAATTAAATTGCGACTGTAAAATTGGAATCTAGTTAAACTCGAAGTTAAAAATAAAAAATTAAATTCCGTGTATGTCGGAATGTATTTAAATTTCTTATATATCATCAAAATTTGTTTAAATTCCGTTTCTCCATGTTTGAAAAATCAGAATGTAGTTAAATTCCGAGTTTAAAATTTCGTTAAGACCCATATTTAAAGTCAGAAATTAATTAAATTACTACTTTAAAGTTAGAATTTAGTTAAACTCCTAGTTAAAAATCAAAATTTAATTAAATTCCGGGAGAGTAGGTTTTTATTTAAATTTCTAGTATAACATCGGAATTTGATTAAATTCCGTATTTCCATGTTTGAAAAATCAGAAATTGGTTAAATTCCAAGTGCAAAATCGGAAATTAGTTAAATTCCAAATTTGACATCAGAATTCAGTTAAATTCATGGTCTAAAATCGGAATTTAGTAAATTTCGAATTTTGTTAAACTCTGAGTTTAAAATAAAAATTGTGTTAAGTTTCGGATTTAAAGTCAGAAAGTAGAATTTTGTTAAACTCTGAGTTTAAAATAAAAATTGTGTTAAGTTTCGGGTTTAAAGTCAGAAAGTAGTTAAATTGGGACTTTAAAGTTAGAAATTAGTTAAACTCCGTGTTAAAAATCAAAATTTAATTAAATTCCTTGTAAGTAGTAATTTATTTAAATTTCTTGCATAACATCGGAATTTGATTAAATTCCGTTTTGCCATATTTAAAAATCAAAATTTAGTTAAATTCCGACTTTAGAGTAGGTATTTACTTAAATCTCATATCTAAAATCGGAATTTAGTTACACTCCGAGTTAAAGTCGAAATTTAATAAAGTTTCGTTTTCAAGGTCAGAAATTAGTTAAATTGCGACTTTAAAGTTGGAATTTATTTAAATTCCCAGTTAAAAATCAAAATTTCATTAATATCGTTGTATATCGAAATATATTTAAATTACTTGTAAACCTCAGTTGAAACTTTAGATGAAATTTGGTCTATCACTAACGATATGATAAATGGCGTATTAGATGAGTAGATAAACAAAGTGCTTTCTATGACAATTTCAAGGTCACAGGAACATTCCTGAGCCTCCTAGATAACGCTAGACGAGGTCGCTAGACGTTGACCTTGAAAATCGCGCTCATGACCTTGAAAAGTGACCTTGAAAATCAGTTGACCTTGGAACTCAGTTGACCTTGGTCCACACACGGACATTCCACCTTGACACCCATGCTAAAACTTCCAAGGTTCATGCAAAACGCCTTGACGTTTTTCACATAGGCTTGAGCGGGAAACGTGTCGCAGCAAGCCGAGCTACCTTGCCGACGAACGTGGCCTCGAAAATCGTCATTCCACGCTAGACCTTGTGACATAACTTTAAACGAACGCCTGGACGAGGTCATACTGTAAAATCAATCTCGAACCCGTCAGTGAGACAAACGACCACGTTCGCATCAAGCGACGGATCTACGTGCTAAAATTTCCGAGGCAGTAGAATATTCATACAAAACGCCATGACGCTTTTCAAGTACAAGGTTTTGCATCGTTTATCGTGTGACAAAGGATTGATTCACCTCACATGTGGCCATGAAATTCCTCTCTCGCTGAATTACAAGGCGTTTTGTATGAATATTTTTTGTCTAGCGCGAGCTCAAGGCTAAACGATGCAAAACCTGCAACTTTGTACTTGAAAAGCGTCATGGCGTTTTGTATGAATATTCTACTGCCTCGGAAATTTTAGCACGTAGATCCGTCGTTTGATGCGAACATGGTCGTTTGTCTCACTGACGGGTTCGAGATTGATTTTTACAGTATGACCTCGTCCAGGCGTTCGTTTAAAGTTATGTCACAAGGTCTAGCGTGGAATGACGATTTTCGAGGCCACGTTCGTCGGCAAGGTAGCTCGGCTTGCTGCGACACGTTTCCCGCTCAAGCCAATGTGAAAAACGTCAAGGCGTTTTGCATGAACCTCGGAAATTTTAGCAGGGCGTCAAGGTGGAATGTCCGTGTGTGGACAAGGTTACACCGGCGTTCAAGATCAGTGACTAGCGTGGAATGACGATTTTCGAGGCCACGTTCGTCGGCAAGGTAGCTCGGCTTGCTGCGACACGTTTCCCGCTCAAGCCTATGTGAAAAACGTCAAGGCGTTTTGGCATGAACCTTGGAAATTTTAGCATGGGTGTCAAGGTGGAATGTCCGTGTGTGGACCAAGGTCAACTGAGTTCCAAAGTCAACTGATTTTCAAGGTCACTTTTCAAGGTCATGAGCGCGATTTTCAAGGTCAACGCCTAGCAACCTCGTCTAGCGTTATCTAGGAGGCTCATGAATGTTCCTGTGACCTTGAAATTGTCATAGAAAGCACTTTGTTTATCTACTTAGATGTTTTAGTAAAACTGTTTTGTTCGGTGTCATGATGAACTCAACTGTCATTTGAATGCTGTGAAGGTGGTAACGAAAAAAAGATTCTGACATTCTGACAACTCAACCATAGACAAACTTAACAACTAGATTGAAATCCAAATCTTCCATTAAAAACAGTTGAAGCTTAGAAATTTGATACTCTATGAAACGTTCCAACATGGCGCTAGTGGGCGCCATTGGTCATTGATAATGAAAGACTTGTCAGAACGTTTTTTTGGGGCAAAACTGCAAAAAACACATAGAGTTGTCAGAAACTCCCTCTGTTTTTTGACGGAGAAACTAAATTGTTCGTTTTTGGGCTGTGTCCAATAGAGTAAAATTTTTCCTTTCCAACGAGACCTTATTTTGAGAGACTGGAGTAAGTAGTCAAAAGTTATGAACGTTTAAGGACGAATAAGATTTTAATTTCAATTAACGATATTCGCAAAATCGCTTTAATTACTAAACTATTGTTCGGGTCACGTACAGGCCTGAAATTCTTTCAAAGGCCATAAACCATTAAAAGGGGGCCTTTGCCGGTCAAAGAAGACGGGCAGTTGTAGTGTTTTATGTTTTATGGCCGGAATTCCGAAGAAATTGTGAAAGTGCCTCCAAAAACTAACAAAAGAAATCGTGAAACTGTGAACGTGAACGAAGACGACGAAAATTAAAAATATTGCAACCATATGTGCATTTAGTGCCTCGCATGAAGCTGGTTTATTCAGAAAACCGTAAACAGAAAAAGTCCATGAGTTAAAGCTCAAAAGCTTCGAAAAATGGCTTACAGAACTCATTTCTATTGCACAGCATTGCCATGCTGCCACACATGAACTCATATGCAAACAGAGAAGTCAGTTTGCACAACAATATGTATTGTTACGATTCGCAGCAACGCCGCATGGGAGGCGGGGCAACGCATGGGAGCGTGTTGGTTGGTGGAGCTTCGCGACCTATCCGCGCTGCGTCATGGCTGACACGAGTGATTTATTGCTCGTTTGGCTTAATCTAGAAGGCAGTTGTTTACAACCGTTTTTTTTTTATGTGAGATTATTCAAGAATTCTTATAAAGAACTTTCTAGGTTTTTCTGTAATTTTAGGATTGTATATAAAGGCGCATAGAGCGGCGGTTGGGGAATAGTCGTATTTTAATCGAGCTATAAGTAAGCTAAAGTTACGAAGCGATAATAGAAGGCTATAAAGTGTTAAGTAATGAGTTATTTAGTAATCGTGTGTAATTGTGGAAATAAATAAATAGTGTTTTCGCGTTAAATCGTTACACTGGAATTATTGAACCCCGAGTTCGCAACAGTATTTTGTTAGTGTTAAAAATTTAGGAGAGTTACGCTCACCGAAGAGTTAAATCTTCAAATGATTTTTATGAGTTATTGTAAGACGATATTAATCTCGAATCGGTTTACATTTGTTTCAACACATTTTTAATAAATTTAGCTTAATTCTGTTAATATTTGACTTTGAACTGACTTAGATTTGGGGAATTAACTTTCTGGGTTTTTTTGAGCGGCCGGATGATTGCAGCCTAAACTTCTTCGGTAGTGCCAACATTTTACTAAAAAAGTATTACATTTGCAGAAAAGATGGGTGTTTCCTCTAATTTAGGTTTAAAACAGTTAATAATTGTTCGATAATCGTTAATCACCATTAATGGAGCCAGAAAACCAAAGCGAACGCTCTTACTCGAATAGCGCGCCGGCCACAGTTGTTAACATCTCTTCTGCGATGATGGAATGGAAAGTCAATGACTCGCGATCCGCGCAGCTCTCGGCGACTCTAATCACGTTTAATTAGTGATTCACTTCCAATAAGGCCTTAACTCTGTCTTTATTCTCTTAAGGTTAAATAACGCGTCTTTGGTCCTTCCCTCTCTATCCAATCGCGCAACCGCGCTGAGTCTTTTGATTCATCGCGTCCCTATATGGGCGCAGCGCTACGTGGACTGTCTTGTGTTCCGGTTACAGTTCGAAAAAACGACTTTAATAATAAAATTAATTAAATAATTTCAATATAATATAATTAACCAGTACTTAGTGCGTCATTCGCCGGTTTAATGCTCTCTGCTGTCAATATTTTATTAATTTTTTTGCTGATTAAAAGCAATAAATAAATCTCAAACATACCCCAAAGCATTCCTCAAATAAAATTAACATGTCACTAATTCAGCACATAGCACATTCCAAGCCACAAAGTAATATAATACATTTGGTCTACTTACACGTAAACACCTGCTAATTTCAAAGTATCGAAACGATATATCGCATGAGTACAAGCTTTCACCATACCTACGATAAGCTGAAAACGCTTGAAATTTCAGTAATTGCAATAATTCAAATTTAACTTAATCGTCAAGTGAAAAGAAGAACGAAGTAAGAAGTTACCTCAACAGCAGCATCCCTCAAGAATCTAAGATAGAAGATCCGGCAGAAGAAAATTCGAGAAGATAGTTAGTCTCATGAGGGGAAAAGTAAATTATAACTTCCATTAAGCAAACATTTTTTGTTTGGGTCACGTCTTGGTTTTAATATAATTTATGCACTTACCTGTTAGTAATTAAATTTCTATAAAAATAAAAATGACACGCACTGCCCTGCATCGAAAACTCTCTGAAAGAAGCCGGCTTTGCAATGGAGGTAAGAATCTATCATTAAAATAAACTCTATTTTGAGAGGTAGTAATTGCTCATTACTTTACGATTTTCCGTGATTAGTGAATAGTATAAAGTTATTGTTCTTGTGCAGTGGTTACTTCAAAGTTACTGGATATTAAATGTATGCAGTAAAATGCCTACGTTTCGACCGCTAATGAGAAATATCGACGTTTTACTGAATGCAAGGTGTTTTGAACGAAAACATTTTTTTATTAAAAATGCAGGAGATAATAAAAATTAATAATTGTTTTATCAGGTTATATTATTTCGACTTTTCTGGTGTCTTCCTTGGGACTGGTGATAATTTCACCACTCACTAATTTGAGGAAAGTCAGATTTACAGTTATCCATAATAGATAATTTGTGTCATGTCAAATGGAGTAGACATGAAAGCTTGATTCTATCTATATCTTGTTCTATTACAGTAACAATATATCTGATTAACATATTGCTTTATTCGGCTATTTTTATTAAGAAATTACGAAAAACTATTATGAATTAGCTAGAAAAGGTCAAACTAAAACATAAGAGACATACAAGTGCTTAGCTTTCCAAATATGGGGTGTCCAATGGATATTATATTTTAGTGTATTACATTATTGTTGTATCACATTTCGTTTCAACCTTTCTAATCAGTACAAATACATTACTACGAATTATTTATTATGAAACGTCATCTGGTTGGCTATGATTTTTTGACAGAAAACAAAAGACTTGACTCGCCATTTATTATTTGTCACTGTCACTTGTCGACATTTGCGTCTGAGCGTATTTTCCATCCTTACGTTCTTATCAAGAAAACAAAGGATGAGGATATTTTCAAAGCGCTCTGGAGCCATACCCGGACATTCTTAAGACAACTTAAGAAAATATCGAAGTAAGTGATTCACGACATGCTTTAAAATAAAAAATGAATTTCATAGACAGCTAGATGACGGATTCTAAAGAACACATGGTACTACTACTACCATGGCACACTACGATTATGTGTGTACACATGTACGTAGCACACGTACAATGAATGTACAATTCCCGTGTCAGTACATGCAAAGTACGTACAGTATTTGCACGATGTCCACAGAACTGTACGTCTGTAGTACTTATGCGCCAAAAACACGTACACTATACGTACTGATACATATTAAATGTATATAATATGTACTTACATTTTAACCATTATAAAAGGTTATTAAATAGGTACAAACGGGTATCCCTAATTTGCTGACCCATAAGAAATTCATTTATTACGGAAAATTTTGCTGACTCGTCAAAAATTGTTGCTGACTGCTATGCTGGGTGATAGCTGAGAGTGTCCTACATATTATGTACGAATTTAGTAAACATCGGGCCGAAAATCACTTAGTTACGGCCCTGGAAAACATTAAAAGTGAGATTTTTTTGCTGACCCGTTAGAAATTTTTGCTGACCGGTATACAGGGTGATACCTGAGAGTGTCCCACATATTATATGCGAATTTAGTAAACATCGGGTCGAAAATCACTTAGTTACGGCCCTGGAAAACTTTAAAAGTGAGATTTCTTTGCTGACCTATTAGAAATTCTTGCTGATCGGTATACAGGGTGATACCTGAGAGTGTCCTACATATTATATACGAATTTAGTAAACATCGGGCCGAAAATCAATTAGTTACGGCCTTGGAAAACTTTAAAAGTGAGATTTTTTTGCTGACCCGTTAGAAATTCCTGCTGACCGCTATGCAGGATGATAGATGAGAGTGTCTTACATATAACATACGAATTTAGTAAACATCGGGTCGAAAATCACTTAGTTACGGCCTTGGAAAACTTTGAAAGTGAGATTTCTTTGCTGACCCGTTAGAAATTCTTACTGACCGGTATACAGGGTGATACCTGAGAGTGTCCTACATATTATATACCAATTTAGTAAACATCGGACCGAAAATCACTTAGTTACGGCTCTGGAAAACCTTAAAAAAGAGATTTTTTTGCTGACCCGTTAGAAATTTTTCTTACCGGTATACAGGGTGATACCTGAGAATGTCCCACATATTATATGCGAATTTAGTAAACATCAGGTCGAAAATCACTTAGTTACGGCCCTGGAAAACTTTGAAAGTGAGATTTCTTTGCTGGCCTGTTAGAAATTGTTGCTCACCGGTATACAGGGTGATACCTGAGAGTGTCCCACATATTATATGCGAATTTAGTAAACATCGGGCCGAAAATCACTTAGTTACGGCCCTGGAAAACTTTGAAAGTGAGATTTCTTTGCGGACCTGTTAGAAATTCTTGCTGACCGGTATACAGGGTGATACCTGAGAGTGTCCTACATATTATATACAAAATTACTAAACATCGGGCCGAAAATCACTTAGTTACGGCCCTGGAAAACTTTAAAAGTGAGATTTTTTTGCTGACCCGTTAGAAATTCTTGCTGACCGCTATGCAGGGTGATAGATGAGAGTGTCTTACATATTACATACGAATTTAGTAAACATCTGGTCGAAAATCACTTAGTTACGGCCTTGGAAAACTTTGAAAGTTAGATTTCTTTGCTGACCCGATAGAAGTTCTTACTGACCGGTATACAGGCTGATACCTGAGAGTGTCCTACATATTATATATGAATTTAGTAAACATCAGGCCGAAAATCACTTAGTTACGGCCCTGGAAAACATTAAAAGTGAGATTTTTTTGCTGATCTATTACAATTTCTTGCTGACCAGAATGCGGGGAGCTAGCTGAGATTGTCTTATATATTACATACGAATTTCGTAAACATCGGGCCGAAAATCGCTTAGTTACAGCCCTGGAAAGTTTTGAAATTGAGATTTTTTTGCTGACCCGTTACAAATTCTTGCTGACCAGTATGCACGGAGATACCTGAGACTGGACTACACATTATGTACGAATTTCATAAAAATCGGGTAGAAAATCACTTAGTTACGGCTCTGGAAAACATAACATGTGAGATTTTTTTGGTGGCCCGTTAGAACTTCTTGCTGACCGGCATGCAGGGAGACTATATAACTAAGTGATTTTTAGCCCAATGTTTATGAAATTAGTACATAATGTGTGATTCAGTTTCAGCTATCTCCCTGTATACCGGTCAGCAAGAATTTGTAACGCGTCAGCAAAAAAATCTCACTTTCAAAGTTTTCTAGTGGTGTAACTAAGTGATTTTCGGCCCGATGTTTACTAAATTCGTATATAATATGTAGGACACTCTCAGGTATCACCCTGTATACCGGTCAGCAAGAATTTCTAACGGGTCAGCAAAAAAATCTCACTTTTAAAGATTTTCAGGGCCGTAACTAAGTGATTTTCGGCCCGATGTTTACTAAATTCGTATATAACATGTAGGACACTCTCAGGTATCACCCTGTATACCGGTCAGCAAGAATTTCTAATGGGTCAGCAAAAAAATCTCACTTTTAAAGTTTTCCAGGGCCGTAGCTAAGTGATTTTCGGCCCGATGTTTACTAAACTCGTATATAATATGTAGGACAGTCTCAGGTATCACACTGTATACCGGTCAGCAAGAATTTCTAAAGGGTCAGCAAAAAAATCTCACTTTTAAAGATTTCCAGGGCCGTAACTAAGTGATTTTCGGCCCGATGTTTACTAAATTCGTATATAATATGTAGGACACTCTCAGGTATCACTCTGCATAGCGGCCAGCAAGAATTTCTAATGGGTCCGCAAAAAAATCTCACTTTTAAAGTTTTCCGGGGCCGTAACTAAGTGATTTTCGGCCCGATGTTTACTAAATTCATATATAATATGTATTACACTCTCAGGTATCACTCTGCATAGCGGCCAGCAAGAATATCTAACGTGTCAGCAAAAAAATCTCACTTTTAAAGTTTTCCAGGGCCGTAACTAAGTCATTTTCGGCCCGATGTTTAATAAATTCGTATATAATATGTAGGACACTCTCAGGTATCACCCTGTATACCGGTCAGCAAGAATTTCTAACGGGTCAGCAAAAAAATCTCACTTTTAAAGTTTTCCGGGGCCGTAACTAAGTGATTTTCGGCCCGATGTTTACTAAATTCGTATATAATATGTAGGACACTCTCAGGTATCACTCTGCATAGCGGCCAGCAAGAATATCTAACGGGTCAGCAAAGAAATCTCACTTTTAAAGTTTTCCAGGGCCGTAACTAAGTGATTTTCGGCCCGATGTTTACTAAATTCGTATATAATATGTATTACACTCTCAGGTATCACTCTGCATAGCGGCCAGCAAGAATATCTAACGTGTCAGCAAAAAAATCTCACTTTTAAAGTTTTCCAGGGCCGTAACTAAGTCATTTTCGGCCCGATGTTTAATAAATTCGTATATAATATGTAGGACACTCTCAGGTATCACCCTGTATACCGGTCAGCAAGAATTTCTAACGGGTCAGCAAAAAAATCTCACTTTTAAAGATTTCCAGGGCCGTAACTTAGTGATTTTCGGCCCGATGTTTACTAAATTCGTATATAATATGTAGGACACTCTCAGGTATCACTCTGCATAGCGGCCAGCAAGAATTTCTAATGGGTCCGCAAAAAAATCTCACTTTTAAAGTTTTCCGGGGCCGTAACTAAGTGATTTTCGGCCCGATGTTTACTAAATTCGTATATAATATGTAGGACACTCTCAGGTATCACCCTGTATACCGGTTAGCAAGAATTTCTAACGGATCCGCAAAAAAATCTCACTTTTAAAGTTTTCCAGGGCCGTAACTAAGTGATTTTCGACCCGATGTTTACTAAATTCGTATATAATATGTAGGACACTCTCAGCTATCACCCAGCATAGCGGTCAGCAACAATTTTTGCCGAGTCAGCAAAATTTTCCGTAATAAATGGATTTCTTATGGGTCAGCAAATTAGGAGTTCTCGGTACAATTTATTTTTATAGTAGATTATGTCACTAGGAGTAAAAGTGGGTCTTTTTGTGCTGAGCCCAGAGATTGAGGGCCGAAGCGAAGCTGAGGCCTGCAACTGGGCGAAGCACAAAAAGACCTTTTACTCCGAGTAACATATACTATTTTTTTTTCAAGCATGCAATAAATAAGAAATCTATTTAAAAGTGGTTCAGTTTTGCAATTTTCTCTCATCCTCTTTATGCGGGTCTAGGTACTTACCCAATTGTGTATATTATTTGTAAAATACATAGAATATGTTAGAATGGTGGTTTTCAATGTTCAATGGTTTTAATGTATTAAATAATAACCAATGATTATGGTAAACTAAGAATTTGTAGCATTATTTTCAATACTAAATTAATAAATGTCGCATTGACAGATAAATATGATGACGCGCATGACATTTAACAGACGAATTCAGAATTCGAGAACCTATGCGATTTCGACTAATAACGGTTTCGGATGGTGCTCTTGAGTGCTCTGAGAGTATTTCTGTCCTTTGTTTTTTCAACAAGAATGTAAAGATGGCAATACACTCAGATCGGTTTATCTGGTGTCATCTATTATTAAAATAATTTTGGTGAATGAAAATCGTTTATATATGCGCCACCATGACACTAGCGGTGACTTTTGACTTTACTTTTACTGCCTAGGACTTTTTTGCTACTTTTTTGGTCTCAGGATTTGAAAGCCCACTTTAGGTGTGCGTACGGAGAAAACAAATGACGTACTTTTAGTCCGCTTGAAAAAAAAACATGTTTATTATAAATGAAAATAAACATCAAACTTTAGATTGATTACATTACATATTTAGTAAAGGTAAATTATTACATTATATAGGTATAAAATGTATGAATCTTATTATAGTTATTACATAATTATTAATTAAAGTCTTTATATAGTATATTCTCGGTAGGATCATTTTCGATTCGCCCCGGTTCTGGTTCTGGTTGACACAAAAATGACAGAACAGCTAATCTTTAACCAATCAGCTTTGATGAAAATCAGCTGGTCTGTCATGTTTATGTCAACCGGAATCAGAACCGCTGTGAAGTACCAGGGTAAAAAATACAAATCAACTACAGGCGCCTGGTTACCAATCTCCACGTTCCACGTGCCCCAACAAGCTTGTCATGGCAAAGAAGGCACTAATCGTGAGCCAAAAACAACAACATGAACTTAAACTAAAAACCGGGAAAAACGAAAAAGCCCAATGTGGCATATTCCACGCAAAAGATTTTTGACAATTTTGACGTATAATAAACGACAAGCGACACCGATCAACGTCAGTTCAAATTGACCATTCCAAAACAGCTGATTTTGACAAACTGCTTGGGGGGGGGGCATATAAACAACACAGTCAAACGTCGAATTTTCTGTGATTATGCGGAAAATGTGAATAAGAATCGACAATTCACTGTCGCTTGTTCTTTTAAGATGATATATCTACAAAACTATAAATTTTGTCTTGGAGCTTTTATCTAGAGTCAATTTAGAAATATATTATAAATATATCTCAAATCAAACGTGAAACATGATCAAGTTATAAGTTTCGTCTGATAATTTAAAGGTTTGTCCGCCATATTGCTTGGAAGGGGCATCATGTCAAATTGAATATTCCAGAATTACGTCATTTGACAATTTCCGATTAAACACAGAAAATTCGCTATGTTTGGCTACACTGTTTGTACCACATACAGGACTTTGACTACTTTATACATTGCTGGTCTTGGACTGCAAAAAGAGGGGATGGAAACAAAATACCTCGTATATTGCAATTTCTGCACATGCCGAAAAATGAAACTCCTTTTGAAAGTGGCACAGTTAGTGCGCGTTCGCATGAGCGCAACTAGCAAAACGGCGGAACGCGCGGATCTCAATTGTGATTGCAGTTTGACTTGTCATTTTTAAAAATTGAATATTTAGCGGTAATCCGTCGCTATTGCGCCGAGAGCCAATGCCACAATTTTCACGTTTCCGCATTTTTGCCCGTTGCGCACTTGAAAACTCGCCCTTAGATCCACGTACAGTTACATTCACGTAGTGTCTACTGTCACTGTCCACGAATCACGGACTAGGCCGAAAGCACTTGGTTCGTGATCATCCATTGTTGCCGATACTTTCACGAGTTACTCCGGTTGCTCGATGTAAAAGCGTGTCACGGAAAAATATTCGATACAGAGGTAGGTGATTCTAATCAACTACGTTTCGAGAATTGGCAACAACCCACGCACACGCGCATAGTGAATCTGATCCGAGTCCCCATATTTTGGCATCAAAGTCACCAAGGAACTGTCCCGTACGTTATTGGTCATTGTTCACACAATCAGCTGTTCTGGAATCGTCAATATAAATTGACAAATGACCTAGGAAATATGGTCAGAGCCAACGATTGCCGATATTTCCCTGAAAGCGGTCTCGTTTCTTTTGCCACAAATCCGTCATTTTTAAGGTACCCATGAGGTAATTTAAGCGTTATAGCACATCAGCTTATAGAACGTAGATAGGTTATTAAGTGTAAAACCAAAACTGTAAAACAACAGGGTCTCTCCTGATGTAATGTACTGGCTCATTGAAATTGACAGAGGGACGTCAATTAGCGCCTTTTCGACGCATTACATGTAAGGTTTTGGAAATGTCCCTGGAAACTTGTGTATGGTGACCAAGGGATAACATGTAAAAAAAAAACACGAATTGGTACTTGTAAATGTATAGTTTTATAGCAGACTCTATTGGGCTAAATTAGTATTGTTTATAGTATTAAAATCTGTTGAAACACCTTCCAATCCACAAGAGGAAAGGAAATGTTTCATTTGTATGCAAGGGACGTCACTTGTACGTACTGAAAACGTACATATTCAAACCGGTCATTTTAGTCCTATAAATGTAGGTTTAATGTACGTACATATGACGGCGTGTAGAGGGAATAGTAGGAGGGAAAAACGAAGGGTTGTAAGAAGCTTATTACGTACGAATGGAAGGTTTGCGCGTATTCCCATGAGTACATAATGCTTTACAACCCGCATTTCTTACGACGCTCACACTAGTATCCTAGTTGTCGCGCCGTGTCCCCCCCCCCCCCCAACGCTAATAATCGGTCGTTGCGTGGGGGCGGTTTTGGTTGCGGTTGCTGTGTTACCGTCGCCGCCGTGTCTGTGGAGATTCGACTACGTGGATGATCTAAGTCTAACGTAGCTTTGTGTTCCAAATCTCTTTTACCACACTGCAAGGGAGACCCAACTCTAGGAAAGGATCTATCTATTTTGTTGTAAGATCGCTAATAAAGGGGCAAAGGGCCGATAATTAATCCGTAGCGTTTCATCTTTGTAGCGAAAAAACACTTCCATGGTATTGCCAAACGGATATAATTAATAAATGCTAAATTGAATAAAGTAAAATTTAATATTTTAGGGATGCCAGCAAGGTTTTATTGTTTAAGACAAAACCTGCAAAACGAAAAAAAAACTAATTGAATAGTAATTAATTATGGGAAAAAAACAATTTTCAGTCTTTTTAGGAATCTGAAATAAAATAGCGGCGGACATGAACTTTTCGCGATAAGCTCAGTGGTCCCCAGAAACGTACACGATTTCTTACTAAAATTAAAATTGGAAAAACAACAATAGAAGAAACTAAACTAACGACGCAGAGTAGAAGCGAAAATAATTTTGCCAGGTAGCTGGGATCCTCGATATTATAGTGAGCAAAACTTTACTATAATATACTAAATGTTTCAACTTCTACAACTACTCTACAAATACTTAATTGGCGGTAGTCTCCTACGTCTGCAAAATATCCGCTATCTGCAAGAAAATGGCCTATTCAGAAAAAGGGCAGAGGTGGGTTGACACTACATGGCACAACCAAAAAAACACTCCACAACACTTTTCGTAGGCGGGCAATAAGCGGTTTAATTGTTTTGCCACTAATTAAAAATACAAATAATTAGCGCGGCGGGCTTAAAACGGGAGTTAAAAAGGAGAAAAAATTACGAATTGGCGATAATCAGAACGGCGGAGCCAAGGACTGACTTTTTTGCCGCGGTAAAATTTAAACTTTCCGTCTTCCCGGTTAGGTAATCACTCTCTCGAGTTCAAACCGTGTCTCTCTCGGTCATAACTAGAGATGAGAAAATACGGTATTTTAGTTTTCATTGTATTATACAAAGTAAAATACATTGTATTATACAGTATTAAATTCAAAAAAATGGCGGGATTTTTTTTTACTACTGGATTAGGATTAGTATTAGAATAAGAGCGTAAAAGCGAGATCTTATTGCATTTAAAAATTAACAAAATGATTAATTTTATTTAGAGAATGTATGAAATTAATGGTATAAATTAAGGTGTCATTTTTTATAATTCAAATCCAATTTTTCCTTTAGATTAAGAGTAACCAGAGTGGCCCACTCAGCCCAGTCTCCAACTCAGGATTCAATAGCCATTATTTTCAAAATGTGGCTTTTGTCCCAAAGAAATACCTATATAAAAAATTGCACGCATGCTATTGAATCTAGCATTTATATTGCCTCTTTCCGATTCTGGCAAATCTTGCTTAGGACAAATTTGCAGGTGCCTCACCATTTTATAGTAATTTTTTGCAAATTGCTTTGAGCAGAAGTTGCACTTTTTCTCGGAATTGTTATTATTTGGTTGAACGACAAAATATTTTTGTATTATTGCCCAAATTTTCCAGGCCTCCCCATTATTACTATATCATACACGTTTACTTCACTACTAGTACTAATGATAAAATAACAATTTTTTTTTCATAAAAAAATTAAAACAAATGGACGAAAATTAAAAAATGAAGTCAGTTATATGTCATTCAAGTCATATGTCATTTTCCTACAGCGTTGTCTACTCTTCACAGTGTTGCCAGTAGTTTGTATAAAATGAAGAGGTTAAATACATACCGTATTAAACGGTATTTTACAATGTATAATACATTTGTATTATACACTTTCACTTCACTAGTCATAACTCTCGCGAATTTCAAAATCGTCCCTCTCTTCCCGAAGATCCTCGGAACCACCTCCTCGGTACTTCTTATCCTCGAAAGGGTACTGTAGAAAAAATCGATACCACCCTGACCAGTGGCGACTATATGGCGCTTCGGACAGCGCGAGTATAAATTTAGAAAATGAGCTTTTCTGAAAAATATACTGAAAGAAAGAAATTGAAAATGTGATCATTGGACAGAATAAATGATGCTCTTTAAAATGACACCTCACATGACATAGTTTAACTGACAATTAAAGCTTTTTTATTTAAATTGACCGTCAATAAATAAATAAATTGCTCGAATTTACATTCAAAGGATGAGAAATCAAAAGCTTTATCTGATGAGAGAACAAGATTTTAATCTCAATTAACATTTCTTTCAGGGGCTATAAACCTTTGCCTGTTAAAGAAGAAGGGCAATTATAGGATTTCACGTTTTATGGCCGGAATTCCCAAGAAATTGTGAAAGGGCCTGTCCCAAAAACTAACAAAAGAAATGCTTTTGACGAAAATTAAAAATATTGCAACCATATGTGCGTTTACGGTCTAGGGCCTCATGGGGCTGGTTTATTGTGGAATGGGACCGGAATCGTGGTCGTGGATAAAGTATGGTATTCAACTCGCATTTAATGAGCGTTATTTTTAGTCTCGGGCAACTTGTGACACTCGCTTCGCTCGTGGGCTCAAACGTTACCCTCGAGAATAACGACTCTTATTAAATGCTTGTTGTATAGCATACTATTAACTCTTCGTGCACTGAACCTATGAAGCTGTTTGGATTCCTTCCTTTATCTTTCTATTAAAAGGACAATTCAGTCAATTCCTCAGCTTACTATAGAAAATAACTTAATACGAAAATGTTTAAAATAGACCAACGAGCTTGTATATTACATTTGGAGATCCGCTTCTGTTTTACAATTTTTTCCCTCTTTTTATTGGCAGTGGAAACCTTAAAAATGGAGGCGATATCCGCCAGCAGTGACGTCATGAAGTCTTGCTTCGAATTATAGCAAAACAATTGTCACTGTCATTATTTTTGTTACTTCTTACCCACATCTATCCCCTCGCTAGAGCGCTAGGGCTCCTAGCCATTAGCTGACCTAGCTCCAAGGTTTTCTAAAAGTTCGAACCTAACAAAAACAATCGACAATCAATATCGGGTCCGGCTTTAAGCTGTTATGACTTAGGCCGCCGTCACATTCAGTGGAACGGAGCAGAAATGTCAATAACGTCATTAAACATGTCATTTCGCGGTCTGCGTTGTGAAAAACGGGACAATTTTTATGAAAATATCGGATTTGTTGGCTCTGTCCATATCTGCTACGGCATTGAAATAGACCATCAAATGTGTCTAATTTCTACGAAGGCGTAGAGGGGCCAACAAGATTTTTTTCTTAAATTCCGAGTTTAATGTCGGAATTTAGTTAAATTCCGAGTTCAAAGTCGGAATTTAGTTAAATTCCGAGTTTAAAGTCGGAATTTAGTTAAATTCCGAGTTTAAAGTCGGAATTTAGTTAAATTCCGAGTTTAAAGTCGGAATTTAGTTAAATTCCGAGTTTAAAGTCGGAATTTAGTTAAATTCCGAGTTCAAAGTCGGAATTTAGCTAAATTCCGAGTTTAAAGTCGGAATTTAGTTAAATTCCGAGTTTAAAGTCGGAATTTAGTTACATATGATTCACAAATCAGTGGCGTAGACGCAAGAACAATATTGTACAAGAACGGCAAAAAAATGTTTAAAAGACGGATCAATATTTTGTTAACTACGACTTCATGGTGGGTGTCCTAACTTTAAGACTCCTCTAGTGATTATATTTAAGAGCTGTGATCGATATCTCGGGACGTTTTTTGCGGTTTTTTGTTTTTTTTTTGTCGACAAGAAGAGTTACGGGACGTTTACAAAAAGTTTTGCACCTTTCTATAAATTACAGTGTTTTGCGGGAATACCTGCGCCAATAAAACTAATAGACTTTAAAAGTTCATTGATTTGAAAATTGTTGGCGAATATTGATAGTTAATAATGACAAACAAATAAAAGTGTAGAGATAATAAAATAAAAAAGTAAACTGCTAACAAAAAAGATCGATACGACCTAATTTTTGGCAATTTTCAAGGCGTTTTATCTCAGAAATCATTTACGATAAATTCATAGTTTAAAAAGGCTCTGAAAGAACTTTTCTTCTAGAACTAACTATCTGAACCAATCTTTAACTAAACCAGTTTTATCATTGTACGGCGCAAAAATGTAAAATTTGAACTGATTGCATTATTTGATATCTACGGTAAATCTTAACTTTTCAACTTTGTCATGTCATTTTATAGGCTTGGTAGATATCTTGGGACATGTTCGGCGGTTTTTGTTTTTTTGCTCGAGATAAAGTTACAGGGTATTTTCAAAAAGTTTGAAGTATTTTTATTTTTTGCTCGGTATAGCAGTGTAGGTCACCCGATTTTAATGATATAAACTAAATTTAAAAGCTCATTGAGTACAAAATTAGTGACGTAGAACTCTAGTTCATAAAGATTGCTTCGGATGTTTTCGCAAAACTTTAATATTACTTCTGTGACATCATCACTGTTAATGATTTCCCAGCTCATTTGCTGTAATTTCAAAAATGTACTATTAACTTAAGTGAAGTGTTATTTAATAGGTTTGCTAAATATCGGAACGGTTTTGGGGATGTTTGTTTTGTGGTTTCAAATAAGATACGAGTGCAATTCAAAAATTTAATGAGGTAAACTAAATCTACGAATTTATGTACTTAATAATGTGTGGGCCCACCGAAAACTCGCATTACCTCAGCCGCCCTTCTTGGCATGGTCTCCACCAAATTTCTGATAAACTCCTGGGGAATGGCTTCCCATTCCTCCCTAAGTGCCACTACGAATTCATCCAAGTTTTGCAATTCTTGCTCTCTTTCTTTCAGTTTTAGTTTCATTCTGCTCATCACTTTATAACATTCATATCGGGCGACCTAGCAGGCCAATTCATGCCCTCGATGCTATTCTCTCTCAGAACTTCATTAACAATTTGAGCCCGGTGTGACCATGCATTATCGTCAACTAAGATAAAACCATCTCCAAAGTTCTGAGCGAAGGGAATAACAATTTCATTCATACACAAATATCGATATCTAACTGCGTTCAGGTTAGTTCAGGTTAAAATTAAAACCAATCAAAACCACTAAGTCAGTCTTTCCATTTCCCATTACGCCTCCCCATACGCTGACACTTTCACCCCCAAATGGCACTCTGGGTTCTATATCTTCTTGCAGGTTTCGTTCATTCTGGCCTCTCAACACTAAAATACGTCCATTTAATGCATACAACAAAAATCTACATTCATCTGTAAAAATGCAATTATTGTTCCACTCTGCCATTCCCCAGTGCAAATGTTCTTCTACCCAACGCCATTCAAATGGAGTGAGTTCAACTTTAAAGCTTTATACCGTATTACATTGATAAAACTGGTTTAATTAAAAATTGCCCAAGGTAGTTAGTTCTAGAAGAAACGTTACTTCAGAGTTTTTTTAAACTATGAATTTATCATAAGTGGTTTCTGAGATAAAACGCTTTCAAAATTACGAAAAATTATGTCGTATCGACTTTTATGTTAGCAGTTTTCTTTTTTATTTTATTATCTCTACAATTTTATTTTTTTTTTCATTATTAACTATCAATATACGCCAATGATTTTAAAATCAATTAACTTTTAGAGCCTATGTGTTGTATTAGCGCGGGTATTCCCGCAAAAAACGTTCCGAGATATCGATCATAGCTCTTAAAAGTAATCACAATAGGAGTCTTAAAAAGGACGTCGTAGTTAACAAAATATTGATCCATTTCACAAAGAATATTTTGTCGTTCTTGTACAACATGGAATAGAAATGTTTTATTAACCAAACCTTGCGTCTACGCCACTGATTTGTCAATCATATACTCAGAATTTGACTAAATTCCGACTTTAAACTCGGAATTTAACTAAATTCCGACTTTGAACTCGGAATTTAACTAAATTCCGACTTTAAACTCGGAATTTAACTAAATTCCGACTTTAAACTCGGAATTTAAGAAAAAAAATCTTGTTGGCCCTTCTACGCCTTCGTAAATTTCAGCATCATTTCAAAAGGGAAACTATACCGTGTCAGTTGAAATTGCGAAGGAATCCTATACTAGATAATATAAGAACCATCGCCGGTTGAAATTAATGTTGATATCGAAATACAGTTAGAATAGACTTCCTGTTTCTTGAAGCATTATTCTAACATTCGCCCCCAGACTATTAATAAAAAGCATTAGCGCGGCAAATCCTTCAATATGATTTTCACCGGTAGGCAACCCTACATACAGCGAGCACACTTTTATTACGTGGCCGCACTGTTGCCACTTTTATGTATTTTTATTCTGTTAGTTCTGTTTATAAATTGTTTATTTTCCTATGCAACCTCGTCCCGTTTCTAATAACTGTTTAGCCGTACAAAGTTATGTTTTTGCACCCCTGTGAGTCATCTTAATTACAATAAGTGGTCAAATTCTGGAAATTATGAGGAAAAGGGTGACGTTCCATCCTCCCATGGAGCCCATGCGAGACCCGACAACAATGTGTCACCCTAAACCCATTTCGTAATTTGGTTTTTTTCTTTGATTCCCGTTTTCTAAATGTAAGCTTTTGTACAAAAAAATTCGCCCCTAGATCGCGATCAAATTACCCAAAATAAATTGTCCGGATGTAGATAGTTATTATGGTTTTTTCGCCCATCATACCATGGTCAAAAAAACATAACAGTACAGAAAATTCATCTAGTTGTCTGTGATCGTTATTCATTTGGACTTAAGTTGTAGGAGGTAAGTTTTGAGATATTTTTCACGTTTTAATGACCAATCCTGCCCCCGAACTGAACCTTGGCACAATTTCTGATTCGCCTAACTAGTCTCTAATCATAAGCAGCACACATTCTGACAAAAAGGGCCAAGGGTCATCTAATCTAATCCAAATTAGAACTAAAGAAATCATTACCAACAAAATCACAATGGCGGGCCATGAGAATGTTAAGATGTGTGCGCCTTAAAAAATTGGGCCCTCGTGGTCCGTTCCGCAAAACGCAGGTTAAACCCGTAGGTTTTACCGTGTTTTATAGCCTTTCAGTCGCCCATATGCACGAAAAATGTCGCCTCACGGCTATAAAATGTCTATAAATAGCTTAAACCTACATGAATGTACTTTTAAGGGCATAGAACTTTGGTGCCAACGCACCGCAGTACTTCGTCGCCCTTCTACTGTTTTTTCTTGCTGTGACGTTTTACCGAGGTTAGATTCCTTCATGAAATGCATTCTTCTATGTAATTGAATTGGTGCTTCAAGTTAACTTAACTGTTGTTTTCTACATGGTTACAGTTTTAGGTCAAATAACTCATTTTAAGAACAGTTTGCAAATCTTGATTTTTCACTAATAGCTACCATCCAGTTGCCTGCATAGGCATGTGTTGTGTGCAATTGTTTTTAGTGAGTTGTCAGTGAGGAGTGAGAACCACTTTGATTGCTTGTGAGTACTATGGTCTGTGGTAAACTATAAATAGGAATAAAAGTGTGTACTTTTTGAGGTTAACTATGTAGCTAACTTACCTATGTGCTGAAGCCAATATTAGGCTTTGAGGTACAGTTAAATTGTTTTTCTTTATGAAATGGTTACAGGACATGACACTTGTTAAACAGTGGTTCATAGAAAAATATCTGCAGAACGTTGACCTTCTTATTTTTTATGTTAATTAAGTGTTCTTGTTATTCTTTATTTTCTCTTGGAGATATTTTCATTTACCTACTACAAGCAAAGACTATAGTAATAAGATACATCAAGTTAGGGTTGATGAAATTTGAGGCAGCTATGTATACCTCATTCAGTTATTTTTGGCATCTCATTGCCTTTGAAATCTTCATTTTTTTTATACCTTCAGCACCTGTTGAGAAGATAGGATAAAAACATCAAATTCTGATTTCAAATGCCTACTTGACGGCAATAATAAGTGAATGGTTTATAGGTAGCTATTTTATTAGTTTTTTTAATCAATTTACTAAATTTTATTATACTGATCCAAAACTAGTTAAAACTAAACTGTAGGAGATTCCACATTGAAAATTTGACTTTGACAATTACTCATAGTTGAGGGAAAAGCGTTTCTACAATACCAAATTTGTGAAAATGATAGATATTAAATAACAAAGTTTTTAAAATGTTCTGCATTTTTTTCTATTAAAGTTTTACATACATCCAAACAGTCTATATTATACAGGGTGGTCACTTTTACATTGCTCATTATTGCATGATTGCTCCGATGGTTTGCAGATTCATTTGAATGCGGATTAAGAAGTCTCATTGTTCTGTTCTTGTTTTACAAAGTTTCTGATAGTGTTTTTCACTGGCCTGCACTCAGTTTTAGAAAATCTGTCAAATTATGCTATTACATTTTTTTTGGTGCTTATATCCGTGCAGTTTTCAGTGAAAGAAGAAAATGGAGAATGGAGCCAAGATATGCCTTGTCAATTATAATTTTGTAGGCTAAAGGTTTTTCAAAATTTTTCTGTTTTTGTACTGGTTTAGCAGAGCTAAACCTAGGTCAAGAGCTAGATTCTAGAGTTTCACATGTCATTGTTTTCTTGGGTGGATAGTAGTGATACACATCAAATCAAATCTACAAACGAGGAAAACTTCTGGAAAAGGATGAGTTCTCTGTAAGCTAAGAAGGAACATAGGAAAGTGTTGGGTACGACCTTCACAAAAAACGGGTGATTGTAACGAAAATGTCATCACAATTTTAGTGTTAATTTTGGTATCGTTAGAAAGCTTATGTTGAGATTAAGGGATTTAAGCAAACAAATTTTTGGATGGTTGAATGTTGTGATGAAAAAAAAAAGGAAGAATTCTTCTTCTTCTTCTTGTGGTTCCTATCCGTTACGGATGTTGGCAATCAGCATGGCGAGCCTAACCTTGTTTACGGCAATGCGGAAGAGTTCCGTTGATGTTTTTCCGGTCCACTTCCTGAGGTTATGCAGCCAAGATATTCTTCTCCTTCCTGGACCTCTTCTTCCATCGATTTTTCCCTGGATGATTGTCTGGAGTAAGGAGTACCTGGAGTCGTTTCTCATGATGTGGCCCAGATATTGCAGTTTTCGGATCTTGATGGTGTTCATAATTTCTTTTTGTTTATTCATCCTTCTTAGTACCTCTTCATTAGTGATATGTTCGGTCCATGATATCCTCATCATTCTTCGATAGAGTCGCATTTCGAAGGCTTCTATATTCTTGGATGTGTTTTCATTGAGAGTCCAAGATTCCGTCCCGTATAAGAGGATAGAAAAGATGTAACATCTGAGAAGTCTCATTTTTGTTTCCAGTGTAAGATCATGGCTTCTGAAGAGTTTGCTCATTTTGTTGTAGGCAGCTGTGGCTTTGGCGATTCGTGATTTGATTTCTTGAGTTGCGTCCCAGTTCTCGTTTATACGTGTTCCCAGGTACGTGATGTGTGGTACTCTCTCTATTGGTTGGTTGTTGATGGATAACTGGATGTTGTCGATCTTGTTTTTGCTAATGACCATAATTTTGGTCTTTTGTATGTTTATGTCCAAACCATATTCCTTACTAACTCTTGCTATTTTGTTGATAAGTTGTTGTAGTGCTTGTGGGCTATCTGCGAACACGATGGTGTCGTCCGCGTATCTTATATTACTCAATTTCTTCCCATTTATTGAGATGCCCTCCTCTTCTTCGTCGTCGAGCGCTTCTTTAAAAATCTGCTCGGAGTAGATGTTAAATAGCAGGGGTGAGAGTACACAGCCCTGCCTCACTCCTCGCATTATTTTGACGGCCTCAGTTGTTTCTCCGTCGACTCTTATTGTTGCCGACTGGCCCCAGTACAAGCTACTTATGATATTCAGGTCATTGGTATCGATCCCTGTCTTCTTTAATATTTCCATCATTTTGCCATGTTGAACCCGGTCAAATGCTTTGGCCTAGTCAATTAAACAACAGTAAACGTCAAGGTTAACGTCTCTGCATCTCTGGACAAGGACTTGGACAGCAAAGAGTGCTTCTCTGGTTCCCATCGCATTGACGAACCCGAACTGGTTTCGAGAGATTAGGTTCTCGCATCGATTGTATATTCTTTTATGGATGACTTTGAGAAAGGTTTTCAGCAGGTGGCTCATCAGACTTATCGTTGGATATTCTTCACATCGTTTTGCGCCTTGTTTCTTTGGCAGTGCAATGAACTCTGAGACTAGCCATTCTTGTGGTATTTTACCTGATTTGTAGATGTTGTTGAAAAGTTTGGTGATCTTCTTTAATCCATTTTCGTCTAGAAGTTTCAGGAACTCTGTCTGGATGTTGTCAGGTCCTGCTGCTTTTCCTTCTTTGCTCTGCTCTATAGCTGCCCTCACTTCTGATTCCATTATTTCTGGCCCACTCTGTGCATTACTCCGGGGATCTGGGGGGCTCTCTCTATTATCCTCAAAGAGGTGCTCTACGTACCTAGTCCACATCTTCTTCTTCTCTTCCATGTCTATAATGATGTTCCCATTAGCGTCAACTAGTTTCCCTAAGTTTGTATTCCTTCTTTGTCCAGTGACTTCTTTCACCTTCCGGTGGACGTTAAAGTAGTCATATTGCAACTGCAGTGCCTCTATCTCCTCACAGTTCTCTTTCTGTTCCTTTTCTTTAGCCATTCGTATTTCGTTCCTTATGATGTTGTTTATCCTTTTGTATTCTATGGTGTTATTCTTGTTCAATCTTCTCTCTTCGATTAGGTTTAATATGTAATCTGTCATCCAGGTTTTCTTCCTTACTCTTTGTCCGTTTTCCTTTAGAATAGTGTTCTTAATGTGTTCCACTTTACTTTTCAGGTGATTCAAGTGTTCTACTGAGCTATCTTCTGTTGTTTCTGCCATTGCTGCATTCAGCTCTTTCTCTACACATTCTTTGATCTTCCCGTTTTTCAGCGGTCTTAGGTTAACTTTTAATGGAGCAGCTTTCTTTATCTTCTTCATAACCACTTTGAATCTTCCGATAACTGGCACGTGGTCGGTTCCCATATCTGCTCCCGGGAAGGTTCTCATACTTAAGCAGCTGTTTCTGTATTGCTTGTTGACTAGTACGTAGTCTATTTGATTCCTGACTATTCTCCCAGGTTTATCAAGGGGTGATCTCCATGTGTATAAACGCCTTGGTGGTTGTTTGAACTGTGTGTTGAGGACTACAAGGCCGTGTTCGTCTGTAAATTTTTCGAGCATATCTCCTCTTTCATTCCTCTTTCCCAAACCGAAAGACCCGATGAGCTCGGTTTTTTCTCCAGCTCCCAACTTTGCGTTAAAATCCCCCATGATGATGTTAACTTCTTTTTTGGGTAGCCTCTCGAGTATTTGGGCGACATTCCTGTATAATTCTTCAACTTCCCCTTCATCTTTATCTGCAGTGGGGGCATAAATCTGGATGATGTTTAGATTTACTGGTCGGGCGTTAATCTGTATTAGAAGGACTCTTTCTGAGAATGGGACAAAGTTTATGACACTCTGCGCTATCTCCTTGGTGACAACAACAGTTTCTGAATGGGGTAGGCATTGTTGTCACCAAGGAAGAATTAGGCTATCCAAATACATTTGCTTATACCTCGATGTTGTCCTCATTTCTTTAGGCCACAACACATGTAACCCTTATAAAATTTGTGGTTTTCAATTTTTGTAATATAAATTAGAATTAAATGTCTCAAAAAGTGGAAATTTACGAAAAATAAAATCCCTTGATGTTTTTTCAAGGCGGTGTTGCCAAGTCATAGTCTTGAAGATTTGTGGGGGAATGCTAACTGGGTTAGTGTTGTCCAATATTAGAGATTTTTTAGAGATGTCTGTTCCTAGAAATTAGTCCCCAAGATTAATTCATTTCTCTTCGGTAAGTAGGTAAGGGGCCAGCTTTGATTTGTAATTTTTTTTTAGGTCAGGTTAGTTCGGGTTTGTTTAGATTAGTTCAGTTATAGTTCCTGGTTACTTCAGGTTAGATTTTGTTTTCCTTTCTTTTTAGAAACGACTGGATATTTGCACTTAATGTTAAACTCAGAGGTTTGGCATCATTGCAAAATATACTTATAACTTTACTGTCATGTTGCAGAGTTTTCGCATTAATTTTGACGCAAATTTACAATTTTCTCTTCCTTACTTCTGAGTGAAAAGTGGTTCATCCAAGAATTTTTTTCCTTTAATATGTTCTATGGACCCTAAGCTAGTTGAAAATCGAGATGACATAAACTTTACTAGCCCCAAAAATAGCTTTATTGTCTCAAGAAAACATTTTCTTTGACAAAGCAGTGCACTATACAAATAACAACAGGACCAAACAATCTGCATAAGTTCCGAGATCCATAACCAAATTAAAATTCAAATGGATGCAAAAGCATACCATAAAATTATATCATAAAAAAGTTTAAAAATGGATAAAATAACAAAGAAAGGAAAAACGAGGATTTATACACACAAAGATACAACAAGAGTATGAGCTAAAAACAATGGTACAGAATTCCAGGACATCCTCAAACTACTCATTGACATGATAGTAAGCCCTCGCAACAATCAAGACTCTTAATCTTACTCATGAACCTTTTCAATGTTGGTAGCTACCGAATGCTTGAGGTCAAGTGGTTGTAAATTTTTTGGCAATTGTACAATATTGAGCCCTTCAACCTGAAGGTGGCAGGCACGGGCAAGGCAACATGGTTAACCCGTCTCATATTATAAAAATTCTGTCTTTGAGGAGTCTGTTGTCTATATTTTTTGTATGTCAAGCATACTGACTCCAAAAGAAACAAGGATGGTAGTGTAAATATTCCATTTTCCTTGAATAAAGCTCTGCATGAATTCATGTAGCCGTTTCCCAGCATAGACCTGCAGTGTGAATATGCTGTTAAATAGATACTCACTGCAGCCACCCCAAAAGCATATTCTGTATCTCATATTCGACACAATTAGAGCTAAATATGAGTTTCTAGCTGGTGCCCCATGGTTTAGCTCTCTTGATATGACTCGCAGGGCGTAGCAGTTACTAGCAATTTTAGATTTTAACACCTCTATATGCCAAAAGTCAATCTATTGTCCAGAAAAACCCCCTCATCTCACCTCATCTAAATCACACCCAAAACACATTATGTTGATCTTAGAGACATTAAGCAGCAAGCCGTTTGACTCACACCAAGATCCAATCATACCCAGGTCCGTGTCAATTCTGATATTTATCTCGTCCATATTCAAGGAATGCCATAGAACTGTAGCATCATCCACAAACACAGTAATGCTTCTAGATATGTCGAGAGTAGCCAGATCATTAATGTACAATAGAAACAGCAATACTCACCTCTCGCATACAAGATTCCTGGTCCCCAAACGCCACACTCTTGAGTTCTATGGGACAAGTATGATTGGAACCAGTCACCAGATACATCCCTGATTCCGTAACGCTCATGCTTATGCAGTAGAGTCCCATGGTCAACGCAGTCAAAGGCCTTCAACATATTATAAAGCATGTAATGAACATCATTCTAAAGACTGGCATCTTTCCTTCAGACCTCAAGCACTCTATTGTTACACTGATATACAAAAAGGGTGACTGGGTTGTGATATCTAATTATCGTCCAATCAGTGTGCAATCGGTATTTGCTAAACTCTTTGAGAAGGCTATGTATGATAGGCTACTACAAGGTGTTGGATCGCAGGTGTAGGACAAATACTCACTTCACTTTCTCGAAATCGCCAACGTTTTGACCTTTATTTTTAGGTCTTCCTCAGGGCTACAATAACAACATATGTATGACAAAACAATAGGCACAATGAACTTTAAATATACAGGAAAATTAACAAGAGACAAGCATCACCCAATTGGTGTGTCTCATACATTTTTTTGTTAAATTTATTTATTTTTGTATTATAAGGCACAGTTTTATGGAGGGGAAAAAAATTTATAAAACATTGGCGATTTCGAGAAAGTGATTTAGCAACTAAGAAATTAAATGAAATAATTGAACACCAAACTTTGTGTCGGTACCTATATTTCCATTTTTTTTATGTAACAAACTTGAGAAAATAAAAGGAGTAAAAGGTAAAAAAAAAATCCGTAAAAGCTGCAATAGTTCTCACTATTTCTAGTTTTTACAAAAGTTAGTCATCCTTTTTCTGTTGCTAAGAACTCACTTTGATCCTCGATTTTGATGATTTTTCCATTTTGTTTGACTTTTCATACCTCTTAAGTCACTTCTTTGCATGTGCTGCAGGCATTTGCTTTAGAATTCTGCAAAAACAGCATTTTAGTATTTCGTTTTTATGTTCTCAAACTATGTGGCTTAAAACTTGCGGTTAAAATGTTCATTTTGCGTTTCGAATTTGAAGCAGTTTATAGTATTTTTGTATCGTTAGGCTATGAATTTTTTACAGAAAAGGAATAATAAAAGTAGTTAATCTCTCTCACTTGCTGTGGACATTTCACAGCCACTCAGATGACTTTTTTAACTTTTGCAATAAATTAGTAATATGTACCACTATTTAGTCTGCCTATCTCATTGACAATATTTTGATGAACTTTATTTAAATGATTGGGAAGTTAATGTTTATCTATTATTTTATATATTTAATATAAATTTAATATGCCATAGACAAATTTGAAAATAATGTTGCTTAAACCCTATTACTGTTAGCCTCTGTATAATTTTATCTCAGTAATACTGTGTTTTTTTTTTTCTTAATTGGACACCCTATATTGGTTAGTAGTAGCACATTAGTTTAGCTTGAGCTCTTCTTTAGCTCAAGTAAAATAACATTGAAACTTTTTAGAATTATTATAAGGATTTGCTTTGTTGATTGCCATTTTTGTGACAAATCTTACATATTTTAATTTACGGTAACTTTTGCATTGATAAAATTTCAGAAAACTTATTACCAATAACAAATACTCACCCAGAACGCACAATAAAAGAAAAATTAAGACTTGCAACTGTTATTGCCCATACCCCATTCGGGATTATTTACTGTGTTTATCAAAAACCTTACTTTTAACAGGTATCAAAATTAGCAAGCCAGAATGGACTCTCAACAGTACTGCCTTAGGTGGAACAACCACTTGAAAAATTTAACAGACGTGCTCACTGACTTTTTAAGGGAACAAGTACTATGTGATGTAACATTAGCAAGTAATGGACAAGTTTTCCAGGTACAGATATAAGAGACACCACAGTTACTAATATATATTAAGGATGACTAGTACCTAGTACTACAACTTATGAATCGCATACAGAGTTGTGCGGGAATAACGTTCATATATTTTGAAAGGTGATTCCTTAGGACAAAATAAGGTAAAAAAGTTTCTGTGAATTGCTGTTCTGAAATGTCTTCTACGGTCGAGAGCTAGGCCAAGAAGGTCTTTGTAGAAATGTAATTTCATGGATGTAGGACTTACCAGCTCCAGAAGAAACTTAATATTTAAAAAAAACTATGTGGCCTTTAGGAAGCGTTACCGGACACATTCATGTTGTTTGGAACTTTCTTATTCTGACCAAAAGCATATTTCTCTATTATTTTGACTGAAGAAACGATATTCCCGAACACTGTGGATCCGGGTGAGATAGTTACTAATTTTTTGATAAAGTGATGGTTTTAGTTTAAAAAGTTAGGATTTTGAAGTTGCAGTGGTAGGCGATAGATTACCATGCATATATACCAAACCGCCAGTAAAAACTTCCCAAAAGAATCCTTAAGCTTAACGCAATATGTTACAGTAATTAATATAAATTAAAAGAGGTAGATAGTGAGTGTAGAACATAGACAACATTTTACATTTGTGAAATTTGCCAACGTTTCGACTTTATTGGGGTCTTCCTCAGGGCTCTTTCAATAAGCAAAGTTGTTATGTGAAGTCTTTTTCAGGAAATTCTTTTGAACAAAAAGAGATTCAGCATGGCTGGGTTGTTACTCATGTGTGTGTCTTCCTGAGTGCAGTCTTCATTTGCTTGTATCTCGTACGGTTAGTTCAGGTTAGTTTTGGATGGATTGGATGTTTTTTTTTGATACAGTGGAATCTTATTCCAGGCAAACTTTGCTTATTGAAAGAGAACTGAAGAAGACCTCAGCAAAGGCAATTTCACAAACCTGAAGTTTTGTTTATCTATCTTACACCTGCTATGCGCCTCTTTCACCTTGGTAAAAGGACGCAAAACATATATGATTCGTATAATGTTAACTAGGGTGTGTTCTCTAAAGCAGTCTCTCTTCTAATTAATTTTTGGTTGCTTTTATAAATAAATTTAGAGGGTGTTCTTACTTGATATATTAAAATACATCTAACTATACTATATATTTTTAGTCTTAGAATTTCTTAATCCTCACTTTTTAAACTACATGAAGAATCACTTGGCTAGTAATTCTTGTGACACCCACATTTTTCATGTCATTAAACTGCTGCTAGATGAGGCAATTACAATTAGAGATGCAACAGATAGTTTATTTGGCTGGATAATGGATATTCGGCTAAGGCCATAACAGGATAGCTGGTTATTCGGCCAATTGGCCTTCGGTCAAAAATAAATAATAACACATGTGGTCACTAAGCTATTGCGCTCTGATTTTTTACCCACATGGAACAAAAAATCCTCAGAATATTGCATGAATATATAATGTAATATTGTTGATATCTCTGTCTGGGGGCGACATTTAGCAGAGTATCAAACTCAGTTCTCCATCAGACAGAGAAACCATAGACTGTGGAGCTCATCAGTATGATATACCTCAAATCTGACAGAAAAACAAGTTTGAAAGGATATTGGTTCTTTTTATTGCTCGAGGCACTGTGCATATATATAAGTGGGGCCATCAGACGATGGCAGCTTCTTCCACTAGGGCATGCGAGATTTATCTATAATCGCATGCCCTAGTCGTAGAACCTCGGTGAATGTACACCGAAGAATATTGGTGAATGAACATACATTACCCGTACAAAACATTTATATACATCTATTGCAGATTTCAGGAATGTTATACTCTCTCTTATTGGAGCTCATCAGTATAGTGTACCTCAAGCCTGACAGAAAAATAAGTTCGAAGGGATATTGGTTCTTTTTATTGCTTGAGGCATTGTGCATATAGGGTGCACTGTGCATTAGGGCATACGAGAGTTATCTATAATCGCATGCCCTAATGGAAGAACCTGCCACCATCTGATGGCGCCACTTACATATATGCACAGTGCCTTGAGCATTAAAAAGAACCAATATCTTTTCGAACTTTTTTTTGATGAGCTCCAATAAGAGCCAGTATAACATATTCCTGGAATCTGCAGTAGGTGTATATACATGTTTTGCATATTGTTGGAGTATACAAGTTGTGTATGTACATTCACCAATATTCTGAAAACCTAGGTAATACCTACAGGTTGTTATTTGCATCTTTTTTGCATATTCGTAGGACATCATGTGTTATGTGGGTATGAAGTGCCCACAAGTAACTGGGCGACAGCTTGCCTTTGTTATACGTTAGCTAGATAATAATAATTTATCCAATAGGATAATAATTAATATTAATATTTTATTTAGTGTATCAGAAATATGTTTTATTAAAAAATAATTCAGAGAGATATAAAAAAAAAAAACAAAAAATATTCAGTAAATCGCAGACTGTTACTCGGTCCGCATCCGAATATCACAGAAAATACCGAATAAACCAAAAACCTGTTGCATCTCTAATTAAACTGTTATGCAGATTAATAAGTTAGGACATATTTACTTATAATCAAATATACTTAGATGATGACACTTAAATATGTGAATTTCCACGCATAAGCCCCTCCTTAACTTTTAGGCCCACCAGATAGTCCTCTCGGCATGTTCTCCTTATTTCGAAACCCTTTTTATTCAAACGCCAAACAAACATCCGATAGTCTTTTTAAAAGACGTCAGTCCGAACGAGGTGAAGGCCCTGTTAGATTTTATGTATAAGGGCGAAGTGAACGTGTCTCAGAATTTATTGCCGGCCTTCCTGAAGACAGCCGAGAGCTTACAGATTAGAGGTCTCTCAGATAGTAACAGTTTAAATAGCCAAACTGAGGAAAGAGAAATGGAGAACAAGCCTCCAGTGAGAAAGGAACGAGAGGCACAGAGGCAGGGTAGAGACAGTCCGGCTTTAAAGAGGAAACGAACAGCATCGAATAACAACTGTGATAATACATCGAATTCTGTTGATAGGAATCCGTCAGAGTCACAGGTTAGCATTGGTGTCCGGGAAACGGGATTTTAGCCATTTAGGCTGTTGCTTTATAACTAACTTTTTTATAGGTTTTTGTGTCAGACTCACCAGTTGACCGAGATCGCGGTCGCCCTGAGCGGGACTCAGGGGGAACGCCATCGATAAAATCAGAGCCTCAAGATGGAAATCCGGTAGATTCTTTTCACTCAATGTCCGAAGCGTTGCAAACTGTAAGTTATTTGTTTGTGATTTTTTTTAGTTTTAAGAGGTTTCATTGAACTTCATAATTTCTACAGAACAAACCTTAATATTAAGCATCATTGTTTCATGTTTGATAATCGACACAGTTATAGCATTTCAACATATTTTGTTTTGGATCCACTTTTGATCTTCCTGAATGCGGATTTAATTTTTTTTTTCGAACGGGTATATGCGCCTTTTATTTTTTAGAAAACTAGTTTTACAAGCATCAGTCATCTATCACCATCATATGCACCATATTCATGAACCATACTCCGGTTTAACTGTAAGGATATGTGTGCAATTGCCCAATGCACATTTGTTGTTAATGTCTCCCCCAAAAAGATAGAGGTAGAAGGAGGAAGGAATGAGAGAGCCGTTTTTTTAGACATTACTTGGACGGATGGTTTAAATTGCTACGGACACTAAAGAGTATAACTGACTATCTCGTTTTAACAACATAAATTTTGTCAGGGAAAATACATGTAGCGGGGTAATGACGTAAAGAGGAAACTTCTACTTTGTTGTAGGCTATTTCCCTTTGTCCCTATGCAGACGTCTCGACGAGTGTATTCTACGTCTTTATTTTTATCCACAGTGTACTTCCACGTACGAGAAGTACCCAGCTCACAAGATTGTCTTTGTAGTTGTCGACTATTTGATGGGGAACGGCAAAATTAACCAGACGGAAAAAATGTTACTTAAATTCAATTTTAAATAACTAGAGTTGCTTACGTCTTTTTATGTCCTTCCCAATATTTTGGCATACAAGGCAGCACAAAAATTTACATTTTACGCTTAATTTCTGATCACGCTGTGGAAAAGGTCGATTTTTAGCCCCATTTTTTTCTGAACAATTTGTTTTTTTTTTATTTAGACCGATAACTGCATTATTAAAAGAAAAACACTGGTTAAAAGAAATAATAGAATTTTGCTTTTTTGCAACAAAAAAAAAAGAAACATGGGCAACAACTGTGTTAAAATTTGTTTAATTAAAATTGATCAGATTCAGTTAAAGAGATTCAATTAAAGCAGCACCCACGTGTTAGAATATCTGCTGGCACTCATTCACTGGGTGTTTGAGACTCGCCAAAGTTCTGCCTACTCTTCTTCCTAGTGTTTCGATAGGGTTATGCAATGCTCGATAGGGTTTAGATCCGGACTTTTTGGGGGCCGGTTCAATACTTGAACGTCAACATCGTTCAAATATTTGCCGAGTATTGTCGCGCATTAACAGAAAAAATTCTATAAGCAGCATGTAAAGTACCTCATGTTCTTCTAAGCACTGTCTAAAGTATGTTATTGGTTTTAATACATCCCTGAAGTGCAATGAGGTCTGTACGTACGTATGTACGAACTTCCAAACAAATACCTCCCCACACCACTTTTCCTTCGTCACCAAATTACATTCTAGGAGAGAAAAATACGCTACTCCTCTGTAAAGAGAACTATTGGCAAGTCGTTCATATGGCCCAAATCTGCATGAGTTTGAGCAAACCAAAAAAAAATTACGAGATTTTGCCCAAGTAAAACATTTCCTCTTTAAGGCGTCTTTTAGACGACAGCACTTGGTACAAAAAACGTCATTTAGGTGGCCACTTGGACTGTTTAATGACGAAAGTAAGACACATCTTATGCCCGTTCGCACCAATATTACCTTAAGCTCCGAATAGGTAAGGGCCGCATAAAAGTTAAGTGACACTTTTGTCAAGCTGTATTGCACCATTCCTTTTAAATAAAATCTTAAGCAAGTGTCGGATGAATTTGGCAATGTTGTATCTCCCCGACGAATTCTAGGGATTTTTCATTTTTACTAATAACAGAATCTATAATAATTATATAATTTTGGCATTTGTCAACCGGAGCATTAAAATTGCATAGATAAAATAAATTTGCCCAGCTCAGAAACCACGAGATCCTGCACAAATCCCTGAAGAGGTAGTATTACTGAAGTGGTTATTGTTGTTTTAAGACAATATGATGCTGTTACGTTCATGGTCCAAGCTTAAACAGTACGCGAAGTGTCTGGAATTCTTTTCAAAACCAAGATCCAGAAATTCAATAATAAGCCCTATTATTTGTAACATTTGTGGCTGCAAGAGTTCCAAAAAAGCTCTGCTAGAGGTGCCTTACTAACCAAGAATTTTTAAAGTGGATTTTGATTGTGACGGTTTCAAGCCTCACAAGTGCGATCATTGCCAGTTCTGAACGGGAGAACAGAGCAGTCTTGACCAGTAAGTGATATATGCGAACAGCAAATAAAATGATAGCCGAAATGCAAAACTGCAAAACAAACATTCTTTACTTTTTTTTTAGACTGAGTTGTAATTTTTTTTTTGACAGTTTGACTTTCTTTCCAACTTGCACGATGCGAACGATTCTCACTTAAAGTTAAGGGCGAAATAAGCCGCAGAATTTCTAGGCTTAGACAAGCCACCCTTAAAATGATGCTTATTGTGTGGTGCAATGTTATTGCTTGTTTATGTGCCACTTAACCTTAAGTATACTTAAATTTTCCTTGGTGCGAACGGGCATAAAAGAGGTCATATTTAAGACGTCGCATATCCATATATAAAAACAAAATCTAGAAATTTGTTGACTTAATTCTGCCGTCATATGGACGTCAGTTTTACTAAAAAAGTGTCCCAAAGTAGTTTCAAAAAGCTCATATGTTCAAAATTTTTTTAAAATAAACTGCTAACGGAAAAGATTGAAACGCAAAATTTTTTTATCATTTTTGGGGGTCTGTATCTCGGAAATGCCTTAGCCGAAATTTAAAGCCTAAAGAGATTTTGAAAGATCGTTTCTTCTAGAATCACGGCGGGAGATTGATCTTAAATAAGTTATTCTCTAAAGGATATACAGGGTAAAGAAAAAAAGCACTGCAAAATGGTTGCATTTGCACCCCCTATATTTGGTAAGAAGCGCAATTTTAGAACATTCATTGTTATGACATTTAATGGCGTTAGTTGGTATCTCGGGACATGTTCGGCAGTTTTAGGTTTTTTTTGGCCTACAAAATAAATTACGGGGGTTTTCCAAAAAGTTGACGCTCTTTTGTAAGTTATCCTGTATCGCGCGAATATGGTTCGCGATAATCGCGAGATAACTGGTTGTAAAATCAGCGACGTAGACTCATAGTTAATAAAACAATTTAAAACAATTTTATTCAATTTTGTACAAGGATGGCAAAAAATCTAATAAACAGCTGATTAAAATTTTGTTTACGACGATGTCATGACGGGAGCCTTAATGTTAAGACTCTTTTTGTAATGATATAGCTATGGTCGATATCTCGGGACGGTTTTGGCGGTTTTTTGATTTTTTGCCTACTAAATCAGTTACAGGGCGTTTACAGAAAATTTGAACTTTGTTGTAAGTTACAATACAAGGTATCTTGAAATTTCCTGGGAAATCCCTAGACCAAAAAAAGGGCACAGTGTTCATACAAACACAACTTGCAAACGCTTCTTCTCCGAGATACAGGGTGTTATTTTTTTTTATTTTTTCTTTATAGCTCTTAGAGTTTTTGAGACATTTAATTCAAATTTTGAATATAGGTATCCATTTATTATCTACATCGTTGGGTATACCAACTACTAGACAAAATCGACAGACATTTTTGTAGCACGCCACTGATTAAAAGTCTGAATTCTCTTATCAATTTAGAAACTTTCTTGCCTTTGCATCCTTGTCTTATCTCCCACCGTTTTCGAGATATTTGCAAAAGTGTCTAGACATGCACATAATTTTTCCATAAGTGACTCTTTTTTATCAGTATCTGGGAATTTAAACAGGAACGCGGAAAACAGACATTTCTTATGGAACAATTATGTGCAT
Organism: Taphrorychus bicolor; assembly: GCA_951812265.1. Taxonomy (NCBI): domain Eukaryota; kingdom Metazoa; phylum Arthropoda; class Insecta; order Coleoptera; family Curculionidae; genus Taphrorychus; species Taphrorychus bicolor. The sequence continues at coordinate 1,708,969 of OX638302.1, read as the reverse complement.
TCCCAAACACTTTTGCAAATTTCTCGAAAACGGTGAGACATGAGACAAGGATGCAAGAGGCAAGAAAGTTTCTAAATTGAATAGAAAATTCAGACTTTTAAGAAAAAACGATCAGTGGCGTGTTACAAAAAAGTTTGTGAGGGTAAAAGGGATACAACCCGAGAAAAAATAAGACCCTGTCGGATTTTGGCTAGCGGGTGGTATATCTAACGATGTAGATGATAAATGGTTACCTATATTCAAAATTTGAGTTAAATATCTCAAAAACTCTAAAAGCTATAAAGAAACAATAAAAAAAAATCAACACCCTGTATCTCGGAGACGAAGAGTTTGCGGGTTATGTTTGCATGAACATTGTGCCCTATTGTTGCCAGGGATTTCCCAGTTAATTTCAGGATACCTTGTATTATAACTTACAAGAACGTTCAAACTTTCTGTAAACGCCCTGTAACTGATTTAGTAGACAAAAGAAACCAAAAAACCGTCATAACTACAAAAAGAGTCTTAAAGGTAAGGCTCCCGACATGACATCGTAGTATACAAAATTTTAATCAGTTTTTTTGCCATCCTTGTACTAAATGGAATAAAATTATTTTATTAACTACGAGTTTACGCCGCTGATTTTACAACCACTTTTCTTTTAGAGAGCATTTATCTTAGTATGATCGGCTGCGGCATTCTCGCGATACAGGGTGACTTACAAAAGAGCGTCAACTTTTTGAAAAACCCCTGTAATTTATTTTGTAGGCCAAAAAACCGAAAACTGCCGAACACGTCCCGAGATACTAACTAATGCCATTAAATGTCATAACAATGAATGTTCTGAAATTACGCTATCTACCAAATGCAGTGGGTTGAAATGCAACCATTTTGCAGTGCTTTTTTCTTTACCCTGTATATCATTTAGAGAATAACTTATTTAAGATCAATCTCCCGCCGTGATTCTAGAAGAAACGAGCTTTCGAAATCTCTTTAGATTTTAAATTTCAGCTAAGGCATTTCCGAGATACAGACCCCCAAAAATGACAAAAAATTGGTAAATATTCATTTATATTTGTCCCAAAAAATATTTTTAAAAAAGTGATAATAGGATCCTATACCAAGAAAAACCAAAACAATAGCTTGCAGTACAAAATAAGGCTTATGGGAGCACAAAAACTGAACTGAAATGAAATTATTTTAATCTACAAAGCTTTTTTTAATTTAATTTTATTAAATAATTAATTCCAGAAGATAAATCAAATTGAAATTATTTTATTTGTTTTTGTCCTCCAACCTATAAAAAAGCAAATATGAAATGACATTGATGACAATGACAGATCGTTTTAATGCTCATGTTGCTATTAGCAAATTTTCGCGAGATCCCGGTGAAGCAGCGTGAAGCATATTTTACTTCCCGACGTATTTTGGCGACACAACGGTAATAGGGGAATACAAGAATGACGTTGCAAAATTACGTCATCAATAGTTCAACGGGAACTGATTTGGTTCCCGCCCTATGGACCAGAGTAACTGGCGGTTACGTCAAATAATTCAAAGCAAAAAACGTTAGAATTGATAACATAACAAGTTTTCGACAGAGGTGGAGCGTTACAGCTGACCGTTGATGAATACGACGGTCTGCTTTTTGTATAAAATAGCAAAAATTAATAATAAAAATTATGGATAGCGAATCAGAAGAAGTAGAACTTGTACTAAATAACAAGGGAGAAGACTTCCACATCATAGTGACATAGACAATACATACAACTAAGAACTAAATATTTACTTGGAAATGAAATGAAACCACTCTGAATGTCTCTCATAATCACTTTCGGGCCTCTTTGTATAAATGTGTTTTAATTTGCCAATAATATATAAGAAAGTATTATAATTTGCATCGTTGAGGCAACACTTCCAAATATGCAGTAATATGGTTTTTTTTTAATGTTGATTCCTTTTCTAATGCAAACTTGTGCCCAGAGCAAATATAATCGGAAATAACCACAAAATATGTTAAATCAAATATTTCCTCTCTTAAGCTTAAACGTACAGCTTTTTCATTTTGTTAATTTTTGTCTATGAACTGTAAACATAAACAATCTATAAACGAATTGATAACCGCAGACATTTTCGCGACCATCGGAACGGGAATAAAATTTTTGGGGTGGGGTTATAACCGCTCACTGACCGGTTTCCTCCCGCCGTGAACAATCGTGATCTCGCGAAAAATTGCTTTATGTAACGTTGCAAAATGTAAAGAAAAATGGAAAAATAAATAAATAATCTAGACTAACGTAATTTCAATTAACCAAAACAAAGAAAAAAATAACTAAACTTAACCTATCCTAAAGAAAGGCAGAAATAATATAACATGAAATAATGTAACAAAAGGATAAAGTAAAACTAAACTAACTGTGACAAGGTCTAGAGAGAGTCCATGGCCCGCCGTAAAGGACAAGTAAACCTGAACTAACCAAACCAAAGGGAAAACAACTGAACTCACCTAAACAAAGGAAAAACAGAACTGAACTAACATAACCAACAGAGTCCACATTTAGCAATCACCATGCTCCGTAACGGCCCTAAAGAGCTGCTGAGACAAAAAGCAGACCCGGTTCTAAGGGCAGCCCTAAAAGACAACTACAACTGAAATGATCAAACCAAAGGAAAAGCATAACTGAACTAACCAAAGAGAAAGTAAAACTAACCTAACACATTTAATGTGTAGCAAGCAAAAGCGCTAAAGGTCCCTAAGGGGCCGCTGCAACAAGCAGAGTAGCACTGGACTAATCAAGTCAAAAGAAATCATAACTAAACTAACCTAACCAAAGAAACAACAAAACTAAACTAACCTGAAGTAACCAAAAGCAAAATAAAACTGTCTTAACCTAAGTAATAGTTCGAAAGGCGCTCCGCACGGGTGGCCGTAAAGGACAGGTTTAACCATTGCGGGATCCGACGCATACTTACTAACTGCTTCCGAAAAGGCCTAGTTCTGGGCATTGAGAGAGGAACTGGCAACCTAGCTGGTCTAAAGGTGACAGCCGCAAAACAAAACTCCCAATATTAGTAATTAATTGATGCCAAAAAAAGTACAATTTTCTTTAATTATTAAAACAAAAACACACCACTTCATATGAAAGAGGTAAAGTTAGTCTATACATGCCTAATTAAATAAAAACCAGCTATTTCGAACGTAATCAATGTTATTTTGAATATAATCGAAGTTGCCAAAATAAGTAAAGTTTTCTTAAATTATTTAAAAAAGTGCATTCTATCACCTGCAGTAATTTTTTTCAAAGAAAACCAGTTTTTTTGAGCGGACATAAAGTTTACCTTTCCCGCCGGAAAACTTACCCCCAAGGAGAACACAAACCATCACTAGAATTTCTCTCAAAAGTGGTTTTTCTACACCAAAATCAACACTTTGCAGTCGGCACTGAAACACTCGCAATGTAATAAATTAAAATTCAAAAGAACTACTTGAAATAGGTAAAAAAAAAACGTCATAGTAATGCTTACCAGCAAGGTGTTTCACAAGTGATGGTGGTCAGTAAAATCTCGTAGTGAAATGGAGGTAATTTTGATTAAGATGCCCGAGACAAAATATAAATTCAACTTTTTCTCTCTAATGACCAACCCTTCACGCCTGCAGCACATTCCAAGACAAGAAATAGAAAAATCATGACAGAAGCAAGAGGGTAAAAGTCACTGTCCGTACTGTCACCATGCGTCTTAGACTTACAGACTGAAGAGAAACAACAAATGGCGACACTTCCCTAAAAATGGTCCCGCTTCCGGGCCGGAAGTCCGCCATGTTTGACAGGCTCAACATTCGCCGCTTCCCAACTGTAATAAAGAACCTAAGCGCCAAGTCCATACAAAATTGAGATATTTTAACTGCATAAAGGAACGAGGTGCGGGAAACTTACAAAAACGAGCTCTACGCTTCGGCACTGTTCGGAGCTATTTGCACCGCAAGATGGAAAGCGCCTATTGTGTCGCGAGAGCGAGAAAGTCAGTATGTCAAACTTCAGACAATGACAGCACTGACACCGCTGTTCATAATATAACCTCGAAAATAGCAAATGCAAATAACCCCAATATTATTAACGGCAAGCTATAGAAAAAGGTTCAGACTGGCATTCAGAAATCGACCAGAGCAAAAACAACAACTGCAATCAAACATGTACTTTGCAATAATATACCACTAATCAACAGTAAAATTTATCGAGTGTAATGAAGCCAAAGAGCAATCAAGAAGATAGGTTTATTCTCATAATTCTAATGACAAAACGAAACTTGTTACAAAATTGGAACAATATAAGACGACTTTTCGACGACCTAACGTGGATTTTGTCCCGCTAACCTTCTCCGTACGGTATTACCTGAAGTTATTGTTCTATAAATTAAGATTTGAAAGCAAAGGAAAGTCACTATCTGAATCCTCCATAGTCAGTTTCCGTATTTAAATGACATCAAAACAGGGGTCAGTGTCTGACAGCTTGCCGTTAAAAATATGTCATGAATTGCATACGATAATTGAAGTGTCGACATCATTCTAATACGAAAATTAACCCGAGATTTTTTTTTTTTTTTTTTTTTTTTTTTTTTTTTTTTTTTTTTTTTTTTTTTTTTTTTTTTTAACATACTGGTGGACCTTACAAATTGCAACTACACAACTTACAAATTCAAAACTGATATCATATTTGCATTTCTCGTACGCCCCGAACTATACCGAGATACTTCTGATCTTCATCTTTTGTACTTCTGTTTTGCAAATTATAGGATATGAATATGCAAAGGGACTGTTAGAACTACCACATCATATTGGTATTGAAAATGACAATAAAGCAAGATCTCACATGTCAACTTTTTGCACTTTACTTCTGTTTATAATTGCTTTTTTTTACTGAGTTGAGATCATCAGTATACTCTGAAGTGTCCGAATAATGGTATCAGTGACAAGGCTATTGACACATATCCTTCCCTTTCTCTGTCCACAGAGCTCCTTCCTATCACCTTCTATCTCTTGGGGGAGACACCCAGCACCATCCCTCACGTCCCATCAAGACACTGAGTGCCTTTCGTTAACGCCTCTGACGACCGCACCACTACACCGCCATTCGATGTTGCGCCAATATCTAGACTCGCCCTACGACGAAAGTCTCGTTTCTGATTTGATCCCAGGCCGGTCCGCGCCATCTAGTGAGGTGTCCAGCTTACAGTCACTGCCTAGTTTATATCCTAGAGCGCCATTGCCGGTTCCTCCGGAGTTGGGAGCGAAGTCCTCCTCCTCCTCCTCGCAGGAATGCTCCGTTATTCAGAGCGCCACTTTGCAAAAACCTGGAGTTTTTAAACAATTAGGCAGAAAAGGGTCGAAATTTCGCCCTTCTTGGCTGCATTCGTACATATGGCTACAATACGACGAACATCAGAACATAATGTATTGCAAGTTTTGTCGTAAGTGGAGTGGCGAAATGCGAGACATACGCACGTCGTTCGCTGAAGGCAGTACCAACTTTAGGTTGGAGATCGTTAACCACCACGATAAGTGCAAAGCGCATAGGTTGTGTGTTGCCAAAGAGTATCACAACTCAGAAAAAACAGCCAGTTTAGCGTCTCAAGATCTGACTTCTCTATATAACTTACCGTTTGGGGAAAGGAGTGGTAGGCAAGGTATTATCGATTTAGAGGCGGATAATAACCAAGTGGTAAGCGGCAGCGAAAATTTGGGTCGAATGAAGCGGGAGGAAAGTGGGGATACGTAGGAAAAACTTCAATTTCTGATTATTCATTTGTGAAGTAGTCAACGAAATGTGATAATAGTATTAAGAGGACGTGTTATTTTCTTTGTGCTTCAATGATCACATAATTTAGTTTCTTACATTTGAAATTTATTCGGAAAAAATTGAAGTGCCTTTACATATAAATCATTCACTTATTATTGCCATCAAGTAGGTGTTGGAAATCTGATTTTGACTTATGATGGTTTCAAGGGTAACGAGATGCCAAAAAAATAAGTGAATGATGTATACGTAAGTGTACCCTATTAAAAGTTCTTACAGGTAATGTCTTTCTCAGTTATATGTGATAAACTATTCTTCAAAATTTCTGTGAGAAGAGAAACGTTATTTCTTACCTCTAGTGTTATATTTTCTTAAATTTAGTACTTTCGCTAACACACCACTGTATAACAAATATAAAACAATATCAGTAGAGGCACTATTCACGTAACAGCCCCTCGCGAACGATTCGCTATCACTTCACTTGCAATCGACGGAGCGACGATAACACGATGGTGTAAAACCTGTTGTTTTTTCTTGATCATCTCCTCACTAAACACAACTTAAATTTAGTAAAAAACGGATCATTAAATAACTTCAATCTCTAATGTTGTATCTCTAAGTTGTATGTTGAAATGTTGGTGTCTAGTAATCAAAAGTCTCTGGTAAGGAGCGAGGGACGTCACATTTGTCGTTTTCCATGCGATGCATGTATAAAGCTTTTCATTAAGTTTTTCGACACAAGTGGCCATGGAAATCTGTCAGATTTGTATAGCCAACTGTTTGGAAAAAGTTATTAAAAACCTTTATAATTATTTAATAAGGTTTGGACAAAGATCTATTTTACGCCAAATTACTAATTACTGTTCAAACTTCCATTCGACTGTAGTATTATCTAATTTTTTTGTAAATTGAAAATTAATATTTTTTTTTACTCATTTAGTGTTATTTTTTTGTTAATCCAAGCCAAACTAAAAAGTTTTGTCCTTCCTATGCCATATACGGTGTATGCCCTGTACACAGTAGGTTAACTTCTTGTGCAGCAATTACTTTTTCTAAGTTGTGAATATGGAAATTCTTCAATGATTCATCAAAATGGTTACCACCCCGTCATATTTTTAAATTTTTCGTTGCAGAGAAAAATGTCAAGTTCAAAACTTGTAGGGTTTTATGTGAATATTTGAGGAGATAGATTTTTGTTTCTTTAACATTTCCAACCTGGCAATGTCTGCATGCAATTCTTATGGAGTGTATAATGATAAAACAAAAGACATTAATCTTAATAGATGCTTTCAACACACGATTTGACTATAATTTTAAAATAAAAAAAAAGTTTTTGCTTTTTTTTGCAACTGCATGTAGCAACAAATAATATCTCACTGAATATTTATCTTAAACCCTACTACTTTTGTATTTAAAATATTTCTCTTAAAAGATAAATAAAAGTATATAAAGGGGGTTATAGTTGTGGTTGACACTTTCATACATTTTTTTATTTGGTTGTGATATTATTCCATAAAGCACAAAGACGTGATTTTGCGATAAGTACCGATATATATCATAATAAAATTGTGTGATTCAATTGGCAAGGGCTATTACTACTTTCTAATCGGAGCTTCCTAGCTCCCTAATCGTATCACTCTTTTTGTAAGAAACGCAAATAGAAGAAGTATATTGATAGAAGAAGAAATGTGCGGAAGTAACTAAAAATTATGCATTGTTAGAAAGGATTCCAGAAAAAGTTTATTTTAATATAATAAAATATTGTATAATTATTGCACTCCTGCAGTGAGAATATCTAACATGGAATAACTTCTTATGATTTAATCACTAATAAGACTTATTTTAAAGAAATTTGTTAAATAAGCCAAAATTCGTCACCCATATACGACTCTGAACCAAAATAAGTTTTAGTAAGAAAGCATTATTTTCATAAAAAAAATACGCTAAAAGTTATATGCAAACTAAACTGAGAAAAATCGAAATTTGTTTAATATGAAATTAGTGGGAGTTTTTTTACGTAATAAAGAACCCCACAGTTTTTATATGGGAAATGGCTCTCGGTCAAAGTGGATGAAATTTAGGTTTCAAGAAGTCCTTGGTGTGTAGAACTAATGAATGGACACTAAGCTCAAAAAACTAATGATTCCAAGTTATAGACCTTTCATGCAACTTTAAGCCATTTGCAGTAACGCAAGTATACTGTATGCCTCTATGTTTGTCGTACAGTGCGTTTCATTAACTTTGATAACATTTTGATCAGCTATAACTTTTTTGTTTTTAAATATATCAAAATGAAGCAAAAACCATATTGCATAGTTGACTAGCAAGTTTTTTCCTATTGGAAAAAAAAAACAAAAACATGATTTCGAGAGATATTAACCTAACTTATATTTTTTTTAATGGATGGCCCTGTATATTATTGGATATTTGGATTCTACTCAATATTCCAAGTATATTTTATAAAGCGTACCCTATACCCATCTTTAAATGTTTCTGAGAAAATGGATTCTGTATAAGTTGGTCATATAAACATTCAATAATAAATAAAAAAACAAAGTAAATTTGAGCGGTAGTATTAATCAAATAGTTTTACAAACATGTAAAATTATCATAAAAATTGTTCTAATTGTCTGCCATTATCCTTAACACAACAAAATACTAAGGGTCGATTGTTACCAGTACGGCACAAGCAATGCTAAACTTCAGCTTTAGCTAAGTGCAAAATGTGACATTAACAAAACAATTTGTTTAAATTTTGACATTTTGATAGTAATATTTTGTCACATTGAGTATGTGATTGAGTTTAATACATGTCTATTTGATAATTACTTAACATTTTCAAAATGGTACGGTTTAGTATTCGAGAAAGAATTGATATGCTTGCGATTTACTTGCTGAAACAAAAAAGACCAACCGCAGCGCGTAGAGAATCGTAGACTTTATCTAGAGCGTCCAGTTCCTTCTAAACAAATATTTTCAAGGTTACTTAAAAAATGCACGAAAAGGGATCCGCGTTGGGTGGTAGAAGCATACGTAGTAGGGTTGAAGACGAAGAAAATGAACGGAACATACTAGGATCTTTTGAAGTAGATCCATCGGCTTCAATTACTAAATGTTCTCAGAAACTATCGGTCTCACGCAGTTCAGTTCACGAGAATTTTGAAGAAATACCAATATAAAGCATGTAACTTTTGGGAAAACCTAGAAACTAAGCGACGAGCAGTGCCAGAGAAGGCTTATTTTGTGAGGAAATCCTAAACAGATATTACCAAAACCCTGATTATAGTTAAAACCTGCTGTAATAGTCAAAATAAAATCCTCGAATGATGCGTCAAATAAAATGTCAAGGATATCAGTTTGTTAACGTTTGGTGTCATGTGATAGACCGATATATATATATATTAGGATAGGAGTGGCAAGGATGATGTGGCAGCAACATGGTGCTCCGCCTCACAGCCTAATTCAAGTTCAAAACTGCCTTAATGTGGAATATCTAATTGGTTGGATATGAAAATAAGGAACTATTTCGTGGCCACCAAACAGTCCAGACTTGATATTAATAGATTTTTTCTTTTGTGGTCACGTTTTTCGGTATGCTTAAAAAAGGAGGGCACTTAAACGTACCCGTACACAATTTCCGACTTACATTAGACAACGAAAACTAAACACTGCTAAATTATGTACAAAAAATGTGTGGACACGTTACGTTTACGTGCCCATACATTTTCGGTAAGCCTAAAAATTATGTAAAACGTAGACGTACCCGTAGGTTTTCAGACTTACATTAGACACCGAAAAGTAAACACTGCTAAATTCTTTACAAAAAATGTGTGGCCACGTTACGTTTGCGTGCCCACACATTTTCGGTATGCCTAAAAATGAGGGGGCACGTAGACGTGCCCGTACATTTTCAGACTTTTATTCGACAACGAAAACTAAACACTGCTAAATTCTGTACAGAAAATATGTGGGCACGTTACGTTTATGTGCCCACACATTTTCGTTATGCCTAAAAATGAGAGGACACGTAGACGTGCCCGTAAATTTTCAGACTTATATTAGACAATGAAAACTAAACACTGCTAAGGTCTGTACAGACAATGTATGGGCACGTTACGTTTCGGTTACGTTTACGTGCCCACACATTTTTGGTATGCCTAAAAATGAAAGTGCACGTAAACGTGCTCGTACATTTTCAGACTTATAATAGACAATGAAAACTAAACACTGCTAAATTCTGAAAAAAAATGTGTGGACACGTTACGTTTACGTGCCCATACATTTTCGGTAAGCCTAAAAATGATGTAAAACGTAGACGTGCCCGTATATTTTCAGACTTACATTAGACAACGAAAACTAAACACTGCTAAATTCTGTACAGAAAATGTGTGGCCACGTTATGTTTCCGTTACGTTTGCGTGCCCACACATTTTCGGTATGCCTAAAAATGAGGGGGCACGTAGACGTGCCCGTACATTTTCAGACTTTTATTCGACAACGAAAACTAAACACTGCTAAATTCTGTACAGAAAATATGTGGGCACGTTACGTTTATGTGCCCACACATTTTCGTTATGCCTAAAAATGAGAGGACACGTAGACGTGCCCGTAAATTTTCAGACTTATATTAGACAATGAAAACTAAACACTGCTAAGGTCTGTACAGACAATGTATGGGCACGTTACGTTTCGGTTACGTTTACGTGCCCACACATTTTTGGTATGCCTAAAAATGAAAGTGCACGTAAACGTGCTCGTACATTTTCAGACTTATAATAGACAATGAAAACTAAACACTGCTAAATTCTGAAAAAAAATGTGTGGACACGTTACGTTTACGTGCCCATACATTTTCGGTAAGCCTAAAAATGATGTAAAACGTAGACGTGCCCGTATATTTTCAGACTTACATTAGACAACGAAAACTAAACACTGCTAAATTCTGTACAGAAAATGTGTGGCCACGTTATGTTTCCGTTACGTTTACGTGCCCACACATTTTCAGTATGCCTAAAAATGATGTAAAACGTAGACGTGCCCGTACATTTTCAGACTTATATTAGACAGCGAAAACTAAACACTGCTAAATTCTGTACAAAAAATGTGTGGACACGTTACATTTACGTGCCCATACATTTTCGGTAAACCTAAAAATTATGTAAAACGTAGACGTGCATGTACATTTTGAGACTTACATTTGACAACGAAAACTAAACACGGCTAAATTCTGTACAAAAAATGTGTGGACACGTTACGTTTACGTGCCCACACATTTTCGGTAAGCCTAAAAATGATGTAAAACATAGACGTGCCCGTACATTTTCAGACTTATATTAGACAACGAAAACTAAACATTGCTAATTCTGTAAAAAAAATGTGTGGACACGTTACGTTTACGTGCCCATACATTTTCGGTAAGCCTAAAAATGATGTAAAACGTAGACGTGCCCGTACATTTTCAGATTTACATTAGACAACGAAAACTAAACACTGCTAAGTTCTGTACAAAAAATGTATGGGCACGTTACTTTTCGGTTACATTTAGGTGGCCACACATTTTTGTATTGCTTAAAAATGAGAGGGCACGTAAACGTGCCCGTACATTTTCAGACTTACATTAAACAACGAAAACTAAACACTGCTAAATACTGTACAAAAAATGTGTGGACACGTTACGTTTACGTGCCCACATATTTTTGGTAAGCCTAAAAATGATGTAAAACGTAGACGTGCCCGTACATTTTCAGACTTTTATTCGACAACGAAAACTAAACACTGCTAAATTCTTTACAGAAAATGTGTGGGCACGTTACGTTTACGTGCCCACACATTTTTGGTATGCCTAAAAATGAGAGGGCACGTAAACGTGCTCGTACATTTTCAGACTTATATTAGACAATGAAAACTAAACACTGCTAAATTCTGAAAAAAAATCGTGTGGACACGTTACGTTTACGTGCCCACACATTTTCGGTAAGCCTAAAAATGATGTAAAACGTAAACGTGCCCGTACATTTTCAGATTTACATTAGACAACGAAAACTAAACACTGCTAAGTTCTGTACAGAAAATATATGGGGACGTTACGTTTGGGTTACGTTTACGTGCCCACACATTTTTGGTATGCCTAAAAATGAGAGGGCACGTAAACATGCCCGTACATTTTCAGACTTATATTATACAACGAAAACTAAACACTGCTAAATTTTGTACAAAAAATGTGTGGACACGTTACGTTTACGTGCCCATACATTTTCGGCAAGCCTAAAAATGATGTAAAACGTAGACGTGCACGTACATTTTCAGACTTACATTAGACAACGAAAACTAAACACTGCTAAGTTCTGTACAGAAAATGTATGGGCACGTTACGTTTCGGTTACGTTTACGTGCTCACACATTTTTGGTATGCCTAAAAATGAGAGGGCACGTAAACGTGCCCGTACATTTTCAGACTTATATTATACAACGAAAACTAAACACTGCTAAATTCTGTACAGAAAATGTGTGGCCACGTTATGTTTCCGTTACGTTTACGTGCCCACACATTTTCAGTATGCCTAAAAATGATGTAAAACCTAGACGTGCCCGTACATTTTCAGACTTATATTAGACAACGAAAACTAAACACTGCTAAATTCTGTACAGAAATTGTGTGTGCACGTTATGTTTCCGTTACGTTTACGTGCCCACACATTTTCAGTATGCCTAAAAATGATGTAAAACGTAGACGTGCCCGTACATTTTCAGACTTACATTAGACAACGAAAACTAAACACACACACGTTACGTTTACGTGCCCACGCATTTTCGGTACCGTAAAACGGGGCTACTTAATACACTTTTTCGTATATTCAACATACTTCCACCGCCAATTCGCACATCTGTTTGAAACAAAAAATATTTTGGGTTACTTTGAGATTGTGACTATTGGGACAGACATTAAAAATCAGGGTAACTTATGTACAACACCAAAAAAAAATTAAAATAAGGATTTTTTAAGTCGTCCCAATTCCGGGGCAATTGTTTCCATGGATAAGTCAAGTAGGAACGCAATTGAGGCGGCATGATATTGCCAATAGTCGTTTTCATAGGTCTACATAAAACAACCACACTGTTTTTGTAGCAAAAATTGCGATTTTTGTAATTTTTCTTTTATTCAACTGAAAATACAAATCTCCGACGCAAATAACGTACAAAGAAAGTCATACTAAAGAGAAATTCAACATTATTCTTTGAATATGATGAAAAAGAAAGTAACATGTGTAAAGTACAAACGAAATCAAACTAACTCTTTGAAACAACCTTTAAATTTTAAACCTTTGAAACGTTTTTACAAATGTTGAGTCCTTTAAATTTCAGCTGCCCTCGTCGTAAGAATTCGTACTCCGTGAGTTTTTTTATAATTTCCTGATGTTCTACGATTCTTACATCCTCTGCGGTTGGAAATACGAAAGCATCAGAAACTTTCTCGCTCAATCTTAAAAACGAGCATACGAAAGATCCATTTTCTTTGGCGCTTAAAATTTTTGCTACGTATTTCTTATTAGTCCCTACTTCTGTTTTCATAAACACAAAAATGTAATCTCCTGCTTTTAAATCCGCCACGATAGACACCTGTGTAATGACATTTTTCCCCTTTCTGCATCATGCAAAAAATAAATCAGATATTTTTCATCAGTTTTGCCTTATTTTGCCCTAAAATTGAGTTCTTTCAAAAACATAAAAATTAGCGTTTTTTGAGGACGCGGAGAAGGTCATTTTTAATCGATTTTAGCACTAATTTTAAACAGCATTTTTTCAAAAATTTAAAACTGCATTTTTTTACATTTTAAGTTTTTTTTTAACCGATTTTGGCCTTAACCACAATTAAATTCTTTTCGAACTGGAAAAAACTTTTTTTTTCAGCCTCAGAAAAAAAAAGAAAAAAGTGCAAATTGAAAACAAGTGAAATAAGTATTTAAAAGCGCATTCTAGTCAGAACCTAAAGTCTCGAAATTTCTGAAGAAAAATCCGCTTTTGGCTTGTCCAATTCGACGTGTTGATTAATATTAATATTTTTATTTTATTAATGACAATTAAATTCTAGTAAATTCTAACTTGCTTTCACGTACAGTTTTTTCACACACCAACAATCAATTTTAGCCTTCATTCTGAGTTAAACTTTTTAAGTTTGTATTTTGGACGTTTTAAGCAAATTTTCACTTATTTTGGCCATATACTTAACCTGAGTTTCTCAAGACGCTCAAATTTGTATTTTTAATTTGAGTAATTTTTCACCGATATCGTTTTGAGTCGAATATTGCTTATTTTGGTCCAAAAATGCGATGTTATCATTTATTTAGATTAGTTTTGCCTGTATCTATTCTACTAAAATTAAATTTTCGTAAAAAATTAAAATTTGCATTTTTAGACGAGGTGGATCACTTGGATTTTAGTCTTCATTCTAAGCTGAATTTTTTCAAAGACTTTACATTTGCATTTTTAGACAGTTTGAGATATTTTTAAACGATTTTGATCTTAATCCTAATCAGATTGAGGTGATTTGAGTAATTTTAACCAATTTTTGGCCATAGTCATAAAATTACTTTCTCCGAATACTCAAACGTTTAGTCGCACCACAGATAAGTCGGTGTTTTTTGTTACCATATCTCCTCATCCCACGATTACCTATCAACTTAAAAAACACTATATAAAGTATAAATAAAAATATTAAATATAACCCACTGCATTAAGTAACTATTGAGTTGTAAAATTGAGCGATTTCCTCATGACTCAAACGGAGTTTAAAAGTGCGTAAAATACGAATTTGCACCAATCAGAACGACGTAGCCAAGATCTGTAAAATACGACTTTGCGCCAATCTGAACGACGTAGCCAAGATCTTTCCGAAATCTGAACTTTTTTCTTGTTAAACGTCAATGTTATCATTTGACATTGTTGGCCCTTCGTTAGCATTACTCTAAATACAGAAGATCCTCAAAAAATCTTCGCATCAATAATTTAAAGCTGCCACTTCGCTCACATCAAGGATAAAATGGTGCGTTTTTGCTCGAATTGGCAACGTTTTTTTGACCACGACATGCAGCAAAAAATGGGTAGTTTCTTATGCTAACTTTTTTGGTCAAATTGCATTAAAGTTATTTACCAAAATGCCAAAAAAGTATATGGTTGTCGATTTTCAACGTTTACTTAAAAAGCCAATTTAATGTTTTCTAGATGTATTCCAAGGTATTCTCGCTGCACCAAGTATAAATACATTATTTCTAGCGTTTAAGCTTTTTGTTTTTGTAGCTTTATCTACTCTCACAATATTATAGATATTTACAATAATGCCGTTTTATCTACTTTTTATCTATGTTTATTACAGTATATTTAATAAATAAGAACTTTATTGAAAATTGACATGACTTGTCTTAGTGTTTTAATCGGAAAGCATTTGCGTTTTACTTCGGTTTTGCGAAAATGCCACAATAAAAATAATACTAGTGGAAATTTAAATAGGGTGGCAGCCTGAGTGTTCTCCAAGAGGAAGGCAGAGTATCGCTGGGTAGCCAACCGGATCTTCCCGAAAACAACGATCTATCCAATTTGGCTCCGCCCGACCTGACTGATCCGATAGATGGTAAGTTCAGCTGTTACTACATATAAAATTGCGACACTTGATATAATACAGCTTCTCATAGATCAGCTAATCGTACTATGTGTAAAATCTCGGAGGCCTAAAATGAGATCGTTGTCTTATATTGTTTGTCCGAGATGATCTGTGATTCTACTCTTTTGTTATACGTACTTTGTTAGCATGTTTTGCTTAGTCCTTACACAGTTTTAATTTAATTTTTGCCTGCCGCTAATGTGAAGAGTATGTATGCAAGATGTACAGTGTTGTAAATATGTGTTCATTAAACTGTTTTGCTTCAACTGCTTTTTATGTTCTGTTTCCCTTTTCCTTTGCACTTACTCTGCCTGCTGGTTTGTTGCTGCTTACTAATCTCTTTTGTTGCTTCGCTGTTCTAATATACATTGCTTTTTCTTTTTATTTTACGCTCACCTTTCACACAATAACAAATCAAATTTTGACTAGCTGCCGCTCAGTTGTGCCCCGTTGTCGTTTTTAAAGACACTCGGAATTTAGCCAAAGCCAAAACCGTATTTATAAGTGTGTTTATAAAGGTTTTCGACACAGGTGGCCAGAGAAATCTGACAGGTTACCTCCTGTATAAAATTTGAAAGGTTAGAAAATACGGTCGTTACCAAAAATGTTGCCAGATTTTACTAAAAATAGAAGTTACAAGGAAAATAAATACAGCATGTGTTAACAGAAAGTTTGTTCTAAAGATTGAGGTACAACCCATTTAAAATTAGTTTGTTAGTACAATTTTATTTCTTTCAATGAATACATTTTGCTGAAAAGGAATTCTAAAACTGTAATATTGAAGTAAAGAAATAGTATATTAAGATACAAGTTTTGTAAAGAAGCTCATTGTTTCACCAGTACAAGTTTACAATGACAGAGCTTTGCAATGGACGTGTGCAAAAAAGAGTCTTTTAAAAATGTGTCTTACACTGTTTTTCTATAGAGAGAAATATTTTTTAATTTTCAATAAATCTGTAATTAAATTTTCCAATATGTACCTTTTTTAATCTCTAATGTGTGTTTATTTCAGAAAAATAAATAAAAATTTGAGATAAATACAAAAGGTTATGGTACATGACTGAAAGTGTGTAAAAATACAAATTTAAGTTTTTGAAAAAAAATTAATTCTGACAAATTATGACATATAACGTTTAATTATGATAAAAAAAATACTTAAAACTTATAAAAATGAAAACAAGCAAGAAAAATTGGTTGCTGAAAAAAAACGTGTATATTTCCGAAAAAAAAAACGGAAAATTTGAGACAAATACAATTTCAGGTAAACACCTGAAAATGAATTATAGTCTATTAAAATTTAATTATCATTAATAACATGAAGATTTTAATAATGTTAATATTGATTAAGACTTGTGAGACGAATTGGAGGACCCAGAAGCAGTTTTTTCTTCAGAAAATTGAAATTCCGAGACTGCGGATTCCACCCAGGATGTGCCTTTAAATTCTTATTTGACGTGTTTTCAATTTGCACTTTTTTTTTTCAATTGTTTCGTATTTTTTCTCTTTTTTTTTGGGTTTGAAAAAAAAACGTTTTTTCCAGTCCTGTTTTTTCCGAACCCTTGAATATCGAGTTAGGATTAGGGCCAAGGGTTATGGAAAATGACTCAAAGCGTGTACAAATACAAATTTAAGTTTTTGAAAAAATGAATTATGATTAAATGATAAAATCTGTTAAAAAAAACTACTCAAAATTTTGAAAAAATGTAGGTTAAAATTAGTACCAAAATTGATTAAAAATGACATTTTCCACTTCCTCTAAAAACGCAAAGTTTGGAGAAACTCAATTTTAGAACAAAATAAGGCAAAACTGATCAAAAACATCTGTTTTATTGTTTTTGGTAAATTTACACTTTTGGACTAAAATAAATAAAATTAGATTCAAGGTTCAATACATCTCAAAATGCAAATTTGGTATATCTCAAAAACGTCAGTTTAGCATTATGGCCAAAATTGGTTAAAAACAACTCCAACAATATAAAAATTAAAGTTTTGAGTATTTGGAGAAATTAATTTTATTACTATTGCCAAAAATTGGTTAAAATTTCTCACATCACCTCAATCTGATCAGGATTAAGGTCAAAATAGGTTAAAAATATCTCAGAGTGTCTAAAAATGTAAATTTTGTAGTTTTTACAGATATTTGATTTTAGTAGAATAGATACAAGCAAAATGAATCCAAATAAATGGCAAAATCGCATTTTTGGACCAAATATAGCAATATTTGACTCAAAACAAAATCCGTGAAAACGTATTCAAATTAAAAATTCAAATTTGGAGCGTTTGGAGAAATTCAGATTAAATATATGGTCAAAATCAGTGAAGAATCACTCAAAGCGTCTAAAAATGCAAATTTTAAGTTCGTGGAAAAATTTAGGTTTTTAAATGTTAAAAATAACGGAAAATGCAAAAGTGTAGCCTTTGGAGAAATTAAGGTTCGAATTAGGGCTAAAACTTTGTTGCAACACATGGTCAAAAAATACTAATTTTGATGTTTTTGGAGAAATTGAAATAATCTAATTTGTGGTTTTTGGTAAAACTTATAAGTCAATAAAAATGACTCACAAACTCAAATTTTATTTTTTTTAATAGAATTTTGATCATCAAAATCGATCAAAAAATGATTTGAAATGTCTGAAACCACACATTTAAAATGTTTGAAAAATTTGGTGGTTAAAAATCGTTTAAAAATTTATCGAGGAGCGGAAAACGCAAAAGTATAGCCTTTGGAGAAATTAAGGTTCTAATTAGAGCTAAAACTTTGTCACAGCACATGATCAAAAAATGCAAATTTTGATGTTGGTGGAAAAATAGTTGTTTTTGGTAAAATTAATTTTTGGATCAGAGTATGTAAAATATGACTAAAAATACCTCAAAAATAAAAATCTGGTGTTTTTTAGAAAAACCTGTCAGGATTAGGTCCACAAAGTCATTAAAAATGACTCACAAATTCAAGTTTTAAATTTTTAGAAGATTTTAGATAATCAAAATCGATCAAACAAGGATTTAAACGTCTGAAACCACAAATTTTAAATTTTTGACAAATTCAGTGGCTAAAATGGTTTAAAAATTTTTCGAAGAACGGAAAACGCAAAAGTGTGGCCTTTGGAGAAATTGAAGTTCGAATTAGGGCTAAAGCTTTGTCACAACACATGGTCAAAAAATGCAAATTTTCGTGCTGTTTGGAGAAATTCAAATATTCTAATTTGTGGTTTTTGGTAAAATTAATTTTGGATCAGAGTATGTAAAATTTGACTAGAAATACCTCAAAAATAAAAATCTGGTGTTTTTTCAGAAAGTCTTGTCAGAATTGGGTCCAAAAAGTCATTAAAAATTACAAATTCAAATTTTTAATTTTTGGCAAAAAATTTAGATCATCAAAATCGATCAAACAAAGATTTAAGTAAAACGTCTGAAACCACAAATTTGAAATTTTTGAAAAATTCAGTAGCTAAAATCCTTAAAAAAATTTCCGAAGAACGGAAAACGCAAAAGTGTGGCCTTTGAAGAAACTGAGGTTCGAATTAGAGCTAAGACTTTGTCTCAATACATAGTCAAAAAATGCAAGTTTTGATGTTTTTGAAAAAAATCAAGTATTCCAATTTGTGGTTTTTGGTAAAATTATTTTTTTTTGATCAGAATATGTAAAATTTGACTAAAAATACCTAAAAAAATAAAAATCTGATGTTTTTTCAGAAAATTGTGTCACGATTAGGTCCAAAAAGTCAGTAAATTTTTGGAAGAATTTAGATCATCAAACTCGATCAAAAAAGGATTTTAAACGTCTGAAACCAAAAATTTAAAATTTTTAAAAATTTTTTTTGCTAATAGGGTTTAAAAATTTTTCGAAGAACGGAAAACGCAAAAGTGTAGCACTTGAAGAAATTGAGGTTCGAATTAGGGCTAAAACTTTGTCACAACACATGGTCAAAAAATGCAAATGTTGGTTTTCGGGAAATTCAAATATTCTATTTTGTTGTTTTTGGTAAAATTAAGTTTTGGATCAGAATATGTAACATTTGACTAAAAATACCTCAAAATTAAAAATCTGGTGTTTTTTAGAAAAAAGTGTCAGGATTAGGTCCAAAAAGTCATTAAAAGTGACTCACAAATTCAAATTTTGAAATTTTTTGAAGAATTTTGATCATCAAAATCGATCAAAAAAGGATTTAAAACTTCTGAAACCACAGATTTAAAAGTTTTGAAAAATTCAGTGGCTAAAATCGTTTGAAAATTTTTCGAGGAACGGAAAACGTCAAAATGTAGCTTTTGGAGAAATTGAGGTTCGAATTAGGGCTACAACTTTGTCACAACAACTGGTCACAAAATGCAAATTTTCATGTTTTTGGAAAAAACTTAAATATTCTAATTTGTTGTTTTTACCTCAAAAACCTCAAAAATAAAAATCTGGTGTTTTTCAGAAAGTCTTGTCAGGCTTAGGTCCAAGAAGTCATTAAAAATGTCTCACAAATTCAAATTTGAAATTTTCGGAAAAATTTTGATCATGATTGGGGCCAAAATCGGTTAAAATGTGACTTGAAACGTCCAAAAACACAAATTTAAAAATTTTGATAAATTCAGCTCAGAATTAGGGCTAAAATTGATTTAGATATTCCACATTCTCTAAAAATGCCGATTTTGATGTTTTTGGAAAAATTCAATTTTGGGACAAAATAGAGGTTAAAAAAGTCCAAAACAGGCAAATACATGAAAATAAGTTATAATTTATTAGCATTTAATTATCATTAATAAAATGTCATTAATATTGATCAAGCCGTTCCATTGGAGAAGTCAGAAGTAGAATTTTTGTCAGATAATTCAAATTCCAAGACTTCGAAACCAGTCGTGGACGTGGTTTTAAACTTATGAATTATCTTTGTGGCACCTATAACCCATCATACTTAAGAAAACCCAGAATCTTGGTCGTGGATAAAGTATAGTATTCAACTCGCATTTAATGAGCGTTATTCCCTCGAGCAACTTGTGCCACTCGCTTCGGTCGTGAGCTCAAACGTTACCCTCGAGAATAACGACTCTCATTAAATGTTTGTTGTATAATATAGGTACTATTATCCACGACCATCACATTATCCTCGTACATTCTCAAGATTAATACTAATCTTTATTGACTTGTGAATAATGAGTTGTCATGGAAATAAGCCGTAAAATAAGTAATTCACCGTTCACCCCCGTAGCATTGAAATGAACATGCACAGGCGACTAGACCGTTCTCTCATCTGACGCATCAAACGTCGCGTCGTCGATTAGCGAAACCAGTCGTGATTTTAAAATTGTGAATTATCTTTGCGACACCTAACAGAATTGAGGTTGAAATCCGGATTCTTGGTTGTGGATAAAGTATAGTATTCCACTCGCATTTAATGAGCGTTATTCTCTCGAGCGACTTGCTCGTCGGCTCAAGCGTACGCAAAACTTTACTGCCAACTCATATCGGTCGTAATTGCGCAATTTTTATTTCCCACTAAAGACTTTAAATTCACCTTAAGTAACTTTAAAAATGTTTTAAAATACTCTCTTTATTAACATCTTACTTCTTTAAAGTTCTTTGAATATTTAATTTTAAGCAATTCAACCTGCACATAATTTTAATACTCAACCTTCGTCTTAAAAAATTTAAAGCAATTTTTACCAACTGGAGGTACGGGTTTTAATGATATTAAAAGGTTTAAAAATAATTTTATATATAATATATAATGGTTTAAATAAATTTAAATGCGTTTTTAAATGGTTTCAATTTAACTTTAAATATGTTTTAAATATGTATTTTAGATTAATTTTAAATGCATTTAAAAAATATGTATATTTTTGAACATTTAGATTTTTTTTCACCATCCTGAGGTGCTTGAGTTTTTAACAATATCAAAAGCTGGAATGTTCGATAGAATATCCTGAAAAATTGTTTAGAATTAATTTTAAATAAAATTGAGCTTTTAAGATACATAAAAGTATGGATTTTGACATTTTACACCTGTAGTAATAACTTTTTAGATAAAACAGTCATAATTTATTTTTATATACGTGTATTTAAATTGAACGATTTTTAAATTCACCTAAGAGTACTTAAAATGGTTCTTAAAGTGCCCAAAACTTTACTTCTACCTTACGTTAAATATAGATATAAACAGAATTTTTGTTTTATAGTGAAGATCTTTAAATACACTTTAAATTAATTTAAATGTAATTGTTTTGGATAAAGAAAATCATAATTCATTCTAATTACGTATATTTAATTTTGCAATTTTTAAATGCACTTTAAAATATTTTAAATGTATTTTAATAAACTCAAATTTATATTATCACTTTGAGTTGTTGTGAAATAAAAGTTTTAACAGTTTAATATCAAAAGCCTACAGCGTAAATTAACAAATTCTAAAATATTTAAATTACCTCTTAAATTGTTTTAAATTAATTTTAAATAAAATTAAATATGTTAAACAATTTTGGTGCATATAGTTTTCGACACCTTACACCTCCAATATTATTTTTTTACATAGATATTAACAATCATAATTCATTTTTAAATATGTGTAGCTATTATTTAAACTTTGCATTTTTTAAATGCTCTTTAAAATACTTTAAATGTGACTTAAAGTACGCAAAACTTTACTGCCAACTCATATCGGTTGTAATTGCACAATTTATTTCCCACTAAAGACTTCAAATGCACCTTAAATAACTTTAAATATGTTTTAAAATACTACTTTATTAACATCTTACTTCTTTAAAGTTCTTTGAATATTTAATTTTAAGCAATTCAACCAGCACATAATTTTAATACTCAACCTTCGTCTTAAAAAATTTAAAGCAATTTTTACCAACTGGAGGTACGGGTTTTAATGATATTAAAAGGTTTAAAGATAATTTTATATATAATGGTTTAAATAAATTTAAATGGGTTTTTAAATGGTTTCAATTTAACTTTAAATATGTTTTAAATATGTATTTTAGATTAATTTTAAATACATTTAAAAAAATATGTATATTTTTGAACATTTAGATTTTTTTTCGCTATCCTGAGGTGCTTGAGTTTTTAACAATATCAAAAGCTGGAATGTTCAATAGAATATCCTGAAAAATTGTTTAAAATTAATTTTAAATAAAATTGAGCTTTTAAGATACATAAAAGTATGGATTTTGACACTTTACACCTGTAGTAATAACTTTTTAGATAAAACCGTCATAATTTATTTTTATATACGTGTATTTAAATTGAACTATATTTAAATTCACCTAAGAGTACTTAAAATGGTTCTTAAAGTGCCCAAAACTTTACTTCCACCTTACGTTAAATGTTGATATAAACAGAATTTTTGTTTTATAGTGAAGATCTTTAAATACACTTTAAATTAATTTAAATATAATTGTTTTGGATAAAGAAAATCATAATTCATTTTAATTACGTATATTTAATTTTGCAATTTTTAAATGCACTTTAAAATATTTTAAATGTGTTTTAATAAACTCAAATTTATATTATCACTTTGAGTTGTTGTGAAATAAAAGTTTTAACAGTTTAATATCAAAAGCCTACAACGTAAATTAACAAATTCTAAAATATTTAAATTACATTTTAAATTGTTTTAAATTAATTTTAAATAAAATTAAATATGTTAAACAATTTTGGTGCATATAGTTTTTGACACCTTACACCTCCAATATTATTTTTTTACATAGATATTGACAATCATAATTCATTTTTAAATATGTGTAGCTATTATTTAAACTTTGCATTTTTTAAAAGCTCTTTAAAATACTTTAAATGTGACATAAGGTACGCAAAACTTTACTGCCAACTCATATCGGTTGTAATTGCACAATTTTTATTTCCCACTAAAGACTTTAAATGCAGCTTAAATAACTTTAAATATGTTTTAAAATTCTCTATTTATTAACATCTTACTTCTCTAAAACTGTTTAAATATTTAATTTAAACAATTCAACCAGCACATATTTTTAATACTCAACCTTCGCCTTAAAAAAGTTAAAGCAATTTTTACCAACTGGAGGTACGGATTACAACAAAATGTGAAAAATGCCGAAATATTTAAGTTGCATTTTAAATTATTTTAGATTAATTTTAAATACATTGTGTATTTTTAAATATTTAGATTATTTTTTACCATTATGAGGTGCTTGAGTTTTTAACAATATCAAAAGCTGGAATGTTCAATAGAATATCCTGAAATGTTCAAATTGCTTTTTAAATTGTTTAAAATTTATTTTAAATAAAATTCAGTTTTTAAGATACATAGAAGTATGGAGTTTGACACTTTACACCTGTGAGTGGTAATAATTTTTTAGATAAAACAATCATAATTTATTTTTATCTACGTATATTTATCTGAACGATTTTTAAATTCACCTAAGAGTTCTTAAAGTGCCCAAAACTTTACTACCACCTTACATTAAATGTAAATATAAACAGAATTTTTGTTTTATAGTGAAGATGTTTAAATACACTTTCAATTAATTTAAATATAATTTTTTTGGCTAAAGAAAATCATAATTCATTTTTAATTACGTCTATTCAATTTTGCAATTTTTCAATGCACTTTAAAATACTTTAAATGTGTTTTGATTTTATTTACTCAGTGTCAAATAGATGGAAGAAATTAAAGTTAAAATTCCTTGTGAAAATTATTATTGGTATTTACAATCACCTGCGTTTTGTTTACTGTTTACTTATCGATAATTCGTGGGTCGCGTTTTTGGCGGAGTACTTGCTTTACGGCTTTCATAACATAAGCAATAATATTGATCAATGACCTAGCAGATATGGACAGAGCCAGCAAATGCTGATATTTTCCCTGACGTAATTTTGCCGTCAGCATAGTTCATACAAACGTCACAGCAACTTAATGACGGACCGGAAATTCAGTCGATTGTTTTTGGTTTTTGTTAGACTGGAAGTTAAGTTTTAGACAAACTTGGAGCTAGGTCAGCTAGCTCTAGGCAGCTAGGAGATGGATGCAAGTTCGATATTCGATTGGATTGGAAATAAGAGATAATAAGAATAATGACAGTGACACCTTTCTTGTTTTGCAACATATTGACGTAAGACGCCACGACGTCACCGAGACGTCACTTTCGTCGGAAGTCGTCATCACTTCAAATCTCTGCCAAAAGGGGGGGGGGGGGGGGCAAAACTGTAAAACATTAGGTAGCTCTACTCCAGATAGCTCTATGACATTGACATTGTTCAAAAATTATACAGGGGGCATACTGTCAGATTTCCATGGCCACCTGTGTTGAATAACTTAATGAAAAGCTTTATAGCTATTTAATATTTTCTACACAATGGTCCTCGAAATAAGTTCGGAAATGACTTGTCATGTAGTAACCTAATAATAATTGTGGTCCACGATATCTATGCATACATACTACACGATGATTTTGTTATTATTAGGTAAAATAATTGTCGTTCATGGATCTTGGTTATCCGCGTATCTATTAAAATAATATTGCAGTGTGGAGTATTGTGATGTATTAATTATTATAGAAAAACATATCATTCTTGAGTATACAGTCTGTGCTTAAAGTTGGCTGTACTTAAAGCCCGTTAAACATCTCTATTACTTAAATAATTGAAATGCCAATTGAGAAAAAAAGAATGGTAAGTATGCAAATTGAAGTAGCGTCAGTTTGTATTGCCCATATGCTGTTTGTCTACACGGTCACCTTTCCTTTTCGAGCAATAACTGTTTGCTGCTGAATGAAACCACCGGAATATTATGTAGATCAGAAACGAGGAAAAAAGCGCAATTAATTAAGTTTAAACTTACCATTGAGTGTCCGTGTCTCTGATTTCTTTCATGTAACAATTGAATCCATTTTAGGTTCTAACGGAACCGATACCTAAATAAACTAGTCAGGAAGCCATATGTAGTGCTGTTAGGACAAAATTAGTAACTTTACCAAGCAGATGTGGGATGTAACAACGGTTGTTGCATTTTTCAGCTACGCCTTTACGTGTGTAGCTGGTCCGCAGCTTATTTAAATTATCCATTTCTTCCGTTAATTTATGTGTACGGATAGGGGAAAGTCAACAAGCACATTGAACTTAAAACTGAAATTGTGCATTGTTAGTTCAAGCAATTTGTTCTTTACTCACAAATATTAACTACACAAAATGATAGATAGATGGATGGATGATATTAGGTCTTTCTAGAGGGCAGCTTCATATTTTTATGTAAAATTTTGTCGGTGGCCAGTGGTAGTTTCAAACTCTAATTTTAAAGTAAATGTACTTTTTTGGTGTTGTCAGTTCAATAAAATAGGTATCCAAATTTAGTTTTTTTAATGGAACACATGTAAATTATATCATTTCTACGGTAATCATGATCACTACTTATTTTTTCTTAAAACATCGATCTACTGATACATCATTCACTTATTTTTCTCATCTCGTTACCTTTGAAATCTTCATTTTTTTTTAATCTACTGGTTACAACCCTGTCAGTAATCTTTATTTGGCCAATCAATTTATGGACAATTCATATGTCGCGTTTTTTGCGGAATCCTTGCTTTATGACATTGACACTGTTCAAAAATTATACAGGGAGGAAACTGTCCAATTTCCATGGCACGCCCTGTGAGTTCATTCATTATTATTAATTCATTTATAACCAATCGACAGTATTATTTTGTTTTCCTTTAGTGTTAGAAGCTTTTTAAAATTTGTGGGACTTACCTGAATTCAAAATATGTAACCAAAATTTAAAAATGTGTTTCTAATTTCTACTTCCTGCACGTTCGATAGATAATTTTTGTTAATAACAATTAACAATAATGCCTAGCCCAAAATTGAAACTAAAATGAAGTTAGGTTAAGGAAAGCATACATATTTATTGTATGTATATTTCCACCACAAGAATGTAATAGTTTGTTTATAATTTTTCTGTTAAGACTATATAACGTTTATTTTTTCTCCTATCTCTATGCTTTCTCAGTGATTCATGAGTAATCTGAAATGAATTTAAAATCAAAGTGTCATATTTAAGAAACTAAAGTTGGTATTTCTTTTCTGTTGAGTCGGCAAACCCCGAAATAGTAAAAATATTAATTTACGACACAAAATTTTAAGTAAAAATATAAAACTGTTTTCTAGATACATCTAATACATGTTGACCGAAGCACGAAAATGAAGAAACTGAGCGGACTCGTTGGGGCTGTTTTTCCTTTTTTCCATATTCTCCTCCTTTTCAGCGTATTTCGCTTTTCTCCAGTTTGAACTCGTTTTCAGTTTTTGGGATGGATCTTGAGGTCTTCCATTCGCGGGTTCTCAGGACTGCTGATATTGTCATTTTGTGCAGTAATCCGAAACATAAAAAGGAATGCTGGATAAAAGAAGAGAGCCATTTAAAGTTTCTGAATTGTTTATTTTTCTTTAACAAATTGTAATTTAGTGAATAATAATGGTACCTAGCAGGGACATCTCTTTAAAAAAGGTTTCACACCAAGATTGAATTTCTAACGAATATAAGCATATGGCGCTGGAAAGTTATTATTTTGCGAAGGGCTACATGGAAAACACCACGATTAATTAAAAATAGTTTAGACTGCACTGATAATAGTTGTTATTTATTACAAAAGTAACCACTTGACAGAAATCAGCAATCTTAAAACTAAATAAACCTTCCTTAGTTTTATGTTGTCTTAAATCTATAGTACCGTCTATGCAACTATATATACAAATATGTGTCATCTATTCAGAGGAATATCCATTAATAATAGCTGCCATTCAAACAGAAACACCAGCACTGTGTACCGCTTATGCAAATTTAAACACTGAACAAAGAGTGCAACGCACTGCAATCTTTATTGAATGGATGTATCCGCCATTCAAACCCAGAACCTCTCTATAACGGGCTCTTTTAAACGAACAATCGAAAACACACAACAGGCAGAGAACAACAAAACAACTCAGAATGTGTTTGTTGCTTTAAGCACTGTTGCTGAAGTCACTTTAAATGTACAAGTAACGTGAGAAAGTCTTCTTGGAAAACTTATCCTGAATTATCATTAGTCCAGAACAGGAAATAGTGCAGTTCTGAGACAATAACTTTACTTGAATACACGGAGAGAGAGAAACACTATTTATGGAATAAAATCACGTTAGTTTATTGCAAACTATGAGGAACCAATCTGCACACCCTCTATAATGCACAGATAACAGAAACAAACTTAATCTAGTACACGAGGCTGCGATTAAACACCGATCGATATATTTCGCTCGGCAGACACCGATGTTTCACCTACGAAATCGGAACTTGAACTCTATTTCATCCCCGTGAACGAATGCATTTGGACAGGACATCAGCCAATCATATCGAGCGATCCATACCATTAATCCACCGCGAGGCTGCACAGCTAGTGGAGAAATCAGCAGACGCATACCGACGTCAAAGAGGGTAAAGAGAATTTCTCTCACGATATGTGCTTATCCATTCGGAAGCGAAATCCCTTAAAGTAAAGTTATTTTAACTTATTAGGGATCAATCGCGGAAAGACCACAGTCAAAAAATAGAGTCACTCACACAGAACTGTCAAATAATAGAGTCAGCTGATTTTCAACCAATAGGACATGCCAGCCAGTTCATATGGACTTAGCCTTACTGCAGCATAAGAGGCGTTTGAGATCTGGTTTTATGTGCGGCGTAAAGCGAATAATCACGAATGCAAGTTGCGAGTATCCGTAGTTTAACAATAGCGGCAAGAATGTGCAATTTAATTATTACCATCAAGAAACGCAAATTGCAGGAGAACATTTAGTCTGTGCGTGTGCGAGGTCTCTGGGCGATTTATAAATTTGTTATTACGAAGAAAATTGAACATAACCTCTGTCGGTTGCCTCTTAGTGACCCAAATATGTCAGCTTAAGCGTGAATTCCTATTGGCTTGCTTCCACGAGGGAATGGCAGATTACTAGCGCCTTCTTTTTCGCGCTTGCTAAGCCGCTAAGCGGCGCCACTGGTGGCGCTTAGCTGGTGGAAAAGCATCAGAGCAATGGGAGCCTTCACCGCTACCGGTGGCTTCTAGTAGCGATTAGCGGAGGCCGCTGCTTCTTGCTTCGGTATCCACATTACGCTGCTGCAGCGGCCCTGCTTGACTTGTCTTTTTTTTTTATTGTTTTGGTCAGTTAGCAAAAGAGCATGGCGAAGGAAAGAATAATTTGGTGAATTTGCTTTGTAAAATTGAAAACGCGCGCAACCTTCTCGTTGGGACTTATCCTACAAAGATTATATTTCGCTGATCGTCGTCCTGTTATGGTGATCGTTTGCTCGTTTTTTCGTGTGACTGGGGATGTTTTAATTTCAGCGGAATGTTGTTCCTAGTTGACAAACTTCGCTTATTGAGAAATTCCTGAGTGAGACCTAAATAAAGGTCGAAACGTTGGCTCTTTTACAAATGTGAAGTAGTTATTTCTGTCCTACACCCGCTATTTTCACTTCTAAAGATTATATTGATAGAAGGGTAAAAAAAGAACGACTAGGAGGCTGTGATAAAGGATTTTTTGTCGATTCTGGCAACAAAACGTCACCATTCTGTGCGGCGTGTCTCATCGGAGTGCGCTTTTCTTGCCGCGTCGCTAATATTGGCGCCACTGTGCAGCGGGCCTAGTGTGAAGGGGCCCCTTGTCTTACATCAGGGCCTTTATTTTTAAGGAAGGAGTGAAAGTGAAAGTGAGAATCGCTGGCCAATGGAATTCGTCAATAGAATTTTTTGACCAATCAAGGTTGTCAAAATTCTCACTTTCACTTACACTTCTTCCTTAAAAATAAGCGTCCTGATGCTAATGCGACACCTTTTGGGTGCCTATGCCAAGGCGACGTGAAGCTGCTACCGGAGTCTAGGGTTAGTCGCATACTTCCACAACATACTGGACATTGCTAGCCTTGGACTGGAAAAAGAGGGGGATGGAAACACAATAGTTTGTACACTTCTATTTCTGCACATGCAGTACACTTCGTGATTTGTGACATCCAATGTTGCCAATACTTTCACGAATTACTCCGGTTACTCGAGGGAAAAATATGTGATGGAAAAATTTTCGGTACGGAAGTATCTAGTTCTAAACAAGTACGTTTCGAGATTTGGCAACAACCCAAGCACACGCGCATCGTGCATTAGTCATCCATGTCCCCACATTTTGGCATCAAAGTGAGCAAAGAATGTCCCGTACATTATAGACATACTTGGGGTTAGTTTCCATAATTTAACCACTTTCTTCGGGTTTAATAGTGAAGTTGTAGAGTTTTTTTTTTAGTTGTAATCTGTTACAAATATTGTTATATTATGCTGTAAAAAAAAAACGTAAATATTATTCACCCTGTATATTATTGCAATTCATGTAGATTTTCGTATTCTATCAGTTTTTTTTTGCATATTTAACAAATTTTGCCTCAAAAATGAACAAATGCGCTCTACTAACTACCGTTGAAAATCACATATTGCAAACAGCTTGCGCAAAGTGCACATTGCGCACGCTCTCATGCAGAAGCGTCATAAATGATCATTCATATTATAAAATATACGCAAGGCGCGTGCAAAGCTATCACAAACATGTGGAAAGTCCCCTTTGAACACACTACTGATAGCTTATCACGCGCCTATATCTTCTAATACGAATGATCATTTATGAAGCAAAATCGCAGTCGCAGAAAACGTATAAAGTGCAACACGTACGAAAAATCACTCTTGCGACGTTGTATCACTCGCCTACGGCTCGTGTCCAAACCATCACACTCGTGTGAAAAGTGCAATTTTCGACACTAATTGTACAATTTACTATTTTCTACGACTGCCTCGAAAATGGACAAATGCGCATTACTAACTACCGTTGAAAATCGCATATTCCAAACGTGCGCAAAGTTCACATTGCGCACGCTCTCATACAGAAGCGTTATAAATGATCATTCATATTATAAAATATACGCAAAGAAGCGTGAAAAGTCCACTTTGCACACGCCTCTGATAGCTTTGCACGCGCCTATATTTTATAATATGAATGATCATTTATGAAAATGCAAAATCGCAGTCGTAGAAAAAGTATAGTATGCAACACGTACGAAAATCCCTCTGCTCCCTCTTGTGACTTTGTATCACTCGCCTACGGCTCGTGTCCAAACCGTCACACTCGTGTGGAAAGTGCAATTTTTGACACTAGTTGCACAATATACTATTTTCTACGGCTGCCTCGAAAATGAACAAATGCGTCCTACGTTAAAAATCGCATAGTGAAAAAGGCGTGTGCAAAGTCCACTTTGCACACGCTTTTGATTATTTTGCACACGCCTTGCATATATTTTATATTACGAATAATCATTTATGAAGCAAAATCGCAGTCGTAGAAAAAGTATACTGCCTCGAAAATGAATAAATACGCCCTAGACTAACTACCGTTAAAAATCGCATAGTGAAAACAGCGTGCACAAAGTGCACATTGCGCACGCTCTCATACAGAAGCATGTGCAAAGTCCACTTCCTCGCGTGAAAAGTACAATTTTCGACACTACTTGCACAATATACTATTTTCTACGATTGCCTCAAAAATTGACAAATGCGCACTACTAATTACTATTGAAAATCGCATATTACCAACACTGTGTGCAAAGTGAGCTTCGCGCACGCTCTCTATAGCTGCGTGTGCAAAGATCACTTTGCAAACGCTTCCGATTGTTTTGCACACGCCTTGCATATATTTTATATTACGAATAATCATTTATGAAGCAAAATTGCAGTCGTAGAAAAAGTTTAGTGTGCAACACGTACGAAAATCACTCTTCTCACTCTTGTGACGTTGTATCACTCACCTACACCTCGTGTCCAAACCGTCACACTCGTGTGAAAAGTTCAATTTGCAACACAATGTACTATTATATTACCATAATCCTACTCAAATTGTCACTCAGTCCCTATTTTTCTCTGTCGGTTGGAGCAGTGTATGAACAATAATCGTTGTTAATACACTGCTCTATCGAGTCTTCCATTAACAGACACCAAATGTCCTTTCTTTAAGAAATTCTTTTTACACAAAGATTCATGACTTAGTCTCATAACTCTGTTTTATAGACTTTATGAGTGCAAATTTCTGCGAAATGGGATGTACAGATTAACTGGTCGGTTTTTGGTACCAGTAATAATGGTGGTTTCATGTCTAATGACTAAAGTGTCAAGAAACGAGTCGCTGTTATTTTCACCTTCTCTACATGTGCGCTAAAAGAGTCGAAACAAGGTTCTCAGAACTGAGGGATACAAGTAACTATATCATAAACATATGTGTAAGTAATAAACAACACTAAACTTGATGTGAAGTACTTTAAAATACCATTGATGCAGGGACTGAGTGCCAATTTATGTAAGGTCTTAATAACGTAAAAGTTATTACATTTGCAAAAAAGACTGTTAATGTAACCACTGTGACACCCTGTATATACGAAAAATAAAGGATAAGTTGGTAACAAGATTGAAACATGAAAAAAAAGGCCGCAATGATCTCCGCTTCATTTCGGAACGCTACAATCTTTGTACGTTTCTATAATGCATTTCTACGTCACATACAGAGTGTTCCACCTAAGCGGGATTATCCTTTATTATTCTAAGTTTTATAAGATTCTTCTATTGTCTATAAAAAAAAATTACTTTCACATATACAGTCCGTTATGCAACTTTTAAATGGACCACAATGTATGCTTAGACATTTTTCATTTTAACACAGTTTTATTGCATTATGAAAGATGTGAGACAATCTGTATATCTTAAGGCAGTTTCTTTCTATACGTAACAAAAAAGTGTATTAAACTTTGATAGATAAAATTGGATTAATCAAGGTATAAGACAATCTCGCTTAGGTAGAACATCCCTAGAGGAGATGAAACTGGGAATTGAAGATCATCGATTTATTATTTAATTTTTTAACAAAAAACAATAATTTTGAGAACATTAAAAGTACCTACATTACGTGTCACTAAATATTATGAAAGACACTGACGACTAATTTCTGAAAAATTTTTTTTTCCGATTTGCAGAGTTTTGGAATCGTCAATCTGCTTGCCCAGTATCTTGGTTTCGTCTTGTTCTGTGCAATTTAATAGTGGGTTAATATATACCCTGTGTTCTTTAGAAAACGTCATCTAGACGGCTGTGAATTTTTGACATAAAAGGATGACATAATTAAAGTAAATAGAGTTTGGTTTTTCATCCCTTTCTTTTGACATTTCACCACCAACTTGACGTTTTCAATTGGACAACCCTAGCCAATTTTAACATACCTACATAGTTGATAATATTACATTATACATTATATATATTGAATTTTACATTCTTAATCATTTTGAGACAACAGGGCCATTCCTTATATTGTACAGGACCAATAACCATGGTCGTATTTTTTGGTAAGACTGACAGTTATTTTTTGCATGCCTCCTAACATACAGAATGTTTTAGCCAGTAACATCATAACCGCTTTTCATCGCTTTGCATTTAGTTTTGTAAGACATCTCTGACCCCCAAAAAAGTCTCATGGATCCGATTAGACAAGAACCAATAACTGTAGGTATTGTTGTCAAGGATCTGGTAGCAACATGACGTGGCCAAATTCACTAAGGACCTTCTGGTTATCTGATTAACATAGGAGATGATCTGAGTTGCGTTTCACGTTCGAACCTCAGATTGTGCCCTTTTCTTACTAGACTAATACGAGTGAGCAGGTTTTTCGTTCTTATTTTACATTCACACATTTTCTCTTCTGCTGTGGGGTGCACTCTGTCACTATTTTGCTATACTGTCACTTTTTAAATAATTTATCTAATCATTAACCTTCATAACATTAATGGTTTAGGGTCAGGGACCTTACCGTACATCAAGAGAAATGCGGTTCTCCCTGGCTTTCAACCATTTTGTCAGTTTCTCTTTAGTAAAAGAGAAGGTGACTTTGCAGCCGGTTGTAGGCGAAAATGTGTCATCCTGTTCACTCAACTGAACAGGATGACGCTCGTTGCCATAACCAATCGCTTGGGCGATTTGTTAACGCGAAAAGTAAACTTGGACAATCGATTTAATAGATCAAAAACACTTGAGGGCAAGAGTTTCATGTATTTTTTCTTTCTTGCTTAGTTGGTGGTTCAACTTTTGTCTTTTTTGGGGGGCTTTTCTCTTACTAATTCGCTCTTTCGGTCTAATCTCTTTCACAAGTACATTCGTAGATTTGCTTTCATTTTTTGATATAGATCGATTTTATTTTTGCAAAAAGGGGATTTTGGTCTCACAAACTACTAATTTTTGATTTTGTAAAAAGATGACACGCTCAGGGGTTTGTTCAAAACTATCTAAAGGTGTCATAGTTAATTATTATTACTGTTTCTAAGTAACAACCTGGGAAGGAATGAAAAGAGTTTAGGGGTGGTGATTGCCATGATTTTATTACTAAACAGAGTTTGCGATAAATAATTTAATAAAAGTTGTTGGCTAACTACCCTTAGTTTTTTTTTTAACGATGTCCTCTAAAATTGTATATAATCTTTTATTTACTAGTTACTAACCGATCATGTGCTTTCTCAGTAGATTAACTTGACATCTTCGGATGAGTGTCGGTTGTCCAAGTTTGATAAAAAAAAAACGAGACGGGTACTGACCAGTCGTTTTTTGCTTGCAGGTTCAAAAACCTGGCACATGCGGCTAACCTTTGACAAGTTGCCAGGCGGTTGTAACCTGCACCGCTGCAAACTTTGTGGGAAAATAGTGACGCACATCAGAAACCACTATCATGTGCACTTCCCCGGCAGGTTCGAGTGCCCCCTATGCAGAGCCACCTACACTAGGAGCGACAACCTGCGCACTCACTGCAAATTTAAACACCCGCGATATAATCCGGATACCAGGAAATTTGACACGGGCGTCAAATTTGATCAAGCGGTCGCCCCGGGCGTCAAGTTTGAACAGGCGGTCGCCGCGGCCGCGCCCACGGGCGGCCAACTGGCCAACGACGCCTCGGCCGACTGATTTTGGCTGTACTATTATTTTTATTATCGGGCTATGTGCGATCCTTAACGGTAGTGGGCGGGCTGGGCGGCTGAACGCGATTGCAGTTTAAACTATCCCGTTGTGTGCAGTTACATGGGAACGTAAGCTTTTCGAGGTATTTTACCAGGAATCGCAAACCTCTGACCTCTGACAGTAAATTCGACTGCAGATTTGATTAAACAATTTAACAAAATTCTTGATTGGGTGCAATTATCTTGGACAAAAAGTTAAATCATCTAGTACAGCGGCTGTTTCTACGAAACTTGGCCGTAGAACTTGGAAAGAAAAAATTGATGGTAAATGTAGCCATGAACAGTTGCTGGAAGTTTGTTTCATCTCTCTTAAGTAGTCTACCGCTAGGAGGCGTTTTACCTCCACTATTATAGCAAATTTCATTATAATTTTAAAATTTGCCCATGACACGTTTATCAGAAATGCCATAAACATAATCTCCCATTCCTTACCAACAACTTTTCTAATGACGTGGTGGAGGTGGGCTCCAATAAAAATGTCGCTCAAGACTTTTAATTTATTTATATTTTTATAGAAAAATACCTCTTTGCTTAACAGCATGACTGTCTGTTTTCAATTTTATCTGCCCAGTTGACCTTATTGAAGCATTACTTTATTGAGGCATTAACCAGATTCAGATTTTGGGCGCTGATGATGGGGTGGGAGCCGAAACCGGTTCGCCAAAACGATTTGTACAAAGTATAAACTTTTCTTTCTTTTAACATATTGGGCTTCGTGCTCACGGCAATAGTCAGTTTGTACAGGGTGTTCCGTAATTTGCGTTCTAAGCACTTTAATCTAGACCAAAAAAGTCCATAAACGCTTCTTTACATAGATACAGGGTGTTGAACTTTCAAATTTTGTTATTGTTTTTCTTGCTCTCCCAGTTTTGGAGATATTCACTTCAAATTTGGATATCGATTAGTTCTGTATTTAGGTAGACTTGTCAACTCGGTTTCGAAATTTACAGAGAGGTTGATGCTGTGAGCGCCTCGTTTTTTCGCCTCAAAATATTTTATCGTACGCCACTAATGATTTTATTTTCTACACCTTATGTGTGTTTAATTTGAGAAAAGTACTGTTTTCCTAGTATTTGCAAAATACGTACAACCTAAAGAGTTTTCCGGGCTTCGAAACCGTGGCCCAATGGGAATTTCTTCTTTATTGCACATTAACAAAGGCGATAAGGCAACGGGCGAAGTGATCTCTCCCGTGCTTCCCGACGTTGACTGATTCGTCTGCGGTGAGCTCCGTGGTATTTATTCCCCCGCCGTCGCGCTGCAGTGGAGGGCCTGGGGTGGGGGTAGTGGTGGAGCGGGGTTTCGGCGCACTTGAAGTATTTCGTAGTCCCTCCACTGCAGCGCGACGGCAGGGGAATAAATACCACGAAGCTCACCGCAGTCGAATCAGTCAACGTCGGGAAGCAGGGGAGATCACTTCGCCCATTGCCTTTGACTCGTCTGCCTCAGCCAATCGTCAGGAAGAAATTCCATTTGACCACGGCTTCAAAGCCCTGAAAACACTTTAGATTGTATTTTGACCGTCCGTGAGAGCCTTCACAGTTTCATTTGTTTTGTTTGTAATTTCCAATATTTGAAAATCTCTCGAAAACAGTTATAGCTATTATGTTCTTACAAATAGACACCTTTTTTTCAAATCGAATAGGAAACTTTTAAGAAATATATACTGTCAGTGGCGTACAATTTTGGGGTAGCAAAAAGAGCCCTGACCACAACATAATACATTTCCGTAAATGTTGAAAACCATTTATATATAAAGCGTAATTAGTTAACCACATTCCATTGAACAAAATTCAGATCGAACAAAACTTGACAAAAGAATAAGAAAAAAAATTTGTACAATAAAAGAACAGTAAGGAATAAAAAATTGTAAATGAAAAACTGCGAAAAGATTCGAAAGTAAAAAAATCTGAAATAATTGGGAATTTTAGAAAAAAATATGTCAAAAAGTGGC
The DNA here is from genome assembly GCA_951812265.1 of Taphrorychus bicolor. Lineage (NCBI taxonomy): Eukaryota > Metazoa > Arthropoda > Insecta > Coleoptera > Curculionidae > Taphrorychus > Taphrorychus bicolor. The sequence continues at coordinate 1,672,519 of OX638302.1, read as the reverse complement.
AGATAATTAGATGCATAAATTTGGAGAATTTTGAGTTTTAAGCCAAAATTATTTAAGAAATTTGCTAAAAGAGATCAGTTTCAATAAAAATTGATTTTGATTTGTTAGAAAAGTTCTGTTTCGGACCAATGTCGCATAAAAAAAAATAAAAAATCAGGAAATATTAATCGTAAAAAATTCAATTTTGTACCTAAATTGTCGCAATGGAAATCGTTTGTAGTGTAACTACAAATAGTGGAATACTCAGTAACCAATAACCCAATAAAGAGTCCAATTTAGATCAATAAAATAAAAATGATCAAATATGACTTTAACAAAGAAAAAGAATATAAAATTACGAAGAATAAAAATAAATTTGTTTAATGAAAAGCTACGATAAGCACCGAAAGAAAAGATCTGTAATGAGCAGAAATTACGAAAATATAAATAAAATAATAAATTGAAGATATTTCTAATTTTAAGCCACAATCGTGTAAAAGAACTAAAAAAATTATGAATCAATCGTTAAAAAAAACAGTTTTGGGCCAAACTTGTCTCATTGATTACCACATTCCAATTGAAGTGAATATCCCAGTAATTGAATGAACTATAAAAAAAAAATAAGTTTTTCTAATTTTGACATATAAAGTGGCACTTTTTAATACTGATGACAGTGACGTAACGTCCTACTTTTCGTAACTAGTTACGAAAAGTAGAATCTTTCGTAACTGGTGATGAAAGTTCGTTTTGTCACCAGTTGCAGGTTTCGGTTGTGGCACACCGTTGCTACAGTTTTACGGTAGATACAAAGTGGTTTAAAAGTAAATATTGAAGTTTAATAATAATAACTCTCTCTCTAAGTAAGTATTTGTAGTCAAAATTAGAAAAAATCTTGACGAAAAGTATTTTTTGTGTATCTCATTCAAATTGCGGAAACTCGCTGCGCTCGTCCCGCAAACATTCATTCGTTACACAAAATCGGACATTTCGTAACTGGTTACATAAATAGCTATTTTTAACTTTAACATCCTGTATCTTTAATAATGAAGTTCTTAGTGTCTCAAAAAAGATAGAAAGGTTAAATCCCTGGATGGGGACAAAATAAAGATTCCTCAATCTTTTATCAATTTGCCGACGTTTCGACCGTTTATTTCGATATTTCTCAAGACACAATTTTTTTTATTTATTTATGTTTGTTTTATTTATTTACCGACTGTCATCTCATAAACGGTTGCTCTGACAGCTCTATACTAGTAATTCTCTAGACTTTAAGATTGTAGTGAGTAGACTCTCTGAAAAAAAAATTGTGTCTTGTTTGTTTTTTGTTTATATGTATATACATATATGGTTTTTTCTAGTTCAATTTTTAAAGTGGTTTTTATTATTTATAGTATTGCTCGCACACTGTTTTTCAGTTCGTTTCATTCTTTGGTTCACTAACTGGATTATTTCTTGCTTGTTTGTAGCCTTAAGAAAGATCGAAATAAACGGTCGAAACGTCGGCAACGAACAGAAAAACAGTGAGTATGCGAGCAATACTATAAATAATAAAAAGCACTTTAAAAATTGAACTAGAAAAACATAAAGTAAAAAACATAAATTAACCTTTAAAAAGAACTTCATTATAAAAGATACAGGATGGTCTTTCTCAAGGCTACGAACAAGCAAGAAACAATTAGAAAAATCTAGAAAAACATATGTAAAAAAAAAGTGTTTTTTTTTTTGGTTTTTGTATGTGTTTATCTAGTTCACGTTTTAAAGTGGTTTTTATTATTGATAGTATTGCTCGCATACTGTTTTTCTGTTTATATATTTTTTTGGTTCACTAACTGGATTGTTTCTTGCTTCTTTGTAGCCTTGAGAAAGATCGAAATGAACGGTCGAAACGTCGGCAAATTGATAAAGGATTTAGGAGTAATTATTTTGTCCCCACCCAGTGATTTAACCTTTCCATCCTATATCTTTATTAGGAAGCCTTTGAGGACTTATATAAACAGTTCATAATTGTTTTATCTATAATACATTTATATGTATTTTGCATCGATTTTGCTTCCTCCACCCAAAGAATATCGTATTGGTAAATGTGAAATCACTCATTATATAACAATCGTAGCAAGGATCTGCTAACAAAAACAGTAATAATCAACTGTGAAGTAATAGAGTATATTTTTTAATTCATTCAGAAGTTGTTGTCAGTTGTCAGAGGTTTCATTCCCTTGAAACATGTTGAAAGCAGCAGGCAAGTTGTTCGAATTTCGATATAGAACTGCAATAATTAGCAAGCCATCTAGCCCTAAATGATTCTTATATCCACGTCTGGTATTTTATTGGTTGATTGATGCATTTCCTCATTCATTTTCCGTTCAAGAGTAAGTGATTAGGAAGAATTTTAGAGATTGTTCGTTCAGATCGCATTAATTCTGAATAAATTCTGGTGAGCCTCCAAAACAGTTTGCTAGGCGCGGCAATATACAGGGTGTCAAATAATTATCTCCTTAATTTCAAGGAATAATCCATTGCCACATTTTATGAAACAAAGTTTTAATTAATCTCTTAATGTCTCGCTGAAATTCGGTATAAAAGTTGTCTTGGGACGAGAAATTTAAATATGATATCGGTTTTGCCGAAATTTGTAGAAAATGCCATCTCTAGCGACGCCGTTATGTTAAATCCGCCCCAACTTTTTCAGCACGATGTATTTTCAACCCCTCCAGTTTGTTTTATCGTCAATTCTCTAGAGTCTAAAATCTAGAGGATTGAGTAGTCGAGAGCTATCAGAGCAAAGGTTTATGAGATGATAGTACATTTACATTTTTACATGTAGTAATACTACATTTGTAGGTGACGCCCCCTACAAATTTGACGATATCGTATTTAAATTCATCATCCCCAAGAAACTTCTGATGAATTTCGCCAAGACGTTGACCTTACAGTGAACAAACTATATTAAAAAAATATATACAGAGAAATACACTTTGTATGTAGGTCGAAAACGAGGCAAAGATTAAGGTTTTTTTTTTAAATAAAAATTACCCCTTGAACTTTAAGTCATCATCTATTTGACACACTGTATATGCAGATCGTGTACACCTCATGTACATGTAAAAACATCGACATAGATTATTTAGATTAAAATAAACTGCTCCACATCAATATTTTTTGTGCTTAAACTCGCTAAATTAAATACAAATAATCTACATTATTTTTAAAAAAATTTGGAAAACGCATAGGTAATTTGATTATAGTTCAGTGTTATACCTGGTGAAGCTTCTTAGCCGCAGGGACCTGAATTATTTATTTCTTTGCCGCAATCTTGGTGCAATCATCATCAACCTCATTTTTTAAATACGATCCTGGATTTTTTTTTTTATCTGATTCTGAATCTCCTTGCAATTCTTCTCCATTCGGTGATATGCGAGAATTAATAATTTTTTTTAGAGATATAGATATACTAGAAAAACTGGAATATTTTTATATTGAATTTTTAATTGTAATTATCATAAAAAATGTTCACTCTAATCCATTCGCTTATTACTGACATCATGTAGGCGTTGGAAATCTGATTTTGCCATTTTTATCGTATATTCTCAACGTACAGTGTGTCCAAGATAAGGCCACCATGGTGATCTCGTAAACGGCAATAGATACAAGTTTGGTTAAATGGGATAAAAGTTGCGCATTCATGGTGCAAACGGAGCCTGAACTAAAACCACTTTTTCATTGCACATTCATTGGTTTTTTGCATTGCATTGGTTTCACCCTATGACGTTTTGTTTGTCAAGAATGATCGTCATTTTTTTTTTCTAAATACGACCCTGGTAAGTTTTTGGTTACTTTTTATTACAAATTTATTGATGTGTCACACGTAGTAATTTAAAGAATTGTTGTTAAACCAAGTGTCCATTACTTTCTAAGCACAAATAACAACTCCTTACTGTAGCAGCTAAAACTTTAAGTGACATATTTGACGTGATAGTTTCAAAAGCTTCAAAAACTTCCTTATATATCCGATAAATATGGTTTTTTAAAAAAAAGTCTAATGGGGTGATATCCGGAGAACGAGGTGGCCAAGCCTGTGCCGAGTGGGTGCCTATCCATTTTCCAGAAAATCTATGTGTCCTGCACAACTCTTGCATTATGGACGGGTGCGCCATCCTGTTGTCACCCAAGTAATATACGATATTGCCGCTGTTAAGGGAATGGTTCCAATGTTAAACCCAAAGCGATTTTGGTGGTGAGCTGTCCTGTAGGCACCAGGTTCTCCCTGAACCCTTCTTCCATTGAAAATTCCATCGTTTCACTAACTTTGTTTCTCAGCGACTGGATAATAATGAACATCACATCCAAGGTCTCTCCAGGGCTCCCACCCCTAAAAAATCCCGGTTCTCGTCATCGATACCCCGTCTCCATCTTGCTGTCCCCAGTCAAATCCACAGTCCCCGAATCATCAATCAAACCCGTAACAGTTCTCTGCTCAGCACTCGGAGATGACCGCGATCGACCCCTCAGCTTCAGCAGACGTCGCCAAAGCTGCTCAGTCCCCGCCGCGACCACGATTCCCTTCCGGACTGTCAACATTGACCGTCAATCTCGACCATTACCACGATTTTTGTTTCACCATATGGTTGGCTCATGGTTATGTACAATTTTATTAGGTCGCACATAGAATTTCAATGAAGCGCTGGCCCTAGCTACATCAACAGCTAAGTCGGTTACATATCTACAGATGTTAGCATACATTGACGCGCGTACCAGTTTGGGATCACTTTTCACCAGTACTACAAGATTTGTATATCTGCTCAGTGAAAGTATTTTAGTTAGACTAGCCACAGTCGGAATACCATTACTAATATCCAAGCACACCACCACGGTATCCTTAATCGAGTACGCCATGGTTCTTTCAAAAATTCTTCCTGCGATGTACTTTGCAGCATTCCTTCCTTCTGATCTACAGAGTTCAGTTTTATAGTCAGGGCATAATCTATTTTTTACCCTGCTTCTACGAGGTCGCTCTGTCCTTTCTGGTACTCCCGAATTAGACCTCCCCACGACTACGTCTCCGCCAGAGAAAGTTCTTTCTTGTGCTGGTCTTCGTTAATAATAGATGAAGGTAATGACCTTCATCCATCATTTGCGTTTGCATAGATTTCTCTTTAGCAATTGAGAATTGAGAAATCGCAATTCCCCCCCCCCCCCGTGGCACTTCGCGCTTCGCAGACTACGCCTGTTTTCCGGACCATTATCACGTTTCTTGATTCACCATATGGTTGGCTCGTGGTTATGTACAATTTTATTAGGTCGCACATAGAATTTACGTTATGGCGGTATCCTACTCTAGTGCGAATGTCGGTTATAAGTCTCAATGAAGCGCTGGCCCTAGCTACATCTACAACTAAGCCGGTTATATATTCACAGATATTGATGCAGATTAGCATCCCCCAGATTCCAAAAGTTTATGTTTTAGTGGATTTAGGACGCATAAAAACTCCTTTTTCTCTCGAAAAACGCTTACGTTTCGACGTTTAATTTACGTCTTTATCATGGCTGAAATACGGGGTGTCGCAACCGAGAGTGACCCAGTTTAAATGTTTATAACTTCCAGGTGTACTAGCCATCTGCAGTTTACGCCATTTTTTTTTTTTGGTCTAGTTTTTTCTAATTTCTAGGAAATTTTCTCAGCACTTATACAGTGGGATTAGAAAGGAATGACTATTTCCAAATATTTTTAGTGAAACTGTATTTACAACGTCACCTGTATATTACATGGAACCTGTATATTACAACGCCACAAACCAAGATCAAGCTTGAAACTTTTGAAGTTTTAGCCAGAACATTTTTTTTTTCAATCTTTTCCTGGTATCCAAAAAACGGATGCGTATTGATTTGGTGCTTGGTGCAAGATTAAGGAAAGGCAGGACTGAGAATCTTTTCTCTCACCAACTCTCTTACTCTAACACTAATCGCCAATAGTTAAAATTAATCCGAATTACGGGTTGCTTTTACTGTACAGAAATATTGGTAAGCCTGCAATTTATTATTAGCCTTTGCGGCGTAAAATGCATTTCTATTGGTCACGAAGACGGTCTTCTTGGCAACCGTGCCCACAAGCCGTACAAAGGTTTATTAAAGACCCTATGCTTCTAGGCTTGATCATTGACAACTACTTTAAGTGAACGAAGAAAATTCAATTAATATGCTTCAAGTTTTTTTTTTTCAGTTTAAAACAATAAAATAAAACAGATGATTAGATGATGAAAAGGGGCAGCTTTTTTAATTTTTATGGAAATTATGTACCTGTCAAAATTACAGGGACATTGAGGGTAAGCCTGCAATTCACCATTAGCCTTTGAGGTGCAACATTAATTTTTATTTGCTATGCAGTCAGTTACCATTGTAACCTTGCTGTAAAACCCCGTCAAGGTTTACTAGATCGCCTTGTTTGTAGGATTGTCCTACAGAATTCATGACCACCTTAAGCTAACGAGAAAAATCGATGTAAATGCGCCAAACTACAATGTAGTTGGCAATCGCAAACAAAGGATGCAAAATTATAAAAAAATAGCAACTTTGAATAGAATCTAATACCTAAGACTTAAGTATCCTGACCACTAACCAAAAGGATAATTTTCGGCAAAACTGGTTGCCTGTTTTGAATTTTGTTAACTGGATGTAACCTCGATATATTTTGTCCTAGATTTTCAGCTTTTAGTCACGTTTTCTACTTGACAATAATAAAATATGACAGATGATTGGAACATAAATGTAGACCACTGGCCAGTTTTTTTTTTCATTTTCAAAATTATTATAGTCTTGCTAAAAGTACCAGGACATGACAAAACTCTGAACACTCTTTTTAATTTTATATTTTCAGTTAATTAATAATTTGGCAAAGAAAATCAAGCTTTATGTAATTTCTATCTAAATATGCCAATAAAAAATGCATCGTCCAAAATACCAAGATTTCTATTTTATTTTTTTTACAGCTAAAACCAAGTTTTAATCCCGACATTTACTGGGTGCTCCATTAAAAATAGTTGAGAAATTTGGTGTCAAAAAACATTTTTTTTTCTCTCATTGTCTAAGTGTCGACAATATTTGGTACCAACTAGAAAAAACTTTAGACCATGAGAGAAGGAGTGGCGTAAACCGTAACTGGTTAGCACACCTGGTTTGAAAGTTGTAAACATTTAGAATGAGTCACTCTCGGCTACCACACACCACGAAGACTCTGATAGGAGAACATTCGTCGTGTGTGGTAATGTTCCTGCATATGTTTCAGCCCTGATGAAGACGTAAATTAAACGTCGAAACGTAGACGTTTTTCGAGAGAAAAGGAGTTTTTATTTGTCCTAAACCCACTAAAACACAAGCTTTTATATCCACAGATGTTAGCATACATTGACTCGCGCACCAGTCTGGAGTCACTTTTTCACCAGTACTACAGTTCTGCTCACTGAAAGAATCCTAGTTAGACTAGCCACAGTCGGAATACCATTACTAATAACCAAGCACACCACCACGGTACCCGTACTCGACGTTCTTTCAAAAATGCTTCCTGCGATGTACTTTGTACCATTGCTTCCTTCTACTCTGCAGAGTTCGGTTTTATAGTCAGTGCATAATATGTTTGTTAGGCCCATTCCCAGGTTTGTAATAGATAAGTCTCCGCAAATCATGAATTAGACCTCCGCACGACTTCGTCTCCGCCAGAGAAAGTTCTTCCTTGTGCAGGTCTTCGGTCATTACCTTCATCCATCATTTGCGTTTGCGTAGATTTCTCCTTATCAATTGAAAGAAGCGACTTGAGCAGTCTTGCCGACTCCAACCGTTCCTCCTCAGTGTAGATGCATATATCAGTCTGTGCCGCACAATCTCTATTGCATCAATCAAAGCCCTAATTTCTTCTTTTAGCCTACCGACTTCATTCTCCAAGGCGTCACCATTTTACAGCAAACTTACTATCCTATAAAAGAAACTGCTCCTTCAATACTGTCAACTCTTCACACTTTTCCTGGATTATTCTATTTTCCGCCTGTAAGACCACATACTTGCTCTTTGCCAGGACAATTGACTTGAGAAAGCCGGACAGTGTCCCCCTTCCCGAATTAGGCATTGTACTTTTTTAATATTTCGAGAGCCATCTCCAACTCCTGTTTCCTGTCCCAAACCTACTCCGTGTAAATCTGACTATTTCTCCTAAGAATTTTTATTAATTTGTCCCTGTCCTGTATCTCTATCTTCATTCTATCCAGTTCAACGGCAAGCGTTCACGATAGTCAAGTATGTCACTTGCCTTTCATCTGACCAAATAATTTTAAGTGAAAAATTTTGACCATCTGTACATTTTCGTGTGTACCATTCGCAAAACGACCTTCGTTTTTTTCGTCATCACTGGGTGGGAGTTCCTGGCAAATTCTAAACTTATAAGGATGATAGTTAACAATGGGGGGGGGGGGGGGGGGCGAAGTCCTGCGACTAGACCTAAGGGGACCTTTTTATAGTCCCCCGGTCCACCCATCCATACTCCACCAGTGCCCTCATTCCCTCCACGAGTCGACCCGTTCCTGAGTCGACCCCTAATGAAGGAGAGTATCACGTCCCATTTCAGAGGCGGAAGCTCCTCTCGATGAAGAAATGCGGCTCCAAGTGTCCTATGACGCAGTCGCGCCCACCTATGGCACACTCCCAGAAAGTGGTATGACGACTCTTCCCCACACTTTACACTCTGCCCCACAGTGGGTGCAGAGTGTACCGTCAGCCTTTCCTAGGAGGTGCATGTGCCTGTTTAGTCTGCAGTGTCCAGTAAGGATGCCTATAAGCTCTCCCAATGCCTTGGATCTATCCGGGTTAGTCCAGTTTGTCCTTGTACTCTCCCATGCCCACTCATTCAGAGTGTGAGAGACGTACGTTTTCCTTACTCCTAGACATGGCTCTGGTCAAGTAAAGCATGTCTGGGAAATACGCTTGACCGATTCGTCGGCACGCTCGTTCCCCTCGATGCCCCCATCCCGGTGTTACCCTTTTTGTTTCGGCCAGTGACTCTAGAGCATCCCTGCAGTCCCGAACGAGTTTTGAACTCGTTCCGTTCCTGCAGATGGCTCGCAAAGCCACCTGACTGTCTGAGTAGATGTAGATGTCCTGCTTTGCTCCTGCCTGACTTCTGTTCGTATGGCCACCTCGAGTATTGCAAACACTTCCGCCTGGAAAACCGTCGTGTGGCTTGGGAAAGCCTCCGCCCTCTACATGGCCTGCTTTGTATATTCCGACTCCTGACGACTGTGTATTAGCCTTTCTTGATCCGTCTGTACCATACCTGATTACTCTCATCAAGTACCTAGGAATGGTACTTTTGTTTGTGTAAAACAACCCTGTTGTCGGTTGTGGAATACCTATGGAATGTTCGATTTCGAGCAGGGATTTTCAGTAACCGATAATGTTACATGTTCTTCTTTTTCTTCGTTACAGCGTTGGTTGCGTGTTCCTTTAGATTACTTCCGAGTCGTCCAGAAAATTTCCGGTTTGATTGTATTCTTTGGGGGTAAATACCTTCATACATGCGTCCTGCTGCAACTACATTATTATGACACAAGCATTTTACCATATCAAATTTTTCTTCCGAAGAAATGTTTCGTGCCATTTTAATACCAGAAGATGTTAAATTAACAGTCGGTAACTAATCTGTCAAGAATCTTAAAAAGTTTGACAATGTCATGTTTGATCCAAGTGTTGTAATTTCTTCAAGACCTCCTTCGTTTCATTTATAAAAAAGCATTTAAAATAATAAAAAAAGTAAATTAAAACCTAAACATTGCGAAAATTACTGCCGTCACGTTTCCTGCGCGAGGTCAAGGCTAACGTGGACGTCCACAGGTGGAATGTCCTTAAAAGTGGCCCAATTCCTGTTTTGTTTAACTACTCACATACAGAATTAAAAACAGGCAAACAAACAAGATTTAAAATCTGTACAGGAAAATCCGCTTAAATTGAAATAAACATAACAGAAAGTGGCAGAAAACTGATGAGAATTTTTTTTTTTAAGGAATGCGAATCATCTCAAACGATTAAAAAAACAAGAAAACTATGATAAACCGAAAGAGGAAATTATGAAAAAAATCGAAACGAATCGCGGAAGAAAGAAACTATTGCTAATTATTGGGCCAGCAACTAAAAAATAAAGGATAATTACTAAAAGGAACTAACGGGGTGGAGAATAGTGGATTGTAATTGTAATAAAACCAAAGTTATAAACAACGGTGGAATATAAAAAAAATGAGAATAATTAGAGAGTATGTATCAAAACAGTAAGAGAATCAAGCAAGAGGAAATTATTAGAAAATAAAGAAAATAATAAAAAGCGAATTAAATTAAAAAAAAAGTCAAATGTAAACATTATGATATGTGATACAAAAAAGGTTAAGAGAATTAAGAAACAATAAAGTGTGATACATCAATGAATTTGTAATAAAAAGGTTGTCTTAGAATCCATCAAAAACTTACCCGGGCCGTATTTAGAAAATAATCATTCTTGACGAACGAAACGTCAGAAGGTGAAATCAAGACTATCCTGTTGGAGTTTATAAAAAAACCGCAATGAAAAACTTGTTTTAGTTATTTTTTAACAGTTTCCATAACTCGAAAAAACTAACTCGAAAAAACTAACGAAATAACTAAAAAACCAAAAATAATTTAGTCGATCTGTTTGCACCATGAAACTACTCCCTTGAATGTGCAACTTTTCTCCCATTTACCTAAACCTGTATCTATTGCCGTTTACGAGATCCTCATGGTGGTCATACTGTAGACTGAACTACGGCCAGTACTCACCAACTACTATTGTCACAATTGATTTCTGCGATTTTCACGATCACACCATGACCATCTGGCAGAAACTGCCGACTGGAACTAACGTGAACCTTCGTTCTTGTAAACATAATAAGAGACTTTCCTTTAATTTTCTTTGCAGCTACACCATTTTTCACATGTGGTTTAGAAAGTATCATTTGTATTTTAGAAAACGTCACTTAGATTTCAGATGTATCACTTGTATTTCAGAATAGTCAGTTGAATTTTAGAAAGTATCATTTGAAATTTAGAAGCGTCAGGTGTATTTTAGAAACCATCAGTTGGAATTTAGATTAGTCATTTGTATTTCAGAAAAGTTCAGATGTATTTTAGAATTCGTCATTTAAATTTCAGAAAATGAATGAATTCCGTACTATCTTCAGAATCGGATTGAAAAAGTATGCGATGCAGCTACAACAGAATTTCCTTTTTTTATATTGTATAAATTATACACGATATATACATAAAATTTAAATCATATATAAAATATAAAATTTAGTCCAACTGGTATATCTTCCATTACTAAGCCGGCAGCATTAAGAAAAATGCTAAGTCATGCGAATAAAGTCCAATTTTTTAGAAAATATATTGTGTTGAAGAGATATTTGAGTCCTTCACTTTTGCACTGTACTTTTCTTTTGTACTTTCCTTTTTGGAAAACTCCACACAAATGAAAAAAAAACAAAATCTGATTCCAAAAAAATTTTCTAAAATTCAAGTGTAGTTTTCTGAAATACAACTGACGATTTCTAAAATCAAAATCGCTATTCTGAAATACAAGTCATATATATTCTGAAATCCAAGTGACTGTTCTAAAATACAAATCATACTTTCTAAACTACATGTGAAAATGGTGTAGCGTCGACCTATCGTTGCGATTTTCGAGGTAACAACCAAGTGCTTGTCATGGCTAAGGTGGAAGAAAGTCCTTGGATTGTCTTGGATTCGGCGTAGACTAACTACTTATATCGCCATTCCAAAATTACATCATTTCACTCCTTTGACATATCTCACCTTTCTGGCCGCACCGGCTGCTCAAGGCAATATGGCCGACCAACCTATCAAAATGTCAGACGAAACTTTGAGATCATGTTTGATTTGAGATATACGTATTTAATTAACTACAAGTCATTCCTTAAATCCTTCATTCCGTTTCTTCCTCTGCCGTCTACTATAATGGTTCGAGGAATGTCAACGTAAACAGCAAACAATCAAGTATAAAGAAATGAAGATTTCAGAGATTGAGAGATGGCAAGAATAAGTGAATGTGTTATAGGTTAACTACTGCAAAATCACACCAATCAACTTTGCAGCTGTCACCGAACTAATAATTGTAGTGGATCAACTTATCTTAACCCAGAAAATATTTGTTAAAGCGATGTTTTAGAGATGACTTGTTCAACCTATATAAATTACACTTTTATGACATTAGTCATTTGCGTTCGTTTCCAAATTATATATAATACAATATTTATACTCAAAAGTTGATCAACATGTTGAATTTAATATTTGGATACCTCGAACCATGAACTTTGGTCACCAACTTGAGTTGCTGTTTGAACAATCAACGAACAATCTCTATAAGTATTCGCATAGCATCATCTAGTTCCCTGCACATATTAATATTATGAATAAACTAATTGCCTGAAGAATTATGAAATATAGATTTATACGTTATACATAACCTAAAGCTAGATATATTATAAAAATCTCCGATATACATACATACATACATTATATTGCAATAAGAACCTTACTCTATTCTAGTCTATGCAATCATTATGTTACTGTTACTCTTGTTTGTTTCATTACGATATATTTACAAAGCTGCAAACTTGTATTATAAAAATGTGTGTACGTTTTCCTGGCGAAGCTATAGATAGGGGATAATAAGAAAATTTTAAAATAGTATTCAACAGTTTTCCAGTTTCTTGGGAGACCGCTGAATAACGTTTGAAAGGTATGGGTATTTTTTGCCCAATGAAAAAGTAACATTGAGTTACATCTTTAAAGCAATAAGTAGCTGTACTTGTGCAATTTACTGAGTATTTTCTAAGTGTGTTTTAAGGAGTTTTACATACAAGTTGAATCTGTGATGACTGTTCGGACTTATTTGCCAATAACGCGTTGTCCTTGTGGAATATGTACAGTTGCCTAAAGGGTAAAGTGAAACAGTATCAAACGACACTTTATCCTCTAGTTGTATTTTTAATTCGATACCCGTCCGCGTATTGCAATATTTCTTTTTTGCATCAAATGGCATTCTCAACCCGACATGTTATTTTCTCGATATAAAAGGAACTGTTTCAGTTACGTGCCTTAATTTGACTGAATTGTTAACGTATTGTAGGGATTTTGAAATCAACTAGATAGGAATGAATTTTTGACTACGTGGTTTTAGACAGGACAGAGCTCGATATCAGTACTGTTAAAACGTTTTGAAACTAATAATCATTAGTGATTTATTTACCTACATGTAAAATTTAAAGTTCGCCAAAAGATTGTTAGTTGGGAACAGTGGCAGTCATTATCACTCGCTTAATGCAAACCTTTCTTGTACATACACTATTACCTCAGTTTCACTCCAAGTGACATTTCAGTTTTTTTTTGTTCGCTTAGTTTTGAGTATGAAAGAAGTATTGGACTCCACCACTATATTATTTCTTTCGATTTTCGGTAACAAGTTATGGTCATACACTTTTAGGTTTTGAAGCCGTATCTATATTGTTTCCTAAACTAACGTCCAAAAAAGAATGTGCAATAAAATTTAATTAACCTACTAGATGTTGTTCTAGTTGAAATGGCTATGTTCTTCTACAATTGTAGTAATATCATATTATCATCTATAAGTAATTCAATTTTTTCGTCGCTTAATCCTTGAATTGTAATCACATTGACAACAATTTTTTACAGTGCCGCTTGTTTACGGTGGCATAGAAGGACAAAGGCAAGTCAAAAGCTTTTGAAGGCACGTTAAATTTATTTAATTAATCATGCAAACTGTTCTTTAAAATTTCAAATTAATTCAGTTATTGAATGAAGTAAAAAATGGTTAAAACTTTTTTTTTTTTTTTTTGAAAGGGAGAGAATCCAAAATGTTTTATTGAATCGTGTTTTTCTAACTGTTTTAGTTTAGGAAATATTCCCACGTTTTCTTTTTTCCAAAAAAAATGACCATATATATTAATGAGGAAAATATGCAAAATTTTAAGAAACCTGTTGTGAAAGATCAGTACTATGTAGATTAAAAATGAAATAATTCCATTGCGCTGATGATGGCTTTAGACCGTCTTGTTTCTGGCCGCCAGTCGAGCGGCCATAATAGTTTGAACCTTCATTTGTTTTTCAACTTAAAATGTTTTCCGGGCTTTGAAGCTGTAGTCCTTTGAAGAATGGAATTTCTTCCTGACGGCTAGATATTATCAAAGGCGCTGAAGCAATGGGTGAAGTGATCTCCCGCAGTGTTGTCAACACTTAAAAAAATAAATTCCCAGCACCAAAATCAGAAATCCCAAATTTCCCACATTCCGAGACATTTAGATTACTATACGTCGTGTCAACGAGTCGACTTTCGGCCCGTTCAGAAGTTCTAAGAGCGCTGGCTAAAAACTCAAACCTAGGAGGCAATTGTAAATAGCTTTGAACGGGCCGAGACGCTGTAATGGTTCTATATTAACTGCAATTTCCATTGGGTTTTCCGAACCCCTGCTACTATGTTCACTGTTCATTGTTGGGTGCCAGATTATTTTTTAAAAGAAGAAAGAAAATTTTTGTATTAACCAACACTTGAAAACAGAACCAAACACCTTTTTATTCACGATCAGATGAAACAGATTTAACAAAAACTAAAGATATATTACCCTCAAACTTACTATAACTTCAGTTGATAAGCATTTTCTTTAGACTTAGTTTTATTTGCAAAGAATAAAATAAATTTTGAGAGAACTAAAAAAACCCTTATTTACTGTTAGTTATATCTATAACGAACCAACTTAATTCTAATTTGCTAACTTACTTTACTATTACTTACAGCTTACATCTGCATACGAACACTGGTCAATACTGAAGTGCTGGTGAACAATCAGTATAACTGAAGACTAAGAAACTGCTTAGCGGTTCCTCACAGCTTCGCATTGACCCGGTGCTGGGCATACAATTTACGTGTCCGTAGACTTCTAGTTACGTGCCCGTAAATTTCTAGTTACGTGCCCGTAGATTTCTAGTTACGTGCCCGTACATTTTTAGTTACGTGCCCGTAGATTTCTAGTTAAGTGCACTCAGATTCTGGCCACGTGCCCGTAGTTTATCTTATTACTGGTCCAGCGTGTAGCGCTCGGTCGATCACGTGCCCCCAGATTTCTGATGACGTGCCCTTAGGATGACTTTTACAAGTTCAAGTAAAACTTCAGATTGAAGATAAAACTCCAGATATAACCTACATTGCATTGTTTATCTGCCAGGTAAACAATGCAATGTACATCAAGTCTGTTGTTTTATCTTCAATCTGAAGTTTTACTTGTACTTGTAAAAGTCACCCTTAGTTGGTTGCGCCACATTGAACACTATTGGATACGTGCCCTCAGATTTCTAGTTACGTGCCCTCAGATTTCTGGTTACGTTCCCCGTAGTTTCTGGTCTCTGGGCCGAAGTAGGTTGAGTACGTGCCCTCAGATTCCTGGCGACGTGCCCGTAGCTGGTCGCGCCGCTTCACACAGTGATGCACAAAGAATCGAACGAACGCAGGTTATCACTTTTGGAATTTTTGTACAACTCCGCACTACTTGCTTTACCGTCACTTTTCCCGTTCGCGAACTTCCCGCTCTTACTAATATTACTTATTCTGTTTTTTGATCTTTGTTTCCGCTTTGAACAACCTTACCAGACTGACTCTTCAGAATTTTTGACACCCACTTTTTAAAGAGAGAGCTTGGCGGGGACTGAACTGTTCAAGTTCGCTGCCAACCCTGCAGACTGAACGACTGCAGACGTCTCTCTCCTCACAAAAGTCGCAGAATAACCTTTGTTTCCAAAATAATGCGCATGCGTGATCGTCGCTTTGTCTAACCATCCTTTAACTACTGAAAATTGGTTCATCCATAGTTAACCACCTTGTAGTTTGCGGCTAAGCGTAATTTTCTAAAAACAAAAAGCAGGTAAAAAATAAAAAACTACATATATCCAAATTCAAAATTACATCATATTTAAAGGTGTCAAACGCCTACCATCAATAATAAATGCTATGTCGTTTTGCAAAGCGTCATTAGAAAAAGATAACATACAAAATGATAGAAGTACAAGGCTAGTGAGCCCATCATCCGACCCGTACGCTGATCAATCCGACCATTCCGAGCAATATACTAAACTTACGATGAATCCGACAATACTCTGAGGGCAGAAATTCCCATTTTTGCTTAAAAAAGTAATTTTCTCCCCAATCTTCCCATTCAGGTTTTGTTTCGAAAAAAACTCCCAGAATTTGGGAAATTTCCCAGGTATTGGCAACACTGATCTCCCGTGGGTCCCTACGGTGACTGATTCGACTGTGTTGAGCTCCGTGGTATTTATTCCCCCGCCGTCGCGCTGCAATGGAAGGACTGGGGAGGGGGGTAGAAGTGGCGCTGGGTTTGGGCACACTTGAAGTATGTCGTAGAACTCACTTCGAGTATGTTGCATTTAGAAACGTAAGTTCCTCCTTCCTGTTGAAATTGTTGTCGTGTTTAAAGATCTCAATGGTCTCTCTGGTTAGTCTCTGATAGAAACGCTGCGATTGATATAAGATAATAAACCTTGTTAAAAGGATGTCGCGACCTTCGGAGAAAGCGTGCTCTGCCACTGCTGACTTGTATTTGTCCCAGCCTGCCACTCCTCTTGTGTTCCGTAATCCTCGTGTTGACACTGCGTTTTGTGGTGCCAGTGTATACCGAGCCACAAAACGCAGTGTCAACGCGAGAATTACAGAACCCAAGAGAAGTTGCAGGCTGGGACAAACACAAAAGTCAGCAGTAGCAGAGCACGCTCTTTCCCAAGGTCACGACATCCTAATCAACGAGGTGTAACATCCGAGACTAACGAGAGAGGTCATTGAGATCTTTAAACACGGAAGCGAGTTCTAGGACATATTTCAAGTGCGCCGAAATCCCGCGCCATCACTACCCCCACCCCAGTCCCTCCACTGCAGCGCGACGGCGGGGGAATAAATACCACGGAGCTCACCACATTCGAATCAGTTAACGTCGGGAAGCACGGGAGATCACTTCGCTCATTGCCTCATCGTCTTTTATAATGTCTCTGTGGTGCCTGCATGTATTTTTTATGGATTGTATAATGAGAAAACGAAAGACGTAGCATGGATTTATGGGATATTGGGAAATCCGTAATAGATGGATGAAACGATTTTCAAAATAAAACTTATAGTGTCACTATTTCTTGGCCAGCTTAATTCGTTTTCTCTGTACAGGAAAAACTACTCTGGACATGACGCTCTATCTCGGCTATTATAGGAAATAGAACAAAAATGTGTAATTTAGTGGTACAGTTGTGAAGTTTTTATTGATGGCGATTTTCAAGTTATGATAATTAAAAATTTTAAAGTTTTTTTTAATGGAACAACCTATACAGGGTGGGAACTTTCAAGATGACCCATCATTGGTATCTTGAAAACGGTAATAGTTACAAGGTTGGTTAAATGGAGAAATAGTTGCGTCATTTAGTGCCCGTTTAGAATGTTTCTTGAAATCTAAAGTATTTACAGGGATTATCGAATTATAAAAAAAAATCTAAAACCTTGCATTTTCTTTTTTTGTAAATATGTCATTAATCGTTGACATTGGTACAAATTGTCAAATACAAAAAATGGCGTCAGGCTAACGTTTGACATTACGGATATAAGTTTAGAAAATAATGTCTAGGTCCTAGAGGGCGCCACTTTTGGTAGCATATGGGGTTTTGTAATTAATGATTTCATAATAAAAATTAAAGTAAAAACGTATTAATTTAGAAACAAGATTTTTATGTAGCATTAGATTTAGAATGCCAAACCCTTAAAAAAAACAAAAGTGGCGCCCTCTAAAAGAAATGCACTAGTAGTTTTGCAATAATTCGACAACCCTTGTAGATAACTTTGCAAGACACATTCTGAACTAAATAGCGCAACTTTTTCTCCAATTCTCCGACCGTTTCCAAGATTCCAATGATTGGTCACCTTGAAAGTTCCCACCCTGTATATTATTGGTTTGCTTGATTGCTTTTCGTAAATGATGTAAAATTGTATACCTTTATTTCTACTAGTTTTCGAAGAATTAATAAAAAAACAAACTTTTTTGGGTCAGGAGTGATGTGTGGTAATGGGTAATTACTATTGTGCTGCCTCTAATACAACAAAACTACTAGAGAAGAATATATAAAACTTTGCCTTGTTCGAATTATTTATAAAAGAGCCAACAAACGAAATAAAAATATATAGGGTATACAATTAGAAAAAAACTTTATATCATAATCGGTTTCAATAAAAAAATCACAACTGCTCCACTAAATTACATATGAAAAACTCTAGAACAGTTCTATTTTCTATAATACCAGAGATACAGCGCCATGTGATAAAAGCAGTTTTTTCAAAAATCTTCTGTATGGAGAAAATTCAATCAAATATGCAGGGTATTTTTTAAGTGCGTCATTATCGCGAATTACTATCTCCAAGACGGCTTCATCTATCCATTACGGTTAAATACATCGAAAAAGTGCCACCCTGTACAACCATTAAATGGCAAGGGTACAGAAAATATTTTTTTTGCGTATAATCTGTGAAGGAAACGGTAAACTGATAAACGACTAATGACGACTAATAAACTTCTGGTAAGTTTTGTAACAAGACACTGAAGAACTTAACACTTGCCCAAGGTAATGTAAATGAAACATTAATCTTACTTAGAAAAAAGTTTCCAATAAAATTTATTTTATCTTTTTTTATAAATTAATAAAATTACCGTAACGTTCTCCAGACATACAAAAAATACATTTTTCCAAGAACTTTGATCATCAATAGCAACCGAATCAGAAACTTTTTCTTAATCAAAGTGCGTCAGTCATTATTCTGAAACTCTCGCCCCTCATCACTCTGTTTAAAAATACAATTTTCTAATTAAATAATTTGATTTCAATGACCACAGGATTTCATAATTTTTATTTTCTCGGCGTAGATTCACATGTTCAAATTGCCTTATTCTAAAACTCTCGCCCCTCATCGCTATATTTAAACATACAAATTTCTAATGAAACAATTTTATTTTGATAACCACAGCAATTCATATTTTTCCTCGTTTCGACTTATGCCTCATTTGCGTAGTTTTAACATGTTCAAATTACGCCATTCTAAAAGTCTCGCTCCTCATCACTGTTAATAAATATACAATTTTCTAATGAAACAATTTTATTTCAATGACCACATGATTTCATAATTTTTATTGTCACGATTCATTTACGTAGATACACATGTTCAAATTGCATTATTCTAAAACTCTTTCCGCTCATCGTTTAAATTTACAATTTTCTAATGAAACAATTTTATTTCGATGACCACAGTAGTTCACACGTTCAAATTGCATTATTTTAAAACTCTCAGCACTCCTCACTTTGTTTAAACATACAAATTTCTAATGAACCAATTTGATTTTGATAACCACAGCAATTCATATTTTTCCTGGTTTCAACTTATGTTCAAGTTGCATTATTCTGAAGCTCTCGCCCCCCATCACTCTGTTTAAAAATACAATTTTCTAATGAAACAATTTTATTTCAATGGCCACAGGATTTCATAATTTTTATTTTGTCGACTCATTTACGTAGATTCACATGTTCAATTTGCGTAATTCTAAAACTCTCGCCCCTCATCACTCTGTTTAAACATACAAATTTTTGAATGAAACAATTTTATTTTGATAACCACAGCAATTCAAACTTTTCCTCGTTTCGCCTTATGCCTCATTTGCGTAGTTTCACGCGTTCAAATTGCATTATTCTAAAACTCTCGCCCCTCATCACTCTGTATAAATATACAAAATTCTATTGAAATAATTTTATTTTCAAGCATTTCAATTGTTTCCTTTTGGACCAAAAAAACGAAGCTCTATCCTTTTGATCAGATACTTACGGGATACCCTGTATATGGTTAATACAGGGTGTTTCATAATATGTGCGAAAAAATTTAGTAAGAGCTTCTTTGCTTAAAAATAAGAAAAAAAGTTCTTATGAACAAATGCTTTGTTTCAAAAATACAGGGGGTTAAAGTTTCACGTATATTTTTGTTTTTTCTAATTAATATTTAAAATAACATCAATATTTTCATGTAAATTCAAATTTGATTTTAGTTTAGCTCAAACTCGTAGAGGGCGCCACCTCAACTTATTTTTTCATTAATGCACAGCCATAACTTTTTTACACTTAGATGTATTACATTTTTAGGAGAAAACTAGGTTTCGTTGACATTTTTATGTCGAAAAAGTATACTAGGTACAGGTGGCTACAACCAACCATTCACGAAATATTTGGATTTGATATAATCGATGCATGTAATTGTAAAATCCGGGAATTAGTAATATACGTTAAACTTTAACACCTTGTATCTTTGAAACGAAACATTTCCGGACATGTATTCATTAGAACATTTTTTCTTATTTTTAAGCAAATAACTACTTAATTTTTCGCACATAGTATGAAACACCCTGTATATTAGAAAATATAAAGATTAATAATTAACGCTCATGTTGGTCATAAAATGGTCACTTTACGCTTAATGCTAATAAAAACTGGAAGCACCTTCGAGAGGAACTGTTTAACTTGTTACAGCAAAGTGGAATACGACGTTTCGTTTCCGGGTAGCCATCATCATCAACTTTACAGTCCTATTTTTTTTTACCTAATATTCAAAGAGCGTTTTATCCTGCAGTCAGCCTTTGCATCACTACGTATGAGGCTTCCTAGTATCAAAGAAAAATTTGTTCTTCAAGTAAAAGAACTCTGGTGCATAATGTTTTGGATCCTGGTGCTATTTAAGTTTGCAAAGCAAAGAAGTGGTTTTCGAGTATTTATTATATATGTCAAGATAAAAAATTTTAAAAGACAGGACCGTATTTGAAGTGGCAATGCACTCGAAAATGAACGTCAAATTAAGATTTAAGATGTGTAGTAAATTCGCGGATTGGAACAAGAATTCAAATAACTACAAGCTCATCGCCGACGTTTCATTTAATTCAACTTAAACTTCATCAGGGCTCGAGTTACGACGAAATTATATATAAAATTAGAAAAAAACATTACGTACAAGTGGGTGACTAGACACAAATGACACAATTAAAATATTTAGACGGCATTAAAAGAATTAAATTAAAACAAGGCACACCACCAAATGACGAGGTGGGACAACACAAAATCAAACCGAACAAGCAGCTCACTGTCGAATAAAATAAGATAAGGTGCGGCCAGTAGTAGGTCGACGATAAATTCGTAATCCTATATAATTTCGTAGGTCTTTTCTGCTTTCAATATTTTAAAAATGTTGCATCGGTTAAGAAAGAAACAACTACTTCGAGGGGTAAAACCCTAATATCTTTGGACATTTAACTCATTAATATTACGTTAAATAGAAGTAAAACCGGCATGTTACTACTGATCTTTTGCATATTTTCCCATTAATATAACACCCTACAAATTGCTATCGTCAGTATTAGAATCGTTTTTTTATACTCCGCGCCTTAGATTCTGAGTGCAATACCTTCAAGTCTACATAGTTTGTACATAGAGCCGTTATTTGACAATGCTCACATTATTATTTATTAATAAAATATCCGCTTTTCGCCTTAAGATATTTAACTTTTGTTGTCACTTATTGTACATTAGAAATATTATACAGCGCTGTTGTCTAATCATACACGTTATATATTGTACATAAATTTATTAATGAAAGTTTTATATGTACATTGGTACAGATAATTATAACCAACTATTAGCGTTGGGAATCAAAAGAAAGGATGCGTTTATCAATGTTATGGCAACTTTTAGTCAAAAAGTTTCCTTAAGCTTTGACTAGTGCAGATGGGGATTCAGTGTACAGAAACAAGTCAATTTAGAGAAATAACAATTAATTATTATATTGGGTATTTTTATCGACGAATATATATATTTTAATGCAATTTTATAAGTTAACTTTTTAACTAAAATTAGGCTAAAAAAAATATCGGCAATTTTCAATTATGGCAAATAGACCCCCTTGAAAAGGAATGTGATATTTTAGGAAGCGTTGGTGCTATAAGCAACTTATTTTGTGCAATATTTAAGATGGTTTTATTTGCCTTACTGTTTAGATTTTCTTCTCTTTAAATGTCGGTTCAGGTCAACCACCAAAGAGGAAGCCAAGAAGCTTCTATAGGGGGTGCCAAACTATATCAAAGAAGTTGTAGACAATGAACTTTTCAATGGGTTACAACCTTTTTGATTCGACTTTAGTCGGTTGCACATATGTAAAGAAATGGGTTGCAGATATAAGCACTTTTGTTGTAATAATGCAAGGATTTATAATATATTTTATAACGCAATTTTATATTCTAAAACTAAATACCTACATATTCTAAAATTTATATTTTTTCTTCCCAATCTCAAATAATCAGCCGCGTTGTTAGGACCATATAAAAGATATTGTTACTGTGGTTACGTCTTAAACTCCAATTATTAAACAGCTGCATGCAAAGGTTCTGTTATGCACAAAATGTATATTCGGGTAGTTTATAAGAAACGGAGCGATCTCTGTGTCTTTATTTCTCCGAAATGCGCAATTAAAACAAGTTTCCATGCCGAAACTGGAGAACAAAGTCTTGCCGGAAACAATCTGTAGTGTCTTTTTGATCCACAGCAACCGCGCATATCTTTATAATTTTCTTTCATTTGGATCTGTATTATACCGAACATATACGCGGGTCCCCTCATGTAGTAATTATTATTGTCTTACGTTTGTGCCAACTATTCTATTTATAAATTATATTTTACGAATAATGCTCATACTTTTGAAGGTTTCGAAAACCTTCAGCGTACGTCAATTTGCTTAGCAAAACTCGAGATAAATTCTAGAAATTCCAATTTTAGTTATATTTCATCCAATTAAAAGGTTTAAAAAATACGGGTAAAACTCAAATATTTAGTAGTATCGTGGCGATTTTGCTAGGCAAACTAACCTCGTCATACTCTCATTTTGAATGCTTCTAACACAAACTCTAATTTTTTTAAAGAAACTTAACCATAAGAAATATAATTATTACTCCTTGTTACTTAAACTGAGTTAAATTTATGATTAGTGTTTGATTTTATAATACTGAATCATTATAATATAAGATAACGAACTATTGAATTCTTTTGAAGCATTTATGTATTTTATTATTTTTTATTAAAAATGGTGTGTTTCAACCTATTGTGTTTAATTCGTTCCATCAATGATAGTGGTTAGTTTTCAGGGTTATTTGTAGTCCTTTTTTGTGTTTCGTTTTCTTCCGGTATAACCGAAAGTGCTGCCCTGGTGAGTTGCGCTCACCTACTTTAATACAAATTTCCAGATTTTTAATACGAGTGGTTTTTCCATAATCGGTGGATACTGTTTCCGGCGGACCACTCTGTATAAGCCCTCAGGCTCAAGTAGAAATATCCATGCCAGTGTTATGTTCCCATTTTCCAAAGTTATTTTAGCCGCATATCCCATCGATATTTAAAGCCGGATTTTTCAGAGCTTCGTTTTAACAAAACCAAACTACCTTACAGTGATTTACATAAGGCCGGAGGTTAAGTGAACCTCAAGCTGCTTGACCTCTTTTAAAAATTGGTCCAAAGCAAAATCTAGTTATACCATATTGTTTTTGAAAGTATTTTTTTTTTTTTTTTAATTTTATTTTATTAAAAACACCCTCAAAACTTGAGTGTTCTCCTCTTAACAGAAAAACAATTTTAGTAGATTGTTTTCAAGTTCTAAATTGATCTCATGTGGAATAAAACTCCGTAAAGTATACTGAAACATTTGTTACGTAACGAACTAGATTTACTGACTGATCTCGAAGAGTGTCCAAACTTATTGAGCAGCATAGTTTTATCAATTGGAAGGTCAATAAATAACTAAAACTAAATTTCAATCAAAATTTATTCTTTTCATATCTCTACACAGTTCACACATCAAAATATCTTGCTTTTTAATACATTTTAAAAACATATGTAATTTTTGTTGATAAGTTAATGAAGTCTTCATCTAAGTCCTCATCGATGGTTTTATTCTACCAAGGATTCAATGTTTGTAATGCGGCATGCAGATCCCTTTCTTTGCAAAAAATATTTAACATTCCTTTCACTAATATTTTGATTAATGTCTGCAATTCGTTCTAGAGTAAACTTGACTGTAAATCTTTGTGGCAAAATGGTCTTGCACTCGATCAATTCGACCTCAATTTTCGGACCAAACTGCGTTTCTATAGTGTTAATGGGCAAAATTTCAAATATTTGCCTGACCAGCAGCATGTTTAAACTGTTTCACGTAAAGCTCTTTGTTCAAATCAATAATGAATGAAGACATTTTTGCGACTATGAATTTACAGCACGGCTACTACTTATGAGGTAGGGATGAGCTAGCTCTCAAGGTTAAGACGGCAGCGTATACGCGCTCAAGGTTACGCGCATCTCGTCAGCTGACGGTGACGCTCAAGGTCACCTCTAGCGCGTCCTCGTGGACATATTCTCGAGATCACCCCCAAGAGCTCGTCAAGGCTAAGATGGAATAAAGTCCCACGGGCATAAAACCCACACCTGAAATGGGGATAGTTCTCAACGTTAAGACGGGCGCTCAAGATAACGCGCCACGCCGGCGTTCAAGGTTACCTCCAGCGTGGACCCGCCAAGGTCGCTTGTTGCAATTCTCAAGGTCACCCCCAAGCGCTCGTCATGGCCTCTCTAGATCGCGGCGCTCAAGTTTACGCATGTTGCCGGCATTCAAGGTCACCTCTAGCGTGGACCCGTCGTTGCTATTTTCGACGTCACGGGAGGCGTTCGTCAGCTGGAGTCTAAAAGACAGGTGTATCTTCTGTCGCTTTTCAAGGTCACACGGCTCGCGATTTTCAAGGCCAGCTTCCAGCGACCTCGTGTGACCCGATTCCCGCTTTGTTTAACTACTGAGACATTAGTGGAGATGAAAAATGCAATCGCGGCGCACAATTTACCCGAAGACTGTTGCGTCAACTACCAAAAATTCGGCCGAAATTAAAAAAAACTTGCAGATTTTGCTTCGAAATTCAATTAACACCATTTCGTGACGTCTCAGCGAAAAAGTGGTTCTTAGGTGCCGAAAAGAAAACATTCCAAGGTATCTTCTGTGATAGCAAACCATTCGATTGGATGTACTGTCATTTCAACTTTTCAAATTTAAACTTTAAAAATTCATAAAAATTGCAAGCTAACACCATCAGTTTTGGCCATATAAAGGACCCGTCCGCGTATTACCTCAAACAACCAAATCTCCTGTTAACAAAAATTTGTTTACAAATGTTGCTGACTTTAACAAAGCCTAAACATTGTTTACAAATTCAACTGTTGCTAATCCAATCCACTCTAACTTCCAATAAAATTTATTTACAAATGTCACTAACCTGAATTAAACCTAAACAATTTCTTACAACAGTATCTAACGCGACCTTTAGTCCATTTTTCTTAAGTGGAACAGCTGTGAAACAATGAAACAAAATGGAGAACTGTTTAGAAACTATAACTATTCATTGTTGGGTGAAAACTTTAAAATTTATTTATAAACAAATTGACAAAATTTATTGAACATTTTGACTACACATGGATAATTATTAACAAGTTTATTTGCAAATTGTTTTATTACATCAAAACTAAGCCAGCGATTGTTTACAAAAAAAATCAATTTAAAAAAAAAATTAGTGAAAACTTTGAGTAACTTGGAAATTTATTGGTAAACTGGGAAGAATTTTAATGTAAATTGTTTACAAATGCCGTTAATCTTAACTTGTGAAATAGTTTACAAAACCCTACTGACGTTTTTATTTTTTTTTAACCAGAGTAATATTTACCAGATGTTTCTAATAATAATCAAATGATTATTATTTATAAAAACTTCTGGAAGTGCCAGCAAATTTTGTTTCCAAATTACGCTAACCGATAAAAAACATAAAACAAATTTTTTCTTACTGAGTTGATTAAAATCTGTTTGTAAACCGGGACTAATTTAAGTTGTTCACACGTTCCGTTAGCTTAAACAGAACTAAAAATTGTTTTTAAACACGTGTAATATTTTAATTTTTTATTTGTTTTTTAAATCAGAGTCAAATGTTTTAGAGAATTCGAACTCTAATCCTAAATATTTTGACCATATCTAGGAGCCAGACGTGTACTACCTCTCTAAATTATTTCAGATCTTTTACTGCAAAAATGTGGATTTTACAGAGTGAAATGTGAAAGAAAGGACTTCCATAATGGCAAAAAGTGTGGAATATTTAAACTTTTGTAACTCACCTAGTATAAGAGCTAAACCAAAATTTACAACTGATTTTTCTACTCTGCGTCTTCTAGTTATCCATAAACAACCGAAATTGGTTCGCGCTGTAGTTTTCTTAAAAATTGCAAAAAACTACTATACTATTGATTTTTGAAAAAATAAAAAAAAAATGTCCCAACAAAATTTTCCTATTTAACCTTTTCTGAATTAGACTTCAAAATTTATCATATAGACAATCTGTGTTTACCCAGGAATGGAATCTAGCCTGAAAGAGTCCTAAACGCCACATAGCCCCGGAGTGAGGGTGAAGCCGCTGTCAGTTTGGGTATTGAAAAAAACCGCATTTTTGACTTTGGTATATCACTGTTCAGTCCCTGCACATACCATCAAACCGACCACATTTTTGTTAAGCCCGTTTATTTCTGTACCTCCACGCAAGCCTGCAGAACCCACACTTGAGATGGCGGTTTCCCCTCAAGGTTAAGGCGGGAGCTTAAGGTTGCGCGCATCGCCGGCGTTCCAGGTCACCTCTAGCGTGTACCCGTCAAGGTCGCTGGTTGCGATTCTCAAGGTCACCCCAAATCATTCGTCGTGGCCTCTCAAGGTCACCTCTAGCGTTGACCCGTCGTTGCGGTTTTCGAGGTCACGGGAGGCGCTCGTCGGCTGGAGTCCAAAAGACAGGTGTATCATCTGTCGCTTTTCAAAGTCACACGGCTCGCGATTTTCAAGGCCAACTTCCAGCGACCTCGTGTGGCCCGATACCCGCTTTGTTTAACTACTGAGACATTAGTGGAGATGAAAAATGCGACCGCAGCGCACAGTTTACCCGAAGTGCTTGAAGTAAGAAATTCGCTTACTTTAAAAATATTAAAATTTACTTAGTTGTTACAATATTTTTAAATTTTTTTACATTTCGATATCATGCCCTCGCTCAAAAATGTTATTTTTTCTCTGCTTATTTTTTATTCTATTTTGTATTTTATTTTAGAAGATTTAAAGAGAAAAAAATTTACAAATTCTATATTAAATTTTCCATGAATAGACCAACAAAATTTTCCTATTTAATCTTTTGTGAATTAGACTTCAAAATTTTTCATATAGACAATTTGTGTTTACCCAGGAATGGAATCTAGCCTGAAAGAGTCCTAAACGCCACATAGCCCCGGAGTGAGGGTGAAGCCGCTGTCAGTTTGGGTATTGAAAAAAAACGCATTTTTGACTTTGGTATCACTGTTCAATCCCTCCACATACCATCAAACCGACCACATTTTTATTAAGCCCGTTCATTTCTGTACCTCCACGCAATCCTGCAGAACCCACACTTGAGATGGGTGTTCCCTCTGAAGTTTAAGGCGGGAGCTTAAGGTTGCGCGCATCGCCGCCGTTCAAGGTCACCTCTAGCCTGTACCCGTCAAGGTCGCTGGTTGCGGTTCTCAAGGTCACCCCAAATCATTCGTCGAGGCCTCTCAAGGTCGGGACGCTCAAGGTCACCTCTAGCGTTGATCCGTCGTTGCGGTTTTCGAGGTCACGGGAGGCGCTCGTCGGCTGGAGTCCAAAAGGCAGGTGTATCAACTGTCGCTTTTCAAGGTCACACGGCTCGCGATTTTCAAGGCCAACTTCCAGCGACCTCGTGTGGCCCGATACCCGCTTTGTTTAACTACTGAGGCATTAGTGGAGATGAAATATGCGAGCGCAGCGCACAGTTTACCCGAAGTACTTGAAGTAAGAAATTCGCTTACTTTAGAAATTTTAAAATTTACTTAGTTGTTACAATATTTTTATTTTTTTTTAGATTTCGATATCAAGCCCTCGCTCAGAAGTATTATCTTTTCTCATGCTTGTTGTTTATACTATTTTCTATATTATTTTGGAAGCTTTGGGGTTTCAAAGATAAAAAAAAAATTGCAAATTTTATATCAAATTTTTCATAAATAGGCCATGCCAAAGTTGTAGCGCTCTTACTAGAGTTATACACTATTCCATATAATTTTTTTGAATATTATTACTCGCCCTCATTGCAGACGTTTGTTTTTTCAAAGTTTATTAATGATGTAATTCTGTAATTTAAATTTGTATAGTACTTGGAGAAAAAAATTCACTTATTTGAAAAATATAAAAATTTACTTAGTTAGAATATTTTTCAATTTTTTTTTACATTTCGATATCATGCCCTCGCTCAGAAATGTTATCCTTTCTCTGCTTATTTTTTATTCTATTTTGTATATTATTTTAGAAGTTTTAAAGAGAAAAAATTAAAGAAAAAAATTTACAAATTCCAGCACACCGTCCACATTTTTGTTAAGCCCGTTCATTTCTGTACCTCCACGCAATCCTGCAGAACCCACACTTGAGATTGGGGTTCCCTCTCAAGGTTAAGGCGGGAGCTTAAGGTTACGCGCATCGCCGGCGTTCAAGGTCACCTCAAGCGTGGACCCGTCGTTGCGGTTTTCGAGGTCACGGGAGGCGCTCGTCCGCTGGAGTCCAAAAGACAGGTGTATCATCTGTCGCTTTTCAAGGTCACACGGCTCGCGATTTTCAAGGCCAACTTCCAGCGACCTCGTGTGGCCCGATACCCGCTTTGTTTAACTACTGAGACATTAGTGGAGATGAAAAATGCGATCGCAGCGTACAGTTTACCCGAAGGCAGTTGTGTCAATTTCGGAAACTACTAAAGATTCTAAAAAAAAACCTCTACATACCAGCAAACCCATCACATTTTTGTTAAGCCCGTTCATTTCTGTACCTCCGCGCAAGCCTGCTGAATCCCATCAAAGTAATAGTTTAAAAGTTATAAGCGTCGAAAGGAAAAAACTACAACCACAATCCAAAAACGAGACCTGCTCCTTCTGCTTAGTGCAATTCAAATCACAGTGAATTCACGGTCATGACACGTTCGAGCTAAAAATAGACCAACTAACAAACATACCAACAAAAACTAAAGAGTAATTAATATGAGACGAGCTGGATCGGGTTTAAGTTCCAAACACTTGTTGTGAAGAGTTTTCGCAACAGATGGTTATATATCCCCCGCAGGTATGTATCATTTGCTAAGCGAATAACTAAAACCTGAAGCTTGGCCCATTGGTTATAAAAAAGTGATTTATAGAACTAAGGAGCAATGATAATAGCAAACCGTTTTGTTCCAGACGTGAAGTGCTACAAGGTGTCACAGCTGTTCGAGAGGGTGGGCCAACTGGACGAGCGACGGAGGTGCGTCTTGTGCGGAAAAATCGTGAGTAACACCCGGAACCATTACTACGTCCACTTCCCGGGACAGTACACGTGTACCCACTGTCCGGCAGTGTACACGCGGAGCGACACCCTTCTGCTGCACATGAGGACGAAACATCCTACGGTGGCTTAGCTACTGTGTTTCTAGGGTAAGGTGAATCGGAGCGTGAAGTACGGGCGGTTTTGGTTTAAGTATTGAATCTTCCTTATTAGAGATTATTATTGGTGATGCACCGCTCTTGCTTTACATTTTGCCTAGAGAACTGAGTTATTGCCCTTGAATCTGGTAATGAGCGCTGTGGTGTGGAGGTCGCAATGACCTAACTGTGTAATAATAATATTATTTAGTCTACTCGGGTTCACAGTACATGTATGCACCATTTTTAGGAATTTATCTGAAAATTAATACATTATTTTCTCTTTGCTGTTACTGCGCAATAAGACATACTTCGTGTTTAGATTCGTTCAGTTTGCTCGCCCTCCCTTAAAGGACACATCTAATTGATAGCTCTACCGTAGTAGTAGATAGCTAAAGATGCAGAAAAGTTGCTTGATGAATGAAATGTTGATTGTTTTCTGAAAAACGAAATATCCCGTTTTGATGACGAGTTGTTTGCGCTCAAGACTGACAATGCAAGCAACAGTTTGCTTGAATATGTGAATTTGGGATAACGTATTGAATTAAATCAATATAAGTACCACACTAAGTGGTTGGGGGTGGAGTAATATAAAGGTGGAACTGGAAGCGTACCACATTCTACAAGGTTAATTAAAAATAGTAAAGTATATTCGAATTATCGTCAGTGGAAGCATGATTTCCGTGAAGACGAAACAACAAACTATTCACGGAAATCCATTTTATTTTCCTCCATTTGGCAAACAAAAATTTTAAGCTCAAATTTTGCATACAGAGAGCAATTCATAATCATATATACGTCCTTTAATGCAATTAGAATATAATTCAAATTAAATTTAGAATAAGAGAAAATTAAATGGTGCATACATTGTATATTAGACAAGTTATTATCGAGGTGCCACTTTCAGAGAGAATTTAGTAGAGAAATAAGCAACCACAGTTACAACGTATATTATCCATTCAGGATTTTTTGGTATCTCAGTAGCCATGGAATGTTCATTTGTTGTCTACCTATCTCCCTTTTGCTCATGTCAAGAAGATTGGCAAACAACGTCAAAATGTCAAATATCCAAGTCTAACGAGATGCCAAACTTTTGTGAATAGCTAATATCTGTCGAAACTATTAAAAAAGTTGGCATCGCCTTAATAACTGGAACTCTGATTGGTGCAACCCGATTATCAAGGATGACATATTTATATATTTACGATCAACGAAGTGCAATCACATTTTTATTCCTAGTCATGGTTTATATTTTATTAACATATTGCAACAACTTTTTATTTTCTAGCCATTCCTAGTATACATACATATTGTAAAAGCGGTTATTTAATACGTAAATCATTTCTTTTTGGCTAAAGACTCTGGAAGTACTTTCTGGCTAATGTCTGGTTTGTTGGGTTGCAATGTTTCAATGCTTTACGTAACCGTCTATTTATTTAGTAATTTTTACGATCTAAAGTAATTTAAATAATCAAATTATCAATCATTGAAACTTCAAATACTCAATACATTTTGTCGAATAATAATATATCTGTCGAGGACAGTGCAATAAGTGCTCGAACTGCTCGGGCATATGACAGTGACATTTATAACACTTGACATTACGACAAGAGACAAGTGACGTGTATGTTTGGTTAGGCAACTTGATATACACAACAACAATACCTTTTCTAAATATTGTTTATCGTTCGAGATAATACTTCCTGGCTAATGTCTGATTTGTTGGGTTGCAATGTTTCAATCTTTTACCCGAAAATTAGTTGCTTTTTTAAACAATTTCACAATGAAAGATAACATGGGTTGCTAGGGCTGTTGGTAACCGTCAATTTATTTAGTAATTATTGACCGAATCCCTCTTTAAGATCGTTTTGCAGGTTGCAGTTTTTGTTATACAGATGCGCATTTACGATCTAAAGTAATTTAAGTAATCGAATTATCAATCATTGAAACTTCCAATACTCAATACTTTTGTCGTATAATAATAGATCTGTCGAGGTCAGTGTAATAAGTGCTTGAACTGCTCGGGCATATGACAGTGACATTTATAATATGTGACATAACGACAAGAGGTTATGCAACTTAATATACACAACAACGACACGTTTTCTAAATATTGTTTATCCTTCGAAATATCTATTATCATCATGGCTACTTTATAAATATTGTAAAAAATATTAATGCCAAATTGACGTACTTATAAGGCTTGCATATCGTATATGAATACAGTCCACTTGATATTCGTTTAACTAAAACGGTGCTGTCGCTCGCCCAGGTGATTAAACGTTTAAAGCCGCCGTCACATATAGCGGAACGTGGCTAAAAGCGGAGTAGAACGTAATTTGACAGCTGAATTTAAACCAATCAAATAATAGCTGTAGAATTGCGCTATTTTCACGGTCAGTCGGCAAAATTGACCATTCCAGAACAGCTGTTTTTGACAAGCTTTTTTGAGGCGCATACTAACAGTGTATTCAGACGTACCGAATTTTCTTTGCTTATACGGAGATGATGAATAAGAATGGACATTCAATGTCGTTTGTTCTTTTAGAATGATATATCTTTATTAAAACAATATTTTTCTGTTATTATTCGCATTTTATTAACATTATGTTTACCCTCATGTAGCTAATAACAACACATAAATAAACTATAAAAAATAGTAAGAACGGCAACACTGCAGCCAGTTTATTAATTATGAAGAACATATTTGTTTTGACGTTTTAGGAATTTCTTTAGTAGTTCAGCTACAAAACTATACATTCTGCCTTGGAGATTTTGCCTAAATGAGATATTTTAGGAATATAATATAATCATATCTCAAATTAAACACGAAACATGATGATCAAGAAAAAGTTTTAAGTTCCGTCTGACATTTAAATAGGTTGGTCCGCCATATTGCCATGAAGGGCAAACATGTCAAATGACGTAATTCTGGAATGATCAATGTTCAGTTAAGTTCAACCAAGTACGTCAATAACGTACAGGACATTCCTTAGTGACCTTGATGCCAAAATATGGAGACTCGGATCCGATTCACTAAGCGCGTGTGTATGGATCGTTGCCAAATCTCTAAATGTATTAGGTTAGAATCACATACTTCCGTATCTAATAAATTTCCATCACACGCATTTACGTCGAGTAACCGGAGTAACTCGTGAAAGTATCGGCAACATTGGATGTCACGAATCACGAACCAAGTGTTTTCGGTCTAGTTCGTGATTCGTGGACAATACATGAATCTAACTGCACGTGGGTCTAACTATGTCACTTTCAAAAGTGCGCTCCTTTTTCGGCATGTGCAGTAATTGCAATATAAGAGGTATTGTGTTCCATCCCCTCCTTTTGCAGTCCAAGGCCACCAATGTCCTGCATGTTATGGAAGTATGTGCCGATTAAAAACGAAAACGACGGAAAGTTTAGCGTAAAATATTTTTTATTTCCTGAACATAATTCGACACAAGCGGGCTTTAGGTACATTCCCAGAAAAAAACATTGTAAGCAAAAACTAGCAAGATAATAATAATAAAAAATAGACCAAACAGACAGTAACAGCGTTGCCAACTTGACAGTTCTAAAGTTCCTGTGCGGGACCACAAAGTGGTCGTTGTATGTCTACACAGAGTGTGAGTAGGCAACACACATTACATTTGTGCATTCTGAATTGTTATGGTCTCTAACAGATACTTTCTAAGAAAGAGAGAGCTGTATGAGATTGGTCCTTGTATAAAGTGTTGATAATTGCACTTTATTTTTAATTAAAAACACAAAGAATTTGTTTGCTGAACATGGATTTAGTTTTTACATTAAAAAAAAGGTTTAAATCATTAAACACATGAAACATGAATCATTAATGGTATGAAAGATGAATTTTTTCCTCTTGCCACTTCACAATTGTCTTTTATGTCACTTGTCACTAGTCATTGCTTAGGGCTTTTCGAAACACGAATTAAAAATCACTCGAACTAAACAAGGTGTGAAAGGTACATCCTTTCGGAGGTGCCGACGTTGCCAAGACCTTAAGAGAAGTTGGTAGAGTAGTTTTTTATTTTTTTTTAAACTGATTTGAGAAGTCGTTCTGATTGTCTAAAACTTTTACAATTTAACCGATGAGGTCTCTTCAATAATAATGGTTATAACAGTAATGTACTGTTCGCATGAAAATGGGACACCCTGTATCTTCATCTAAACCTCTTTTTTTTACGGATTTTTTTAATTTTACAACTTTTTCTTAGATTATCTCCTCTTTTTACTAGGGGAAACAAACTTTTGATCACTCTATTGTATGTGTTCTCCTGTCACCTCGCAATTGTCTTTTATGTCACTTGTCACTAGTCATTGCTTAGGGCTTTTCGAAACACGAAATAAGAATCACTCGAACTAACCAAGCTATGCTAAAAATCCATGCTGCTAACTCCTTTCGGATGTGTCGACTTTGCTGAAGACTTCAAAGAAGTTGATACAGTAGGGCAACTGACAGTCTTTAACACTTTTTTTTAATTACTCGTATTTCTATTTATGTAGAAAGATTACATTTTTGTTTTGTTAACTCGTATGTCCTGTTTTTAATTTTTTAGAAGTCTTTGTGATTGTTTAAAACTTTCACAATTTAACTGATGAAGTTTCTTCAATAATAATGATTATAACAATAATGTACTGTTCGCATGAGAATGGGGCACCCTTTATCATCATCTAAACCTCAATTTCTTTACGGATTTTTTTAATTTTACAGCTTTTTCTTACATTTTTTCCTCTTTTTACTAGGGGAAATTAACTTTTGATCACTCTATTGTATGTGTTCGCCTGTCACCTCGGAATTGTCTTTTATGTCACTTGTCGCTAGTCATTGCTTAGGGCTTTTCGAAACACGAAATAAGAATCACTCGAACTAACCAAGGTGTGAAAGCCATGCTGCCAATTCCTTTCGGATGTGCCGACGTTGCCAAGGCTTTCAGAGAAGTTGGCAAAGTAGTGGACTGTATATGTACATGGATGTGGGAACTTACAGGATGAGGTATCTTCAATAATAATGATTATAACAGAAATGTACTGTTCGCCTGAGAATGGGGCACATTGTATCTTCATCTAAACCTCTATTTCTTTACTGATTTTTTTAATTTTACAGCTTTCTCTTAGAATATTTATCAATTTATTAGGGAAAATGAAGTTTTGATCACTCTATTCTAAGTGTTCTCCTGTCACCTAATTGTCTTTTATGTCACTTGTCACTAGTCATTGCTTAGGGCTTTTCGAAACACGAAATAAGAACAACTCGAACTAACCACGATGTGAAAGCCATTCTGCCAACTCTTTTCGGGTGTGCCGACGTTGCCACGACCTTCAGAAAAGTAGTGGACTGTATATATGGGGTGTTCATTAGAAAACTTCATCAAGCAGGCTATGAAATTTTGACATAAAGGGATGACATAATCAAAGGAAATGGACTCTTGTTTCTCCATCCTTTTCTTTTGACATTTCACACCCAACTAGATGAAGTTTTCTAATGAACACATGGTATATGTGTGTGGGAAATGAGAGTCCTTTAACATTTTTCTTTTAATTACTCGTATTTCTGTTTATGTAGAAAGATCACATTTTTGTTTTGTTAACTCGTAGGTCCAGTTTTTGTATTTTTGTATTTTTTTCTTTTGAGTATCTCGTCTTATTACACTTTTTTGAGTTGAAGAACGAAATTTACACTACTCACAGTAAAGTTACTGGTAATACTATACACCCTAGAAGGGGGTCGGACGGAAACACCTAGTTAACGTTTCGGCAACTTCTCTATGCCTTCTTCAGAACTATCTAAAAGAGAAAAAAAACTAGAAGTGCTTAATAAGTAAATTATACCTTTTTAAGAGCTTGAGTTAGGAGTAACCATGTATGAATTGTCATTGATTTTTCTACAGTCTTTTGACCTCCACAAATTAAGGGATATGGAAAAAAATTTATGTACCACGGGATCTTTTTCTTTATATGTATTAAAAGTACAAGTTTCTCTTAATGTGCAAGATATGTTCACAAGAAACCGAGGGGAAAATCACTCTTGAACACCAAATGGAAATATTTAGTGCAATTTTGTTGAATTATATGGACTTTTTAGATTTTTTTTTTACTTCAAAGTTTACCAGTAATTTTTCCTAACTACCTCTTATCTTTATTTGTGGATTGAGCTGACTGAGGTCACGTGCGTCATTTTTAAACATTTAATAGAGGATAGTGTTAGGGGACGGTTACCATTGAGTCGGGTTAAGGAGTAAAGTAAATTACTCGAGAGTGCATGATAAACTCCAGCGTTTTCAACTTAAAAAACAAGTTTTGATGAAGATACAGTGTGTCCCATTCTCATGCGGATCCTACAGTTATAATCATAATTTTTGTCAAATCACACAACGACATCTTAAATTCAGTTTAAAAAACAAATTAAAAACTTAAATTGAAAAAAATATTTAAGAAAAATTGAAAATTATCAAATATATATTTTTTGGACTTTAGATTTTTTTTTGACAAGATATCAAAAAACTAAAGAACTTTTCCGCATTCACTTTTAGAGTCCTACAACATGCTGTTAAAAATATCACCTAAAAAATAAAATATACTTTTTACGTCTTCTCAAAAAATAAAAAATTTAAAATCCTTCAAGGTCAAGTCTGGTGAGCGAGCGGGCCAGTTGATGGGACATGAAGGGTTGTGTAGTGATTATTAAAAACTGACTTACATTTGGTACCTTGTGGGTATGACAACCATTTTGTTGTGACCAAGTCGTGTCATTTTGTTCACCATGAAAAGCTGATTCGACATTTGTGTTAAAGAATGCAGCACGGTATTTAAAATAACAAAGCTGAGGGAAGCCCCAGACACTCGAAACGTCGTATAACGAATTTTTAACGGGATGTTGCCGTGGAACAGTTTTTTTATTTCGTCAAAAAACTTGAAAATTCATAAAAACCTTTTAAAATGTTCCTTAAATATCTTAAAAACCAACATTTTTTGAGATGCCCTCTTGTGGAATGACTATTACACATGTAAGTTGACGGCATGGTATTTTTTAAGGCTTCGCCCTATTATTTGTCCATCTTCATTGTTTGGCATTAACAGCAGGTTAAGATCGTGACTTGAGCAGTTCATACACACAAACATTACCGAAAGTTGGTAACCCATTGCCAGAGCAACCAATTTTGTCAGCAAATGTTTTCACAAATTCATCGAACTAATTGCTTATTAAATGACCGCTTTAATATCAACATTTTATTGATCTCTGATTTTGCCTAAATTTCTAGGAATTGGATAGTTGTCTAAATAATACTCGTCGACTTGTTTTAAAGTTTTCCATCAAATTGCCAAAATATCGCAGTCAGCTGATAATAATAATAATAATTACAGCTGTTTCTGTACCAAAACGTGTCAAAAAAAATACCAAATTAGATTATTCTCTGTCAATTCATCACTTTCTATTAAATGTAGGATTAAGCCAACGGAACAAGTTTGGTTCAAGTTTCCATTATAGGGTCTAGTGTAAATAGGTGAAATTTTAGCTGTATTTTTACAATTCGAAGTATAAAAGTGGAGTGCTTGTGTTATAAGCCGTAAAAATTATTAGGAATTTCGAAAACACACATTCTTTGGATGTTGAAAGTTGGGTATGTAGGTATAATTGATTTCTCATGAACTAATCTGTTGAAGCAGCAATGGGACAACTTAGATGACCAAAATTGTTTTGGCCGTATCGAGCAAAATTCTATTATAATATTAATTTTAAACATATCTATTACCGGGTCTGGTCGGTGTTAAGCATTGCTATATAATAGGATCCTCTAACAAGAAAACAAAACAATAGCTTGGAGTGTAAAGTAGGGGTTACAGGGAGCTCAAAACTTGAACTGAAATGAAGTCTCAAAAACTGAACTGAACTTATAAACAATCGACCGACAAAGCTTCTTATCATTTGATTTAACTAAATAATTATAACCAAACCAGAAATCGAATTGAAAGTCAAATATGAAATGACATTCATTTCAATGACAGGTCGTTGTAGTGCTCCTGCCGCTATACAATGTTGCAAAATTTAAATAAAAACGAGAAAAT
Organism: Taphrorychus bicolor; assembly: GCA_951812265.1. Lineage (NCBI taxonomy): Eukaryota > Metazoa > Arthropoda > Insecta > Coleoptera > Curculionidae > Taphrorychus > Taphrorychus bicolor. The sequence continues at coordinate 1,634,719 of OX638302.1, read as the reverse complement.
AGCGAAATAATCAATTTGTACTATCGTCAACTAACCTGAACTAACTTAACCCAAAAAAAAACTAAACTAACCTCAACTAACCAAACCAAAGAAAAAACATAACTAAAGTTAACCTAGCCTAAGGAAAGACAGAACTGAATTAATTAATCTGAAATAATCTAACTAAAGGCAAAGAAAATATGAACTAATTGCGACAAGTCCCAGATGCGCCATAAAGAACAAGTAAACCGGAACTAATTTTTACATTCCATTCAGTGAAGACCCGCTCACTAAGGCCTCTTTCACACGGACGTTTTAAAATCGACCGGCAAAATATCGCTCGGTAAAAAAACGACCGTTGTCTCTTTCACACACAACGGCAAATCAGGTGTGAAGTCGAAACGAATAGATCAAAAGGCCGTAATGGGTAAAACGAAGAAAGTTCATCGAAGAAAAGTGGAAAGCCACTATCACTATTAAATGTGGGTAAAAGTTTATAAAACTTGCCCAATTTCAGTGGAGGCAAGAACATTTTATTATACGTTATTAAAAAAGGTTCTGTAGAAACTCAAAACATTGTAAATAAATCCATTTTTAACAGAGGAAGAAATAGGCCGTTACTAGGGTCGGCCCTGGAATTTGGGCGTTTAAGAATCAAAATCGACGTTCGTGTGAAAGCCTACATTACTTTCCTTGCATTAAAGTAAACCGACCGGTGACCGCTGTGTCGCCGCTCGAATTTGGAACTTCGACGGCAACCGATCGTTTTTTTTCCGTCGGCGCTCTTGTCTAAGAGGTCCCATATAGAGCAATGCAATAGAATATGTTGGTCGTTTTTTTACCGAGCGTTATTTTGCCGGTCGATTTTAAAACGTCCATTGTGAAAGAGGCCTAAGGTGCTCGCTCACTTAGGCGAAGCCTCGCGAACGGAAGCGTTACGAAGCGAATTGTATTTCTTTCGCCGGAGAAATTTCCATTCAATTCAGTGAAGACCCGCTCACTAAGGCGGCGCGAAGCGAAGAGGCGCGTAAGGAGCAAGTAGGATCCGTTTTAAGGTGCTCGCTCACTTAGGCGAGGCGTCGCGAACGGAAGCGTTGCGAGGCGAAGAGTCATTTGGCTCAGCGTTGCCAACCGAATTCGGATACACTTTTTAATAGCATTTGGTAGCAAATAGATTGGAAAAATCGTGCTGAAATGTTGTAAAATATAACTTTACCTTAGACAAACAGTAAGTCTCTCCTCAATAGACACAGCCCTTCCAAATCTAGAATTTGTATGTTCTATTGAATTCTTTAATAAACTGAGAAGCTCAAAAAAAACTTTTCTTTTGACATACGAAAATACTTAAAAAATTTCTTTTTATCGTGATGAAATTCACTTGTTTTCTGACCTGAGACGTGAGTTTGTCTCTTTTGGTTAATATTATTAACCCAGCATTTTTTCTGGGTCAATTCTTCTTCTTCTTCTAGACTGGCAAGCAAACCTAATACAAAAAAATCTTCTTCGGACAAAGAACTACTCATATTCACTGAACAAAGTACTACCTTTAAATGGACTTATAATATACGAGATGCCACGCGACGCTTCGCCCCAGTCAGCGGACATTAGCTAAATCAGCGATGCCAACACTAGGAAAATTTCCCTATTTTAGGGAAATTTGAGAGTGTTTAGGGAAATAGGGAATTTTCTTTAAATCTAGGGAATTTTTTACTTCATTATGAAAACACCTCAGAAATTGGTTACTCCTACACTCTGAATGCACTAAACTCTTGAGTCTAGAATTTGCTCATCAGTTGTCATTGGGTCTATCAAATGGCCATCAGCAGAAATAGTTGCTTTCCTTTCTGCACCTTATGGTCGTAAACTATATGGGAATTATGGGATTTGTATGACAAAAAACGAGAAGAAGAAATAGAAAAAACAATATTTGCTGTTTCTATGAAACAGAAAGAGGAAAAAATTACTTACCTATATATTTCGTACAAGGCCGAGAACTAATTGATTTATTACTTATTTTATTGCAGTTTATTGTGATTGTGTTTTAAATAGTTTCTAGTAGTGGTAATTTAAAATTTTGAAGTGTAACAATGACAGCTGAAGAATCAGATTTAAAATGTTCTTTAATTTCGCAAGTTCCTAATGTTTGTAGTTTTTTTTGTTTTCAGGATTCTATTTTTATTTTGTTTATAATGTTTTTTTTTTTTATTTTGTAGATGTGTCTTAGCGCTAAGTAACGAAATGTTATTTTTTACATACACAAAACGTTTTATTGGTCGATTTTGCTAAATTTCAATTGCTAAACTATAATGTAACTTGCTATCTATCTGCTATCTAGTACATTTTTATTGTGTATGTTATCGTGTAACAAGTTAATGGAGTATCAGTAAGAAATACATTCACCATATTATTCAGATTTAAATCTAGGGAAAAATCTACTAATCTAGGGAGATTTTGCTGGACATGTAGGGAATTATCCACGAATTCGGTTGGCAACGCTAACCTAAATGACTCTTCGCCTCGCAATGCTTTCGTTCGCGACGCCTCGCCTGAGTGAGCGAGCACCTTAAAACGGCTCCTCTTTGCTCCTTACCCGCCTCTTCGCTTCGCGCCGCCTTAGTGAGCGGGTCTTCAATGAATTGAATGTGAATTTCTCCGGCAAAAGAAAAGCAATTTTCTTCGCTTAAGTGAGCGAGCACCTTAATTAACCGGCGTGACGTCACACTAGTGCTCTGGTGAGATATATCATTAAGACTTTATTCCGCGGACGCATAGTTTTTTTGACATATGCTTGTTTTACATGCACTGTGGATCGCAGATATTAAATATTGTTGAAACTTTCGGCACTTTTGTAGAGGCGATATCAAGTTGCTCTAACGTGAGAGTCCTGATAATTCAATGTAAAAGCGCCGAGCAATTAATTTTGATTATAATCCGTTGCTAATTGCTGGTTGCTTTAGTGTAAGAGCCATCCGCCTTAGAAGTAACGTAGGTAGATAATACTAAATGTAATACTCACCCAAAAGTTCATTTCGGAAGTCTTTTTCATAATCATTTGCCGTAAAATGCAAAGAGCATATTGCCGAGGTATTTGGATTGAATGTATCACTTCGTTGGCAAAGCTGAATCCACTTATTTCTTATTTCACGTGAAAGAGCATCTTTTCTTTTTCTGAAAAAATAAAAGAATATTTGCCTGCCGTTTTTCTTCCACTTTAATTTGTTGCTTTTACATTCAGGAACAGCACAAATCTGACCAGGCATTGTGCCCTCGTAATTTTACTAAATCACAACACAATCGGCACAATCTCAGCAATAAGGGAAAGATTCAAAAATTAGAATACGATCATAAGAAAACCGAGTAACCCGCGCCCGCGAATGGTCATCGAGATTCGAGTGATCGAGATTTCGGGTGACCGCTCTAAGAGCGCCCTAATACTATTTCCGTCCTTACATTTTTATTAAGAAAACAAATGACGGGAATGGTTTTAGAGCGGCCATCCGAAAACGCTATTAAAATATTATGAGCGTCAGCAATGACTTTATTGACAGCCGTAATTGCAGCGCCGATGATGGCCACGGGGCTCGGAAAATAATGACGTCACTATCGCTCCCAAGTCCGCACTATGCTGACGTCACGATGTTGAACCCATGTTGTTTAAATGGCAGTGGACCGGCCTGTTCTGTTTACCGTCCTTGATTTGTACTAAGGTTAACTAACCTGAACTAACCTAAGAACAGACCTGAATTAAACTGAAATTTCTACTTAATCAAACTAAAGGCAAGGTAAACCTGAACTAATTGCGACAAGGCTCAGATGCCTCGTAAAGGACAAATAAACCTGAACTAAACAAAACAAAGGCAAAGTAAAATTGAAGTAACCTAATCAACAGAGCCTACATCTATGTGCAGCAATCAACAAGCTCCATAGCGGCTATAAAGGGCCGCTGCGGCAATGTGCAGGTGCGGTCCTAACGGGCAGTTTTAAAAGACGAATACAACTACCTTACAACTTAACCAAAACAAAAACAAAACTAAACTAAACTAACCTGACCTAGTCAAAGACAAAGTAAAACTGAACAAATCTAACGAACAGTTAAAGGGCTGCTGCGGCAAAATGCCGGTGCGGCCCTAACGGGCCGCTTTAAAGACAAGTACAACTGGACTTAACAAACTAAAGGAAAAACCTAATCAAAGACAAAGTAAAACTGAACTAATTTAACCAACAGTAGCGGCCCTTAGAGGAACCTTACTGTTGTAGGTGCCCGTAAAAGCCGCTACTATTGGTTAAATTAGTTGAGTTTTACTCTGTCTTTGATTAGGTCAGGTTAGTTCAGTCCTGCTTTTGTTTTGGTTAGTTCAGTTTAGTCCAGTTTAGGTATGTTTTTCCTTTAGTTTGTTAAGTCCAGTTGTACTTGTCTTTAAAGCGGCCCTCTAAGGGCCGCTACTGTTAGTAGTTCAGTTTTACTTTGTCTTTCATTAGATAAGATTAGTTCAGTTCTGCTTTTGTTTTGGTTAGGTTAGTTTAGTTTTTCCTTTAGTTTGTTAAGTCCAGTTGTACTTGTCTTTAAAGGGGCCGCTGCGGCAGGTCTTTGAGTAAGGGTCATGACAAGGAAAAACATAACTAAACTAATCGAAACAAAAGCAGGACTGAACTACCGGTACCCTTTAAGGGCACCTACAACAGTAAGCTCCCTCTAAGGGCCGCTACTGTTGGTTAGATTAGTTCAGTTTTACTTTGTTTTTAATTAGGTCAGGTTAGTTCAGTGCTGCTTTTGTTTTGGTTAGTTTAGTTATGTTTTTCCTTTAGTTTGTTAAGTTCAGTTGTACTTGTCTTTAAAGGGGCCGCTGCGGCAGGTCTTTGAGTAAGGTTCATGACAAGTAAAAACATAACTAAACTAACCAAAACAAAAGCAGGACTGAACTAACCTGACCTAATCAAAAACAGAGTAAAACTGAACTAATTTAACCAACAGTAGCGGCCCTTTAAGGGAGCTTACTGTTGTAGGTGCCCTTAAAGGGTACCGGTAGTTCAGTCCTGCTTTTGTTTCGGTTAGTTAAGCTACACACCTTACAAACAAGTGCAACTGAACTTAACAAACTAAAGGGAAAACTAAACTAACCTAACCAAAACAAAAACAGGACTGAACTAACCTGACCTAACCAAAGGCAAAGTAAAACTGAACTAACTAACCAATAGGTCCAAAGGCGCCCCTCACGGGCCTCCGTAAAGGGCAGGTTTCAATTTTCTTGTTATTTTTTTTTTGTACAAATATGATAATTCCGCATTTGCTTTAAACTACTTAATTTGATGACATTTTTTTTGGAAATTTTAAAAAACCACGAAATTCCATAATGCTTAATACCGACGAGCACCCTATTACCTTAAACCATGAACAATTATACACACGTTTTGCGGAATTTGTACCATTGGCGACTATTACACATACCCCGTGTTCATTAGAATACGTCATCTAGAAGGCTATGCATTTTTGAAAGAAAAAGATGTCTATACTTTCGTCCTTTCATGCTTCTCTTTTAGTACTTCACAGCCAACTAGATGACGTGTTCAAATGAACACTCCTTGGTAAAGAATGAAAGTGCATACTACAAAGTAACTATGTTTCCATCCCCTTTTATTGCACTTCAACGTTACTAATGTCAAAAGACATGCTGATAAACAGTGTGTTAAATAAGGATGCAATATTATATTGAATAACCGCTGAGCCTGAGTACTTTAGTTCCATTTTAAGACTGAAAAGGCTTTTACGGCCGGTCAAAATATAATGTAAAGTTTTTTCCGGGCTTTGAAGCCGCGGTCCAATCGAATTTCTACTTGACGTTTTGTCTACATCTACAGCAGACATTATCAAAGACGATGAGGCAATGGTCGAAGAGATCTCACGTGCTTCCCGACGTTGACTGATTCGACTGTGGGGAGCTCCGTGGTATTTATTCCCCCGCCGTCGCGCTACAGTGGACGAACTGGGGTGGAGATAGTGGTGGCGCGAGGTTTCGGCGCTCTTAGTGTGTCATAGAACTCGCTTCCAATCTGCTTTGCGGTCTTTGGCCGATCTCACGCTTTGTTGTATTCTTGGAGTGGGTCTAAAAACAGTTTTAACACTGTGCTTTTCCAGTAGCCTGTAGATGACTAGTAGACACTTTATGGATGTATGGTAAACGAGTCCTGTTTTTCTTCATCTTCTCCCGTTGTTCCTTCTTGGCGCTCCACATTCCTTGGACGTACGGCCCTATCGAAACCATGCTTGCTCTAACCATTCCATTCAAAAGCTCTTTCGAGATGCGTTCCAAATCAACCGGCTCATAAATTGTCTTGGCTCTCGCCAACAGAGTCTTGATGACTCCCCTTTTCTGTGTGGGATGATGCGCCAAAACCCCGCGCCACCACTACCCCCACTCCAGTCCCTCCACTGCAGCGCGACAGTGGGGGAATAAATACCACGGACCTCACCACAGTCGAAATAGTCAACGTCGGGAAGCACGGGAGATCACTTCGCCCATTGCTCAATTGCCTTTGATAATGTCTGCCGCCGCTGTAGACGAAACGTCTGAATGAAATTCCATTGGACCATGGAACCACAAAACACTTTAAATTGTGTTTTTTCCCCAATTTTCAAATCTATAACTTTCATTGATGTCTACGCTAGTCAACTGTCGTCTGAAGTGAGTGTATAACAGACAAAATGACAAAAACTTTACCACCTAAAACCAAATGAGTTTTTTTAAATAAACAGACAAAATTTGCTTTAGATGGGGCCATATTACAAAAATACTAAAAACATCAATCGAGTGGTTAGTGCCGTGTGTACAGTGCTAAACAAGTAAAGAAAAGCTCTATGCTTCATGCAGAAAGTTCAGTTGTCCTTTTTTGGGCAAACCGGTTTTGGCATTTAGGCCATCCTTAGCACCAAATTCGTTAAAAACTCAAGAGAAAAGAGCAAGAACCTTAAGTCAATAGCAAAAAAAGGCCGTTGAAGTTTTAATCATTGTTTCGTGAAAAAAAAATGTGAAAAACTTCTAGTGCAGGCCGACAAAACGTTTTTACTTCGTTTTTTTGAATTTCCCATCTAGCGCTGAAGATGGCCCGAAGGCCGAAACGTACTTGTTCTATAAACGTTCTGCACAAAGAACAACTGACTATAATAAGGAATATGGACAAGATTATGTATACTTTGTATAGTATTCAAAAATCCTTTTTAATGGCGAACCGGTTTCAGTACATACGCCATCATCAGCGCCAGAAATTTGTTAGACGACGAGGGGTGTTAATAGAACACCCCTCGTCATCAATGAAGATAAAATGTAAGGTATGGTAGGGTAAGATAAAAAAGACTCAATCTTGCAAACTAACACAAAGACCAAATACGGAGCAAAAAACATAACAGGCACAAACCTTAAAAAAAATTTATTTAGTCAATAAGAACTAAGATTATTTCTGTTTGTTTTTTTTATTTTAATTGGTAGTATACGGACTCTCTGGAAGACATTCAGGAAAAAAATTGCCAGTACAGTATCACTTGAAATGAAAAAACAAAAGCTAATTCTCTTTGACTAAATTGTTTTAAAGTTTCTGTCTTGTGTAGTTTTTTCTAACTCGACATGCTTTACCCCATCATTTGATCTTGATTTGGGAGTTCATAGTTTTTTGTTCACACACACTCCTAGTCCCTTGTTCGTGGCTAGTTTTTGGCGCTGATGATGGCCTGTGTGCTGAAACCGATTAACGAAATTTTTTTTTAAATACTGCACGAATTAGACCGAACTCATTTTTTCCACCTTCCTGTTTGTTGCCGTAGACGCAATAGTAACAATAGAAAAACAGGATGCCATCTAGAGAATTTAAAAAATTATTTTGGGCAGCCATTTTGGGTACAAACCTGTGACGTTTCATTTTAAGAGAAGATATGTGTCATTTTCGTCTTGATGAGACTTGTATTGAGTCGAGAGGACAAACAAAATATAAATATTCCTTCACGTCTTTTTAATAAGTGCCGACGTTTCGACTGTTTGTACCTTACGTCTTCTTTTTTATTGGGTTGTTTAAAATATAATTTTTTTTTTATAATTAAAATTTTTGTAAAAAGAAAAATGTTTAAGGTTTTACTACTAAAAGGAGACAAATTTTTAATTTAAAAGAGTAAACTAACCGCATAATTAATAATAATAAGTCCCCAAAAATGTATTTATTACAAATCGAGTTTAGCCAATGATTCTGCTGAAGAATTGGGATTTAAGAATATCTTTTTTTAGTGACATCGACTGAAGCTTTTTGAAGATACAACGTATCAGAAATTACAAAAATTTGGCTTTTTTGAGAGGCTAACAAAAACACCAACAAAAAGCTCTAAAGGGTCATCAGAGAGCAATAGACAAGTGATTCATACCGAAATGGCCACACTAAAAATGTTAATGGATGATCAAAATAACTCTCCAGAGCTTTTTTGTCTAATTTTGGTTTGCTTTGGCTCCGATTTGAATTTGAACGCACGTTGAAGTATTGAAAAATTTGCTCAACCTAATTTTCTAATTTTTAACAACATACACCTACCTACCCATCTTTATACCTTCGGGTATCACAAAGTATACGTGCTCTTCATTAGAAAACTTCATCTAGCAGATTATGAAATTTTCTCAGAAAAGACTTTTGTTTCTCCATCCTTTTCTTTTGACATTTCACAGCCAACTAGATGAAGTTTTCTAACGAACACCCCGTACATCCAATAACCAAAAATTCTCAAATTACAAATTTGAAATTAGGTGTGTACGTATTCCTATTCAGATGCCATGTACTATATAATTTAAGTTACCAATTTACGTTACCTGATTTGTTTTGCCAAAGACTTATTTAATGTAAAGGGTTTATAACTGACTCAAAAAGTCTCACTGTGTTGACCAAAATATTGCCAAAATTTCTGCGATATTCAGTCAAGTCAATATAAAGTGGCTCATCGCTGACCTTTTTTTATACAAATGTTACTACATTCATTATTAAATCACTTGTTAATAAAGGACTTGACCTATAAAAAAATGGTCACCAATCACTTCTATATTAATTCATTAATAAACAGAGCGAAATACAGATTTTCTATTGGTAAATAAATATTTTAAATCAGTACCTAGGTGATGATTAATAGTATTTAAAAAGTATGTTTGCTCATTATCCGGCACAGATTCAACCTAAATTTATAGACTGCTATTATTATATCAGTTTCTTAACAGAACTGTAAGTAATAACCAAAAACGTGCCAAAAATAGTAATATTTGTACTAATTATATATTTAATTAATTATATATTGTCGTTGTAAATATCCTATTTATTTAAATCGATCCGTGAGTCAAATTCTTAAAACAGGAATGATGTTTATTGGTAGACGATAAAATGTCATAATAATAGTAATTATTCATTATAATAAAATATGAATCATTCATTATAATATTTTATTTTAAGGTAATAATAATTGTATTTTGGTATGGCGATGAACAAAACCTATAATACTATTTTTTAAAATTCAGGGTACGTATTCCAAAAAATATTATGTCATGTAATAGTGATTACTTTTTACTGTATTTGTGTTCAAATAAACTTTTAAGTAAAACAATAGCAATTGTTTAATTACAAACCCAGTTGCCCCTACGAGTCGCGAAACAGGCAACCAATTATACAGCTGAGCGCAAGCCTGGTTATCTGAAAACGTAAATCAATAGCTTCTTTAGTCCGAGCGTATATGGTAAGCATATTCTCTACTATGGCTCTTTGTAATGCTTTTCTTGTAGTTTTCTACGTACTTGTATCTATAAACCACCAATTCACAATATTTTGCTTTCTATTTTTTCTACTATTTCTAGCTAAACCTGCGGCGACCGAATACTTTTCAAACGGTTTGTTGTCCTATGTGGAGATGTTCGAAGCTTCCCCATCCAATGTCCTTCTTTGGCGATGTAAGGCTTGCAGCAAAGAAGTCTCAAACAGGTAAGTGCCGTTAAAATGCTTTTAAAATTCCCAAATTAAACGGTCTGTAGAAAACAACTTATATTTCTACGCTTATTTAAACCCTTACTTACAGCTTTAACTCCTCTTAGGCCGATTTTGGTTACTTTATTACACGTACTTTAGCAATTATTGCCGACAGCAAAGATTTATGTTTTGCTGCTAATTTGAACATTTTGTTAGCAACGTTGCCATTTATTGCAAAACTAAAAGTTGATCCACAACTTGAATTTAACAAGGAATCTAAATGGGTAAAAATATACAAGGTGCTCCACTTAAACTAACAAAAAATTGTTCCTCATATATACGCAACATCCAGTATAACAGATAACATTTTTAAATTGTAGACCTAATTATCGAGAACAACTTTTATACCTATGAGTTCAAAAAATAAAAGAAAACGGAAGTATATGGGACTTTGTCTCACTATTGCGCCACTCTGTATGTAATGATGACATTACTGTGTGTGTAACTGTTATATTACTACTCTAGGAAAGTAATGGGACCATTACTGTCTTAGACCCGTAATGACTAGACTAGTAATGGCGATTGTGGTGATCGTTGGTTATGCTTAGCGATTTCGCTTAGCGAGTGAAGATTTTGAACAGAATGAAATACATTACACGAATAAGTAATATTCAAGAACATTTTTGTAATATTATTCGGAAAGTACTTAGTGATTGAAAATGATTAGTTATTTACTTCATACTGTTACACGGTACGTGTTCCAATCATTTATCGTCAATTAACTACACACTTTTATTTACTTTTAACTATTAAAACACAATTACTTTACTAACGCTCTTCTTTTATATATTCGCTCCCATCTCGCGTGGCTCGCTGGTTTATATACGTGGCCTGAACACTTATAATCGTACTCGTACTTTCGAGAACGGAGGCGACTGTTCCCGATTCTCGTTTATTCTAGATGGGTTCCAGGGGTCGCGCTCTGCGGTCGGCGTTGCCGCTTCGGCCCGATTCTCTGTGTACTGACGGTCAGGCGTAACAATACTATATTAATCACATAATTCCTGTACATTCTCAAGATTAATACTAATCTTTATTCACTGTGCAAGGGAATAATGAGTTGTCATTTGTCATGGAACCGAAACATGTCATAGGCAACTGGCAACTCAAAAAGTAAATCCCCCTATACGCGAAATCGGTAGTTACCACTGGGTCATTTTCAAATAATTATCCTTCTATTAGGATGTATTGAAACAAATGTGGATTACAGTGTCTCTTTTCTAAAAAAATGTACTTTTTACTAAAAAAATACTTAAAATAGGCCATAAAATGAAGTAATTTACCATCTACCCTCGTACCATTGAAATGAACATGCACGGGCGACTAGACCGTCATCTATCTGACGCATCAAACGTCGTCGATTAGGAAAACCAATCGTAATTTTAAAATTGTGAATTATCTTGCTATAACCTATCATATTTGAAAAAAACCCGGAATCTTGGTCGTGAATAAAGTATAGTATTCCACTAATAGCATTTAATGAGCGTTATTACTACACAACTTACTACAACAACGCTACCCTCGAGAATAACGATTCTCATTAAATGCTTGATGTATAATATACTATTATTTCATACTTAAAACACCTTAAAAATAGCAAAAGATTAATTTTATGCGCGACAAATCATTTTCGAAAAATCCGGTATAATTTCATTACGGTATCCAGCACTGTAATGATATTTCATTACGGTACTCAGTACTATGAAAAGCTGTTTTCCGGACTAAAATAAAGTCGTACTTAGAAGTGTCCTAAATGATATAGTATGAAGTAGGAAATAATTATTACCTCCCGCAAATAGGATTTTTTTATGATTCTACAATTTTACTTTTGTTTTCTAAACAGGTGGCACCACTTCCACTCTCATACGCCTCAGAGATCGTTTTGCCCGTACTGTCCAGCTACGTACAGCAGAATCGACACGCTCAGGAGTCACATGAGAACCAAACACACCATGCATTTCAGCAAGCACGCGATTTAGCAATACGAGAAAGCTACCGCCTTCTATTTCAGGAGATGGTATGCTAATACCATATAAGCGATTTTAAAATTAGTCTTAGCTTAGCTGTGCATATTTTATAAAAGAAATATGTATAAGAACTAGGAACTTATGTGATTCGTATCTTTAGAAAAAGCGTGCAGAGTCGACAAAATGGTGATAAACAACGGACAGCAACGTACGAAGTGTCCATTTTCAGTTTTATGTATATCATTTTTGCTCACTTTTTTTAATACAGAAGCTTTAGGAGAAAAATTTAGGCTGGCAAATTGTGGATATTGCTTATTTTAAATAAAAATTTTGGGCGAAAAATCTGAAAAATTCCAACATAGAACAATAGTGTGTCTGAAAACGCTGTTTTCGGCCTTTTAAACGACTGATGAACCATCATTAAGACACGTTTCATAGCAGCACCGAGAAAAGTCTCCCCGTGGCGCCATCTTTGTCCCGGGATGATACTGGACGAGTGCAATCTCGTTAGTTCAACCAACGGACACAGATGGCGCCACCGGGAGACTTTTCTATGAAACGTGCCTTGAGTGCCGAAACTTGTTTATTCTCGTATATTACCCGTTCGGAATTTTTTGGCGTCTTAGTAGCCATGAAATTTTCATTTGTTCTCTACCCATCTCCGTTTTGCTCACATCAAAAAGACTGGCAAACAACGTCAAAGTCAAATATGCAAGACTAACGTGATGCCAAACTTTTGTAAATATGTGGTGCTTTGTCTGATGATATGAATTACAAAAGATCAGAATGAGGCCTAAATTGAGAGATACGTTATTTACATAAACATACTTTTATGTAATTTTTTAATAGTAGTTGTCAAATTGTACCTTGAATTTCGTACCAAAAAATAAGTCTGTGATATTTTTTTTTAGGTCCACGTTTCGTCCACAGGGTATTGATAGTTTAGGTTAATTAAAATTGTCAGAGAAACTGTGTAAAGGGGTTGCTATGTATTCAAGATATTGAATTATTTAATAAATAAGTAACAAAAATTTAATGTCCAACTGTTATTGTCGACGTGATTGATGTATAAGTATTATATTACCTACCTATAATAAGTCTACTATAAATGCACCGATTACCATATTGCACTGCACAATACTAAAACTTTCAGAAATTATAACTGCACCATTGAATGTTTCATGATTATTATTATTACTGACAAACACCTAAAGGAAAATTAGATACTTATTTACAAACCTAATAAGAACGAATCTCAGTTGTAACAAGACTCAAATAAAAGTGTTAATTAAATGTGACTGATTCGTATTATTTTTACCTTTGTTTTGACCTTCGTATAATGATAAAAAAACAAAAAAAGTGTACCGAACCCTTATACAAAAAAGTCACTACGAAAACATACTATTATGTAAATGTTCTATATCTGCTTCTCTTTCTTTAGCTCTCCTTTTTTCTCTCCTCTCTTCTTCATAATCCTCATCATCAGTGGGCAGTTCAAACCTGCACAGCGGGCAGGAATTGGTCTTATCAGGAAGGAAATATTTGATTTACTGCTACATTAAACTGTAATTGTGAGGCACATACCTTTTCCAGCCACGGTAAAATGCATTCGGGGTGAAAAGAATGCTTGCAAGGTAGTTTTTTTGCTATGTCACCAACATCATAGTCTTTGAGGCAGACTGGACATTGGACACCTGTACAAAATAAAATAACTACAGTAGGGTCGTAAATTAATCAAAGACATGGTGATATGAGATGTCCAAACAAAAAAACTTCTATTTGTTGTAAAATTGCTGTCCGTTTCCAGACTTTTAATTTGAAAAACACAAATTTGTGAAGCAGCTTAAAATATCTAGCAGTTCATAGCAACAGTTGCTATTGGTGCATTTTTTAAGCAAAAATGTTGTTTTCGATTTTACTAAGGGAGTGAGAATGAGCAACATACCTATTAATAAAGAAAAAAGTTGTGCCCAATGTCTGTCTAAAAATAAAAATTAGTTTTTATATTTTATATACAGGGTGATTCAAAAGTACTTTGACAAATTTCAGGAGGTGATTGCTGACATTACTTTAGGAAGAAAAGTTCTAATAAACGAGGGTCCTTAGGAGCATCATTATGAAGATACAGGGTGTTAGAGTTTTAAAAAAAATAATAACGTCTCCTAAACCGCTTGAAAGGTTTTAATAAAATTTTACAGATATCAATAGCTAGCGAGTAGCCATGTTTCTGTTAAACAAATTTTTTTTTTGTTCCACCAGTAGCGCGTACCGGAATGACGCTTCATAGTTTTGAAGGAAAGTATGGTACGCCACTGGTCTATCAAAAAATAAATTCTACCCTTTTGTTCTCTGTTCAATTATAAACAAAAAAGCTCTCTTAAGTTTTCTTCGTTAGAAGCGTCATTTTCAAGTAAAAAAATAAAAATCGTTTTAATGCACATCTTAGAATCGTTACCTCAACAAGATGGAAGGTGTTATTTCAGTTCAAACTTAAAAATAAATTTTTTTTAAATTAAATGAATTTAAATAAATTGTTCGAAATGTCCTCCCTCAACCTTTCAAGTGGTTTCGAAGATATTATTATTTTTTTGATTTTTTAATAAAACTTTTAACACCCTGTATCTTCGTAACAATGCTCTTAAGAACCGTCATTTATTAGAACTTTTCTTCTTAAAATAATGCCAGCAATCACCTTCTGCAGTTTGTCAAAGTACTTTTGAATCACCCTGTTTAGACAATAGAGAAAGTTAGCATGAGCGTTTTTGAGAGAGAATCTGGGGGCTCACGAAGAGAGTCAATTTTGAAGGACTCACAAGAAGGGGTGTTTTGGCAGATTGAAAAAAGGGGTCGAGGAGGAGCAACATTACGTAGGAAAGATGAAAGATCACTTGTAAAAGCATACAGCCAAGTTTGGTTTTCAAAGTATAGAGAAGGACAAAAGCACCCCTTTGTTCTCATAAGTCTTTTTGCCAGAGCTATGAGGTCCCCTTAATTGAGTGGCAAGATATGGCCTGATCTAGCTAAAAATTAGGTACCATCTACTGTGTATTTATTTGCCTTGTTTCTATAGTTATTTTTATTGCCCCAAATTCCCCCAACTTCTAAGGTCTCGTTATTTATGTTGCTAGCTCCCCTAGCTTAAAACGTCCCATTTTATTTTAAAAGATCAGCATAGGACTCATCGAGAGAGGTAACATAAGCCCTGGTACCCAAACTGTAAAAGTTTAATAAAGTTAATACAGCATGACTTTGATCACACACCAATATTGCATAGTTAACTAATCTCCTTATTCTAATATGCAAGAGACTAACTTGTGATAATACCTAATATTCACCTTGCAAGACTCTTGTTGTATCTTGGCATATTTGGAAACACATATTGCAAAGCTGCGTTTGATCCTTTCAGTAAAATTTATCAAAAGTTTGGAATGGTGTAGTGTATAGGAATTGGACAGCCGATCGATAGTGCATGAGGAAAACAAGGCTGTGATTCATACCTAGCCCGTTGTTGGTATGGAACAGAATAAAGGATTGTTCTAAGAGATAGTAATCAGTATAGACAAATCTTACTATATTACAAACGGTATTTTATTTTCCTTACCAGTGTGTTCAATACAGTGACTTTCCAAAGCTTCAACTGCCGACCTGGAAGCCGCAGGTGGTAACTTATCCCCATGCAAAGCTCGAAGCTCATCAAACATGCGGTAATCCCTGAACAGTCGGGCCAAATGAAGAAAGTGATTGGGCTGTTCATTATCCCCTAACTCGCGCCACCCCATCTCAGAAAAATAATCTGCCATATTTTGTTATATTGTTGGGCACTGGTAGCCAGTGGTAGAGCGCACTGCTGTAATTTTTATTTTTGTAAACTCACTGTAGAGAAAATGCTCTGTACGTAGTACGTGTATATTATCACAAATTGATAAATACTTCCTTGTTTGTAGAATGAGTTGTAAATTTTTTAAGTGAAAAAGCAAAACAAAACATTTAATTAAAATAGTAAATATAGAAACATAAATAATTATAGCGTTTTCGGGAGGCCGCTCTAGAGCAATCTGAGTGCACCGGCGCCACCGTCTGTATCGCAATCCCCTCTGGGTCACGTGTTTGCGGTTTTGCGATTTGTAAATTGGGAGTCTCTACGTCCCTTGTAGTGTAGAAACCAAGTCGGCTTCTTCTACCCCCCATGGGTGCAATTCTTCCGAATAGGTCCGTCTTTCCTCATTGTCCCTGAGGTCAAAAATTTGAGGATAATACGAAATGCCGCCCATTGTTTCGGGGGGTTTTTTTTCCAAGATGTCAAAAAATCCGTCCACTGTTTACCTGATTATATATGCTTTAATTTAGGTAATAAGATTCTCTAATTAATAGATAAAGTTAATATTTAAAAATCCGATGATGTGAGAAATTAATAAATGTCGGGATGCCAGCAAATTATTAAATTATAGTAAATTTAGAGGAAACTTACCAACTCTTCTGATGAAAACAAAAAACAATTTTCATTAATTAATTAACTTTTTTTTCAAGCGGACTAAAAGTACGTCATTTGTTTTCTCCATACGCACACCTAAAGTGGGCTTTCAAATCCTGAGACCAAAAAAGTTGCAAAAAAGTCCTAGGCAGTAAAAGTAAAGTCAAAAGTCACCGCTAGTGTCATGGTGGCGCATATATAAACGATTTTCATTCACCAAAATTATTTTAATAATAGATGACACCAGATAAACCGATCTGAGTGTATTGCCATCTTTACATTCTTGTTAAAAAAACAAAGGACAGAAATACTCTCAGAGCACTTAAGAGCACCATCCGAAACCGTTATTAGTCGAAATCGCATAGGTTCTCGAATTCTGAATTCGTCTGTTAAATGTCATGCGCGTCATCATATTTATCTGTCAATGTGACATTTATTAATTTAGTATTGAAAATAATGCTACAAATTCTTAGTTTACCATAATCATTGGTTATTATTTAATACATTAAAACCATTGAACATTGAAAACCACCATTCTAACATATTATATGTATTTTACAAATAATATACACAATTGGGTAAGTACCTAGACCCGCTTAAAGAGGATGAGAGAAAATTGCAAAACTGAACCACTTTTAAATAGATTTCTTATTTATTGCATGCTTGAAAAAAAAATAGTATATGTTAGTCGGAGTAAAAGGTCTTTTTGTGCTTCGCCCAGTTGCAGGCCTCAGCTTCGCTTCGGCCGTCAATATCTGGGCTCAGCACGAAAAGACCCACTTTTACTCCTAGTGACATAATCTACTATTATATTCGATTTGTCAGTGTTCGCTCAGGAACCTGAAATAAAAAAGCGGCGGACGTAGACTTTTCGCGATAAGCTCAGTTGTCCCCATAAACGTGTTTTCATAATGAAAAATAGAACAAAAAATCTAAACTACTCCGGGTAGAAGAGAGAATTAGCGCGGCGGTTTTGACGTTTAGAAAAACTCGGATGCAGCAATAAAAAAAAATCAGAGCGCGACGAACCAACTTTCTCCTTTTCATTCCCGAAATTTTGGTTTTGGTACCACCCTGGCTAGAAAACGAACGATAAACCACCTCCAGAAATGATGACGTTTTTGGACGGAATTTACGAAATTAACTTTTCCGGAAAATACTCAATATCTAAGAAAAAGAAATTTTGAAAAATCGGATAATTGTACAGAGCAATTTATGCTCTTCAAAATGATACATCACATGACATACTTAAGTCACCAATTAAAGCTTTTTATTTAAATTGACCGTTAATTTCCTGGCCAGTCAATTACGACAAAAATTGCTCGAATTTACATTCAAAGAATGTGAAACTAAAAGCTCTATCTGGTTGAGAGAATAAGATTTTAATTTCAATTAACGATATTCGCGAAATTCGCTTTAATTACTATCCTATTGTTTGGATCACTACCAGGAAGAAAAAGACCGTTGAAGTCATAGACGCCACTCGAAAAAAGTTGACGCGCACTCAAGAAGACGGGCAATTAGTGTCGGGTTTCCCTAAAATTTCGGGGTTCCATGTTTTAAGACTGGAATTCTCAAGAAAAGTCGTTTTCGTTTGACAGAACCGCTTAGGACCAACTTGAACAATACAGTTTTGCCAGGTCAAAAAACAAGAAAGCATGGGTTACCGTTAAAACATGAGACTTCCAGATCACAGAATGAGATATAAAATATATCATATTTTACACTTATACCAGTCATAGATAGGTCCTTTGTTGATGCGCTAATAAAAACTTGTTTTACGCAAGTCATATGAAGCAGTAAATTAAAGGAATTTGGAAAAAATAAAAATTCTAATTCCAACGTATTTAATGCTCCTAACCAACTCTCAGTCTTACTTATTGCCAAATATCTACTTCTTTTGATACTACCTAGTCATACATTCGCTGATCTAATTTTTTAATTACTGTCTGAGGAATACTAAGAGAAAGAGAGTGTGTAAAGTAAATAGAAAAACAAACCAATAAATAGTAACCATTTATATCTAAAAATGTCACATTAGGGGTTTTAATTACCTTTTTGTTAAATAATTTACTAATTTATTTGCGTATTAGAGGAAAGCATGGGTTTATCCACTTAAGCATGATATGAGATGTTCAATGAAAACATTAGATCTGATGCTAAAACATGAGACCTGACAACACTGTTAAACAAACACCCTTGTATTGAGTGATCATTGCAGAATTACGTCATTTGACATGTCTGCCCCTCAAGGTAATATGGCGGACCAGCCTATTTAAATGTAAGACGTAACTTAAAATTTTCTCTTGATCATCATGTTTCGTGTTTGATTTGAGATATATTTATAATATATTCCTAAACTGTATCTTTTAGGTAAAAGTTCCAAAGTACTGAAGAAAGTCCTAAAAGATCAAAACAAATACGCTCTTCATAATTAATAAACTGGCTACGGTGTTGCATTTCTATAATTTTTTTATACTTCAATTTATTTATGTGTAAATATAAGTAGTGATGTAAAATTTCCGGAAAAGTAATATTTGGAAAATTTTCCAGAAAATTTCCGGAAATTTTGTCGGTAAAATAGGAAACATTTGGAATTAAAAATTTGTAGCATTTTTAAATGTGTTAACTATTTTCTTTAGGTATAGCTATAGCAACAAGCCGGATACCCAAAATAAAGTGAAATGTAACTTTTCAATATTCGGCTAAAAGCATTTTTAGTTTAGGAAATTCTTATTTTGTTTGTAATTTGTGGCTCCCCAAAGTTAAAAAGAAAGGCATTTGATTGAGGACTGACAGTAATAATAGACTTGTGACAAATGCAGAAAATTTCAGATCCAAGGAAGGAAATTTTTCCGGAAAATTACCGACTTTTACATCACTTTTACCTTTACATCACTATACATAGAGCTAATCTGGAGATCCTCGACCCTCTCCTGTTTTACAGTTTTAGCCCCCCTTTTTCAGCAGTGGGAACTGGAAACCTTTGAACTGATGCGGAAGCGACTTCCGCCGGAAGTGACGTCTCGGTGATGTCATGACGTCAAATTATTGCAAAACAGTTGTCCGTGTCACTGTCATTATTTTTATTATTTCTTATTTCCTATCGAATTGAATATCAAACTTACGTCCATCTCCTAGCTAAAACGCTAGAGCTCCTAGCCCTTAGCTGAACCACAGTTTAAGAATAGAGACAGTTAGAGACAGTCAATACTGTATACTACACTGATAGGTAGGAGTAGAGATCTTTAGTAGAGAGGACACTGAGGACAGGGGCAGAAAGTTCAGCGCAAACCGTCGAGTGATCGAACTTGTTATATTTCTGAACGGTGGCTGAACTAGCTCCAAAGTTTTCTAAAACTTAAATTCCAACTCCAAAAAAATCGACACAATCAATATCCGGTCCGGCTTTAAGTTGCTATAACCTTTGTGTGACGTGGCTGACGACAATATTACGCCAGGGAAACCTTTGAAGCAATGGACTTCCGACCAAAAAAGAGGGACATTTTTGGAGAAATATCGGCATCTGTCGGCTCTGTCCATATCTAGTAATCAATCATAATCAAAGACCAAGGACGCTAGACTGGCAGAACGGCCCAATTCCCTCTTTTTCTGTACCCGCGGCGTGACGTCACTCTAGTGCTCTGGTGAGATATATCATTAAGAGTTTATTCCGCGAACGCATAGTTTTTTGGTATATGCTTGTTTTACATGCACTGTGGATCGCAGACATTAAATATTGTTGCAACTTTCGGCACTTTTGTAGAGGCGATATCAAGTTGCTCTAATGTGAGTCCTGATAATTCAATGTAAAAGCGCCGAGCAATTATATTTGATTATAATCCGTTGCTAATTGTTGGTTACTTTAGTGTAAGAACCAGCCGCCTTAGAAGCAATGTAGGTAGACAATATTAAATGTAATACTCACCCAAAAGTTCATTTCGGAAGTCTCTTTCATAATCAATTGCGGTAAAATGCAAAGAGCATATTGCCGAGGTATCTGGATTGAATGTATCACTTCGTTGGCAAAGCTGAATCCACTTGTTTCTTATTTCAAGTGAAAGAGCATCTTTTCTTAATCTGAAAAAATGAAAGTATATTTGTCTGCCTTCTTTCTTCCACTTTAATTTGTTGTTTTTACATTCAGCAACAGCATAAATCTGAACAGGCATTGTGTACTCATAATTTTACTAAATCATAAAAAAAAACGAATAACCCGCGATCGCGGTTAATCATCGAGATGTCAAATCAAATATTCACAGCGTTTTCGGGTGACCGCTCTAGAGCGCTCAGAGCTGGTCTCAGAGCTCTTTAGAGCGGCCACCCGGAAACGCTATTAAAAAATTACTGATGACAGCGTCAGCAATAACATTGTTGACACCCGCAATTGCAGCGCCGATGATGGCCACGGGGCTCGGGAAATAATGACGTCATTGTCGCTCCCAAGTCTGCACTATGCTGACGTCATGATTTTGGTCCCATTTTGTTTAAATGATAGTGGACCGTCCTGTTCTGTTTACCGTCCTTGACCAAAGATCTTTTGATTTAAAAGGAGAAGAATTAGGTTAGAACCTTACTTTCTTTTTGTGAGTGTTGTGATAATAATTTTTGTTTATTTGTTTGTTTAAAAACCTTTTGTTTATTTTTTAAGTTAATTTGTTTTATTTAGTATATGTTCATTTATCAACATTTGAACAGTGACATAATTAAAGCGTAAAGCAAAGAAAAATGGTTTTTAATAAAGTGAACGTATTTATTATCAAAAGCCTTAGTGGAAATGTGAAAACCACTTCCTCATCTCTTTTTCGGCCACTTTTTATTAGAAGATCATTTGCAACAGATATGAAATCTCACCAGACGGAACTTATGAAACGTGGTCTTCCCAAGCAGAAACCTATTCAAGGGGTAAAACACATTGTGTTAGTGTCGTCTGGTAAAGGAGGAGTAGGCAAATCTACTACTGCAAGTATGTAATAACTAGAATCTCTATGGTGTCCCACCTTCTTGAACTAACAGAACACCTTTTTCAGCAAACATAGCTGTTGCCATTAATCTGTTGTGTCCAGAAAAGAAAGTGGGTCTATTAGACGCAGACATTTTTGGACCAAGCATACCTCTGATGATGAATCTACATGACACTCCTTTTCTGACAGAGAAAAAGCAAATGGAACCACTGGTTAATTATGGAGTAAAATGGCAATTATTTTTATTTTAATTCATCCTTATACAGTAGGGCATCCTGAAAGAGCAGGTCGTAAATAACAGGACACACAGAGTAGGTCAAAATAAGGTAATTTTTTACTATCCAAACACCACCTAATTTTTTGTTCTTTTGGTGAAACGTGGTTATATTATGCATAATCGAGAGAATTAAAAGATAATCCACTGTTGGAAACCACACACCAATGATTTTTGCGAAAAAGAGCGGCGCTTGGATATTAAATACCCCATATTCATTAGAAAACGTCATCTAGCAGGCTATGAATGTTTGTTAGAAAAGGAAGCCATAATCAAAGTAAATGGACTTTTGTTCTTTTATCCTTTTCTTTTGACATTTCACAGCCAACTAGGTGACGTTTTCAAATGAACAACCCTTATGTATGTCTCAATTTTTTTTTTGGGGTTTCTTCAACCTGTAATGATAATTTGTCACATGGCCATAAACTGTAAATGTGGCCTCAAAAGAAAATCGTTTATAATTAATTTAACTTTTGAATAACATTGTTATCTTTAAAAATCTTTTTAAATTTAATCCAGCAACCTTTTTTATTTTTTGTATGTATTTTATTATATTAGACCTCCCTTAGCTACCTCAAAACTTAAGTATTTTATCTTTTATGAAAGTTATACATTTGTGTCTTTTAGGATGTACCTATAGAGGTTTAAAGTTGTTAAGTTAAAGCTCATTCACATGGTGCCACTAGGTGTCAAGACAGTAGATGTTACGACACTAATGTCACTGTGTGAACAAGTTTTAATGTCGCGACACTGTGTAGCGGCATCAGATGTCGCGACACTGGTGTCACTGTGTGAATGAGCTCTTTTTAGACAAGACACCACTTCTTTATATCTATATTTAAAAAAGGGCAAAGTTTTGACTATTTTTTTAATATTCATCAGGATTATTAAATCAAGGCTAGCCCAATCAGAATTAAAATATCTGTAACATTAAAGCACAAGAACCTTTGCAATCATTGACAATCATCAATAAATGCTAAGTGCAGGGTGTGTGTAAATCTCTCTTCAATTTGTATAGCTCTAGCTCCTTTCTTCTAAATCTCATTTGACTGAGTCTTCTGAATTGAAGATAACTATTATAAAGAATAAATAACTAGGAACAACTTAGACCATACTTCTATAAAGCGGTGTCTTACTAATGCTAAACCTGCTAGTTTTCAATGTATTTATAAAAATGTAATTTATCACTTCAGCATGTCTTTTGGGTTCCTGATTGATGAAGGGGCACCCGTAGTTTGGAGAGGTCTCATGGTTATGCAAGCTTTGGAGAAGCTGATGAGGCAAGTCAATTGGGGTGAAATTGATTACCTCATAGTGGACACACCGCCAGGCACCGGAGATATACATCTGAGTTTAGTACAAAACTTGCCAATTGACGGTAAATGAAAAAAATAATATTGCAACTACAAATTTGTTTCTAATGTCTTTTATTAGGAGTTGTCATAGTAACTACGCCACAATACGCAGCAGTTGAAGTTACGAAAAGAGGAGCAGTGATGTATACACAATTAAATATTCCGATAATAGGAATAGTGGATAATATGAGTGTTGTAAAGTGTCCTTCATGTTCAAACAATATTTCGGTATTCGGTGATGCAACCCGAAACTTGGCCGAAGGATTAAATATTGATGTTTTGGAAAAGTTTCCATTGGACACAAGTACATCGGATGGGTGTGATAAGGGAGTTCCTATTGTTTTAAATTCAAGTACCACCCAGTCAGTTTCTTATAAAAATTTAGCAAGAAAAATTCTGGATTTTCTTAGTCTTGCCAATAAGGAACAAAGGGGAGTTAAGGCTATTACCTAATGTGTATTATGTAAAATAAAAGTGTTTATCAAAAAATATGCAACTTTATTTAACTAGGACCTAAAAACAATTCAAACTCATTCACAATCTCAATGAAGTAATATTATATAACAAAAAAAGATGTAAACTTTGAGCTGAATGATCCCTACGGTTAAATAGATTTCATTTTCAATGGGTAATCTTCATTCTCCACAATTAATAACTCTGGTCAATAAACTTAAATAAAATAAAATATATACAAAAATAAGAAGCATAATATAAATTAAGTCAGAGTTCACATTATAATAATAGTTTTCATAGAGGCATTTATACCTTCAAAAAAAAAATACATCAATAGAGATGAAGACATTAATACATTCACTATTATCTGATATTTTTAATATTAATTTGTAATTTAAAAATACCATATTGGCAGTCCAAGTTTCCACATGGTAAAAAAAACTGCTGCTAATCATATTCAAAATGTTTTAAAATTGTCTACGTCATTACTGATGGCATCGTTTTTATTTTTTAATTACAAAATAACCTATAAAGTTTTGATTTATAAAATCTTACACTTACAATATTGGAATCAACAAATCTTGCATTGCAAACTGTTTGTCGCGCTTATGTAAAACTGATTAAAAAAATTAATTTGTCCTCTAACCTGTCCTGTCACACCACTAGTAAAAGGTTTAGTGTAACCCCCGCCCCAAATTATCAATTATCCTAATGTCATACGTCTGCACAAATTTACCATTTCTTCTTGTGTTCATCCATGGATACACCACCTGGTCCCAAGTAAACAATCATCAACAAGCCTCCTATTACTGACAAAGTCTGAAAAGAAAATTTAATTAAACAGGGTGTCGGGGAATTTATATCTCAAACTGGTTTTACATAAAAAAAAAATAGTAAACTGAAGTATTGTGAACCGAACACCTATTAGAGGGGGGAGGACACAAGACACAATAGGTCACTAAAGATCTGCTCGGATAATCGGGCAGCACTTGTGTCTTTGCGCTGCAATTCCAAAACTGCTTGGAACTGCTAGAGGACTCTGAACACCCTATCGTACACAGGGCAACAGTGTCACACTGATATGGATCCTGGGCCATTGTAGTCACAAAAGCAATGAGAGGGCTGATTCCTTAGCCAGGAGGGTGGTGAGCACTGCATTCATAGGCAGTCCCAGGACTGATGGAAGAACCTACCCCATTATCACACTCCAAAAAATTTATCACAGAAACAGGGAGGGCAAAAGCCCAATTCCTCAGACTATATAGGAGACAAATCAGAGTGGCCACTGCACCATACACAGGACAGAGCCACCTAAGATTTCGCATATACAGACTCAGACTGCCTGAAGAGACAGAGTGTCATTTGTGCTTGGAGGATGATGAGACAGTTGAGCACATCCTATGTAAGTGCCTGGCTATTACCAGATTAAGATACTCACTGTTCAGAAAACATGATCATTGAACCTCAAGATGCAAACTTAGTGTCGCCTGAGAGACTCATCAGATTCATTGAAGTTCTGGGCATACCGGGAGACAATTAATCGAGCAAGCAAGGGCAAACCTTGCTGGCAACACTTCAAGTGAGCCACAATAGACCAAAGATCACAGTAGAGGACTGTACAAATCCACTCACATTGAATACAATGAAATACAATACAAACTGAAGTACATAGATAGTTAAAAAACGACAAATATTGTAATACTAAAACTTGTTTGTTAAATATAATTATATCTTTCAAGCCTACTTTCTCATGGCTTTAAACATTAGCAATGTTATATATTTTAAATCCATGTAATATAGGCAACCCTCCTACCATTTATTTCAAAAAAGTGTCTCTTACCTGAAAGAAGTCATATTTTAAGAAGTCCCTTAAAGGTTTATATTGTGGAATATTCCACCATGCATTATGATAGAAATTTAATGTTGTCAATAACAGCACCAGCAGTAGAGCTGACAATTTAGTTTTATATCCAATAGTGACCAAAACCATTAAGGCTGATCCCAGAAGGTCAAGAACAATCTAAAAACCAATCAACTAATAGCGTTCCTTCTTAAAAGCCTAGACATAAAAATTTTTATTACCTGCAGAAAGCTTAGTTCAAACCTAATTAATGTGATGAACATAAAGGCCAAAAGTATTCTTCCAGTGAGTTGCAGATAGTTTTTAGGCTTGTTTTCTCCAAGGGAGGGCACTCCAGCAAACAAACTTTTGGCTTCCCCTTTGCCTTCTGCTAAAACTAATAACAGTGCTCCAACTAATGCTAGATTTCTAAACAGGAACTGAAGGTCCCAAAGAATGCTGTAAGCCAAGGTCTACAAAATAAAACAAAGAACTACAGAAATGGAGAAGCAATACACTGAAGTTCTTACCTGCAGAACAACTATGAAAAACAAAACCCCACAAGCTATTGGAACTCTAATCTGGACTAATACCAACACACATCCCCCCAATTGAAAAACTAGATTAATCAGTACAAATAAAGTTGCTAAAAAATATCCACAGCCCCATGACATGTTCATGTATTCTCTTTGTTCGTTCCACTGAACCCACATACGAACTCCATCTTCAAAGAAGGTGGATATTAGGCAGAGGCGAGCCAATGTTGGCAAGATGTGTTTGAGTTTTCTTTGAACCTACAATAGAGCATGATTTGAGGCAAAAGCTATTTAAAACAACTTAAGTTAGGTGTGCTATTGTACACTTTGTTGCTGCCTTAGCCAGTAATTGTAACACAATCTTGATAAAAAAATAATGAATTAATAAAAAAAAGTTTCTCCAAAAGAAGGGTCATCCAAACATATTTGCATAGGTGACATATGGATGGAAAGTGCAAAACTGAGCAAAGAAGAAATAGTTCTTTTCTCAGTTTTGCACAGAAACCTGTATTAATATGGGAATACAGAAAAAAAGTTAGTGAAAATTAGGGCCTACAGACCTGAATAATGCATTATTTTTTCTGTGACGTGACTACTTGGCTCTGTTGGAAAGGCCAATGTTAAGTTAACCCCCTTCAAAAAACATCGACAAATGCTGAATTTATATTAGCTAAAAACGTTAAGTAAAAAAATTACCTGATCTGCAACATCCTCAGCTTTTGAAACGTATTCCTTATGGGAATTCATATTATTAAAGATGCTGGACCGAAAACAGCCAAAAAGTAATTTTTGGAAGGCAAAGGACACTGCTCCAAAAAATTAAAAACACCACATAACTATTAGCTGTCAATGTCAAATCAACAGTCAAATTATAAATTGATCATTTCAGAATTACGTCATTTGACATTTGTCCACCAATATGGCCGACCAACCTATTTATATACGGGGTGTTCATTATAAAACTTCATCTAGCAGGAGATGAAATTTTGACAGAAAAGGATGTCATAAGCAAAATAAATGGACTTTTGTTTCTCCATCTTTTTCTTTCGACATTTTACAGCCAACTAGATGAAGTTTTATAAAGAACACCTCGTACATATCAGACAGAAGTTAAAAATTGATCTTGATCATGATGTTTCATGTTTGATTTGAGATATATTTATAGTATATTCCTAAATTCACTCTTTTAAGCAAAAGCTCCAAGGTAGAGTTTATAGTTTTGAAGCTGACGTGCTGAAGAAAATCATAAAACATCTAAACAAATAGGCTTTCCACAATTAATAAACTGGCTGCGGTGTGCTTACTAGTTTTTTAAAATTCAATTTATTTATGGAAGATTATAAGTAATACAAAACTGAAGACAATGCTAATAAAATGCGATTAACAACTGTCGTGCCTGGTCCCCCCTCGAACCCTCTAAACTAATTAAATAAGTAGTAATTATTTAAAATAAAAACAAAAGAGACAATTTTCAGTTAACTCAAGAATCTGAAATAAAATAGCGGCAGACGTGAATTTTTCGCGATAAGCTCAGTGCTCCCCAGAAACGTCCTTGGCGGGCACACGATTTCTTACTAAAATTTGGAAAAACAACAAAGAACAGATATAATAGCAATAACGACGCAATGTAGAAGAGAAAATAATTCTGCCAGGTCGCTGGGATTCTCGATGTTATAGTGAGCAAAACATTACTATAATATACTAAAGATTTTAACTACTCTACAAATACTTAATTGACTCTACAAATACTTAATTGCCGGTAGTCTCCTGTGTCTGCAAATTATCCGCTATCTACAAGAAAGTGGCCTATTCAGAAAAAGAGCAGAGGTGGGTTGGTTGACAGTGACAATATATGGCACAACCGAAAGAACACTCCACGAAACTTTTCGTAGGCGGGCAATAAGCGGTTTAATTGTTTTGGCACTATTTAAAAATACTAATAATTGGTGCGGCGATTTTAAAACGGAAAAAAAAGAAACAAAAATAAGATTTTGCGGAAATTAAAATGGCGGTGCCTAGGACCTTTTCCCGCGAAATTTTTGGTCTTTCCGGTTATATCGTCGTTTTTAAATCCTAACTCTACCGTGTTCAAAAACCTTCTCTCTATATCATCACTCTAACGAGTGCAAAACGCATCTCCTGCAAGAAGTACTGATGGGGTGCAAAACCACCCATATCCCCGAGAGGGTACCGCAGAAAAATCCATAGGTACCTCCCTGGCCAGTGGCTACTGTATGGTGCTTCGGACGGTGAGGGCATATATTTAGAAAAGGAGCTATTCTGAAAAATCTGGACAGAATAAATGATCCTCTTTAAAATGACACCTCACATGACAAGCTTTTTATTTAAATTGACTGTTAATTTTCTGTCCCAGTCGATTAAGACATAAATTGCTCGAATTTACATTCAAAGGATGAGAAATTAAAAGCTCTATCTGATGAGAGAATAAGATTTTAATTTGAAGTAACAATATTCGCCAATTACCAAGCCAATAAAGCCAAGGGCCATAAACCATTAAAAGTTAGCCGGTTAAAGAAGAAGGGCAATGGTAGGGTTTCATGTTTTATGGCCGGAATTCTCAAGAAATTGTGAAAGTGCCTGTCCAAAAACTAGCAAATGATGCTCTTCGACGAAAATTAAAAATATTGCAACCATATGTGCATTTAAGGCCTCATGGGGCTGGTAAACAGAAAACCGAAAAACAAGAAACATTTTTTCTAAAATTTAACTTCTAACCTAACAAAAACCAAAAATAATCGACAATCAAAATTTGGTTCGAAATTAAGGCAGGGTTTACCCAACTTCTTTATTCTTAATTCTATATTTCTAATTCTTATTTGCTAATTCGTAAGGAGTTAAAACCATGTTATTTAATGGCACTGTTTATACGAGTTCCTAATTCTTAATTCTTGTTCCTAATGCTTAACCTTAAAAGTTCAGATATCTTAACTTTTAGCAATTAAGCGTTAAGATTTAATAAACATGTTTCATCGCGCATGCCCAATAGCTGGCCTAGGGTATGATATAACCTCAAATTTGTGTTTTTTTGTTAATTAATTTAAATCTCAATTAATAATTGATTGTGTTAGTATCATAAAATATATTTTTACAAAAGGAAATCATGGATATACAAGAACCAGACGAATGTTAACTGTCAATAGTGTCGGTTGCAAATCCTTAATTTTTTAAGAATTAGGAAATTGTGTAAACCAAATTGTGAAATAAGAATTAAAAATACGTATTAGAAATTAACAATTAAGAATAAAGAAGTTGGATAAACCCTGCCTAAGGCTCCCATAGACCAACGCGAATTATTCGCTGCGCCCGCGGATATGCGCGCCGCTTTAATTGCGCATCATATTGTTCGCACGGCGGCAAAGTTACTGGTTCAGACTAGCGCGAATTTTACCGCTTGGTTCCGCTGCGAATTTTTGCTTGGGGATTCGCAGCGAATAATTCGCGTTGTTCTGTGGAAGCCTTAAGCTGCTATGACGCTTGTGTGACGTGCGCCGACGACCACATTAGTCATGAGAACCTTGAAAATGGTAGACTAGAATTGTTGGCTCTGTCCTTATCTCCTAGTTCATTGGTTTGACTTGCATAGTCGGTATCGTATCGTATCGTGTCGTAGACGTCACAGGAAGACGTTTTAATTTTTGTAAACAAACAAAACAGTGAAGATTAGAAAATAATCTCAAGACAAATAATAATAATTTAAGATGTGTGTGTAGAATTGCTATAACATCATTGAATTGATAGACAGTGCTTAAGTTTCCTTCGTATTGCAGTTCATGCATGGCAGGAAAAAGACTATGTGACAAACATCAAAGATGTGTTTTGAACAGTGTTTGGACTGTTTTTCCAGATGGAGACTCTGGATTAGGCCACTCTTTGTGGCCGTATATGCCCTAGCTGCCCTCGTTTTTGTACCTTTATTTTTAGTTAAGTCTCTTGAAAATGGTTTCAATAGACATGACCTAGAAGTTTTAATTGCTGGAGTCTTTGTTGGAGTTGCCATACCGATATCCTTATGGGAAATCATACAACATGTTATACATTATACCCAGCCAAACTTGCAAAAACACATTATTAGGTAAGAAATTAAATCATTTTTTTAACTATTCTTAACTGTAGTATTTTGTAGAGTTTTGTGGATGGTGCCCATTTACGCACTCAATGCTGTAAGTGCTTCACTTGGTGCTCCTTAATCCCTTGTGTTTTTATTACCTCATTTGTACTGATTTCAGTGGCTTGGACTAACATATCCTAATGCATCTGTTTACGTAGACAGTGCAAGAGAATGTTATGAAGCTTATGTGATATACAATTTTATGAAGTACCTACTAAATTATCTAAATACAAATATGGATTTAGAGGCTAATTTAGAGTGTAAACCACAAGTTAAACATATATTTCCGATGTGCTGTCTTCCAGATTGGGAAATGGGAAGGTATCTAATATTTTTCTGGCTAAAAGCATTTGTTAACGGTATCCTTTTTAGACCTTTTGTACATATTTGTAAACATGGCATTCTTCAGTATACAGTTATAAGGCCGCTTACAACTGCAATTTCTTTGTAAGTTTTTTGTAATATCAATATCAATTCAGTTATCGTTGATACAGAGTTCTGAGTAATAAAAAATTTTGCAGTATTTGTAAAATTTGCAACATCTATGGAGATGGTCAATTCAAGGGAAATGTAGCCTTTCCTTACCTCATATTAATCAACAATTTATCACAGTCCTCAGCAATGTATTGCCTGATTATGTTTTATAAGGCATGCAAAGCCGAATTGCAACCTATGAGGCCCCTACCCAAGTTTCTGTGCATTAAAGCTGTAGTTTTTTTTTCATTTTTGTAAGTTCTTTTTTTTATATTTAAGGGACAAGTTTAATGACTATTATATTTTTACAGTCAAGGGGTGGTGATTGCATTTTTGGTGTACACGAAAGCCATTAGTTCTTCAGAGCCTGACACAGATGGTGTATCATTGTCAACTAGGTTACAGGTAAGTGAATATTTTCATATTGTGATAGTTGCTTTTCAATTGTAATAAAGGATATAACTGTCAAGTTCCTCAAGCATTAAGTCTCTATGGATTTTTAAAATGGGAATAGACAGTAGGGGATAAAGCTGAGGTTACCTATACACAGAGTTGAGAAACCAAACTGACAAACAAAGACATCAAATTCTAGAGATGATTTCATGCTGATTTGATATAAATGGTGTTATTCAAAAATTGCCTCTTAAAGGAGCCAGGGCTCTTTGACATTATTTATTTTTTTAATTTTCTGTATGCTTTTTTTCTTATAAGAGCACTAGCTTCCTTAGATATTTTTGGATAAAATGATTTACATCAAACTGGCATGAAATGGTCTCTAGAATTTGCTGTCTTAGTTTATTAGTTTCTCGGTAAGTTATGTTTCCAGACACCCTGTATTGAATTATAACTTTTTAATGTTTTAATTACTCAAAAACAATAAAGTCTGCACCCTACTGGGTGGATTGAGTAGCCCAGTAGTACTTGGTCCCAAGCCCGGAAAAAAAAGGAGGGTTGGAACGATGGGCTAGCAACTCATCTTCCAGAAAAAACAAAAACTGCTAAAAATTTAGATCAATTGCCTCGGAAACAGGACATATTAAAAACAAAACAAACGCTAAGGAAACGGACAATGAGTTTGGCTACATGGAATATCCAGGGTCTTAGAACATAACGAGAAGAAGTCTTTCAGGAATTAAGGCGCAGAAACATAGACATCTGCAGTCTCACGGAGATGAAGAAGAAATGCAGGGGGAATGAGAGAATAGGGGATTATATGCATTTCTACAGCGGAGTATGCAAAAGTGCAAGAGCTAAACGAGGAGTATCTATAGCTTCTCACAACAGACTCAAAAATAACATAAGGAGCCGAGAAGAGATAGACGAGCAGATAATTACGATGGAAATAGAGAAGAACGGGGAATGCATAGTAATAATAGGAGTGTATGCACCAAGTGAAGATGCAGATAACAGTGTTAAAGATGCATTCTACGAACGCTTAACGGATGTGATTGTGAATACTAAGAAAGGAAAGGAAATATGCATACTCGGGATTTAAACGCCAGAGTAGGGCGAAGTGAATACAAAGAGATAGTCGGAAGATACCGCGAGAAAAGACTAAACGGTAACGGCCAGCGACTTATAGATCTGTGCGAGAGTCTATCGTTGAAAATAATGAATGGGTTTTTTCCACATAAAGACATTCACAAGTTCCCATGGGTGCAACCCACAACAGGTTTAAATCAATAATTGACTACTTAATCCAGCGGACTAACTCAAGGTTAAAAACACATGACGTAAGGGCGTGTCGGGGAGCAGAATGTGGATAGTGATGGCAAAAATAATAGTTAACTATAGAAAACTGAATAGTAAGACGGAAGACAGCAACAATAGCTCGTATCGAGAGATGGAAACAGAAAGATACAACTTAGACAGTTTGAAACAAGAGTTTACACAATTCTTGTATAAATTAAGGCTTGCTGCGAAATTGGAAAGAAGAACTCAGGAAGTTGCTAGTGTAGAAGCAAAACACCAAATAATTAAGGAATGCATACATCAAGAAAGGCAAAGCCAAAAGCCGGAATGGTGGTGGTCAGGAGAGATAAAGGAAAAAATAGAGGAAAAAAAGAGGTCCTACGAAAAGTGACCCTATACGTCATGGAAACCTTAAAAGTGCCGGACTTCCGGGCAAAAAACGGGACCATTTTTAGGGAAGTATCGGCTTTTTTTCGCTAGGCCATATCTCCTCTCACAAATAACAATAATTTTATTTATAGAGTTCATTTCAAATATATTTATCTAGTAAGCTGAGAAATTGACATATAAATGACACATTTACATGGAAGGGATAGAACGAATCTGTCAATTCCTCATCCTGCTAGATGAATATCTATTTGAAATGGATCATAATAACTACAAGTTGCATCACCACGTTGCTTATTGCCCTGCCCGGTTATGTTAGTTAGGTTAGTTCAGTTTTACTTTGCCTTTGGTTAGTTCAGTTCTGTTTTTCCTTTGGTCAGGTTAGTTCAGGTTTATTTGTCCTTCACGGCGGCCCATATGACGCACCTGGGTCTTGTCGCAGTTAATTCAGTTTTACTTTGCCTTTAGTCAGATTATTTTATGTAAATTCAGTTCTCTCTTTCCTTAGGTTAGGTTAAGTTTAGTTATGTTTTTTTTCGGTTTGGTTAGTTGAGCATCGTTTAGTTTTACTAGCTAGTTCAGGTTAGTTAACGTTAATACAGAGTGGGTATTTCTTTTTATTTTCTCATTTTTCTTTAAATTTTGCAACGTTGCATAGCTGCAGGAGCACTACAACGATCTGTCATTGTCATCAACAAAAAGACAACACAATGACAAAAGTATTTTCAATTCGATTTCTGGTATGGTTATAATTATTTAATGAAATTAAATGATAAGAAGAGCTTTGTCGACTATAAGAGTTTCATTTCAGTTCAGTTACAAACATGAATATTCCGCAAGTTTTTTTCGCTTTACACTATTTAATTTGATGCCCTCTTACTCCTCCAAAAAGCAAAACTCCGTGTTGATTAGAATACGTCATCTAGAAAGCTTTGAATTTTTGACAGAAAAGGATGACATAATCAAAGTAGGTAAATGGCTTTTGTTCTTTCATCCTTTTCTTTTGACATTTCACAGCCAACTAAATGACGTGTTCACATGAACACCCTCTATATTAAATACAGCTAGAAAAATGAAAATGTTTACCTTGATTAATTATCATTATTTACTTTGTTGTTTACCAAGAAGCAGTATCTACAACATGGCCGATGACTTTTTCAAAATGGCCGGTAACCGCAGCGCGCGCCGCCTCAACGAACCATTCCCGCGGAGCTGTCACTTTAATTCAACTTTCAACGCGAGTTTTCAAGCACAAATTCGCACAGCACCACCTCGAATTTACACTTGTTGGATTCGGAAAATTCCAAGGAACGTTTTGGTACCGATTTCGCGTTATTTCGTGAACTTTTTATCGGTAATTTCACAGTATTTTGAAACGCGTCGTGGGGAGCTGTGACGAGTTGAAATTTTAAACGGCGCACGCGTACTTACAGTTCTAAAAAAACAAGAGAGTAATCGATCTCGCTACCTTTGTTGCTCTGGGGCTAATGCGCTTGTGTGACAGAGAGAGATATAATGCTAGTATAAATCTAAGACGCGGAATCAGATTTCTTTTCAGTTCATTGTTGGTGTAAATGTGTGAACAAAATTCTTCCGGCCTTTATCAAATTTAGTGTATTTGACAGCCAAGTAAATGACATTTTCAAATGAACACCCCCTATATCAAATACAGTCAGAAAAATACAAATTTTTACCTTGATTAATTATCATTGTTTACTTTGTCGTAAACGCAGCGCGCGCCGCCTCAACGAACCATTTCCGTGGAGCTGTCACTTTAACACAACTTTCAACGCGAGTTTTCAAGCACAAATTCGCACAGCACCACTTTGAATTTACACTTGTTGGATTCGGAAAATTCCAATGAACGTTTTGGTACCGATTTCGCGTTATTTCGTGAACTTTTTATCGGTAATTTCACAGTATTTTGAAACGCGTCGTGGGGAGCCGTGGCGAATTAAAATTTTGAACGGCGCACTGGCTGTAATCTGGAATATTCACCGGCACGCGTACTTACAGTTATAAAAAGACAAGAGAGTAATCAATTTTGCTATCTTTGTTGCTCTGGGGCTAATGCGTTTGTGTGATAGAGAGAGATATAATTCTAGTATACATCTAAGACACGGGATCAGATTTCTTTTGAGTTCATTGTTGGTGTAAATGTGTCTGCAAAATTCTTCCGGTTTTTATCACATTTGGTGTCTTTGGCAGCCAAGTAAATGACGTTTTCAAATGAACACCCCTTATATCAAACAGCCAGAAAAATTAAATTTTTTACCTTGATTAATTATCATTGTTTACTTTGTTGCAACCGCAACGCGTGCCGCCTCAACGAACCATTCCGGCGGAGCTGTCA
Source organism: Taphrorychus bicolor (assembly GCA_951812265.1). Taxonomy (NCBI): domain Eukaryota; kingdom Metazoa; phylum Arthropoda; class Insecta; order Coleoptera; family Curculionidae; genus Taphrorychus; species Taphrorychus bicolor. The sequence continues at coordinate 1,599,813 of OX638302.1, read as the reverse complement.
CTTTAATTCAACTTTCAACGCGAGTTTTCAAGCACAAATTCGCACAGCACCACTCTGAATTTACACTTGTTGGATTCGGAAAATTCCAAGGAACATTTTGGTACCGATTTCGCGTTATTTCGTGAAGTTTTTATTAGGAATTTGACGGTATTTTGAAGCGCGTCGTGGGTAGCCGTGACGAGTTAAAATTTTCAACGGCGCACTGGCTCGAATCTGGAATATTCACCGACACGCGTACTTACACGTTACCGTACGTACGACCGAGCGGTCGGGATATCACTCTATCTCACTCTAGCTTGTTAAGATTTTGGGAGATGGTCAGTGTCCGGAGCGCTCGGATGGAATACCGAACTCGGCTACAGTTATATGGTACGTCAGACTAATAGAAATAAGAGAGCAATCAATCTCGCTATCTTTGTTGCTCTGGGGCCAATGCGCGTGTGTGACAGAGAGAGATATAATTCTAATATAACTCTAAAACGCGGGATCAGATTTTTTTTGCAGTTCAATGTTGCTGTAAATGTGTCTACAAATATTCTTCCCCTTTTATCAAATTTGGTGTCTTTTTTTGTGATTTTTGTTTGTGTGATTTTAAAAAAGTTGATCATATGAACGTTTCACTCCTACTCATTTTGTCTGTGTCTCACCCTGTCCTGCAAGTTTTAATTTTGATCCACCAACAGCTCCATGATATACCTACCTAATTGAATATTTTTTCTCAAATATGATATTGTAAAATTTTTTTTTAACTGATTACCGCACGGTTGTAGATAAAATAGCGTACCTAACATGTGCGGAAAGTGTCTTTACCGCCTTTGATTGCTGATCGAACCACGCACAGCGGAGCGAACTGCAATCAGCGTGCGGTAAAGTATGACTTCTCGCACTCGATAGGTAATATACTATTCTAACACAGGATTTCCTTATCTGCATCGAAATGTGCCTGGCCGCAATAGCACATCACTACAGTTTCTCATACCTGCCATATGTCAGTGAAGCGACCCGACCTCAGACTTGTTGCAGTGCTTTTCTCGCCATGTGGGACATATCCGACGTTGGTAGAGATGTCCAGGAACATTTAGGAATTGTCAGTGAGTACCCTTAATTGAAATGTAATTATTTACTTAGTGCATCTGTTTAAAACCTTCGTAACTTGTTTTTAAAGCATCGTCGATCAGTCGACGCTTAAGAGGTAGAAGCATGTACTCGATACCCAGAGGTAACGACGAGTTTCAAAGTTTAATGTCACCTCGCGCAGGTCAAAGCGTTCCCGGTGACTTTTATCAGGCGGACGATGAAGTTGTTGTAAACTATGGTTCCGTTAATACGCCAGTTCAGACGCATAGCGTAGAGACGAAGATGAAACCTGTCTGAATGACGTCATCGTCATTGAGTTAAGGATTGCTCGAAAGTTTATAACCGATTATTTAAAATTCCTTTTTTTTAGACATTTATTTTATTTATAACGAAATTATAAGGTTTAACTGCATAAAATGTAAATATTACATTGGTTTACAGTGTAGCAAATCAGAGTGCCAATATTTTAACTTTTATATAAACGTTTTTTTTTTTCAAAAAATTCTTAAAAGTAATTATGGTTAATTAAGGGTAATTTCCGTTCACTTTTTCAATAATTTTCTGAAAATGAGCCACCTCTTATCCGATGCATAAACCTTGAAGGCGACATCACATACAGCGGAATTTGGTTAAAAGCGGAACGGAGCGTAATTTGACAGTTGAATTTTAAACCAATCAGATAAAAGCTAGAATAGGAATTGACATGTGTAGTGACGTTATTGACATGTGTAATGACGTTATTGACATGTGTAATGACGTTATTGACATTTCTTCTCCGTTCCGTTGTATGTGACGGCGGCCTGACGCTCATTAACATCTTAACCTTAAACCCTGTTTTGTTAGTCAAATCAAACAGGAGCTTTTAGTACATTCAAGTATCATTTTATTAGAAAGGGCAAAGCAAAAACTAGTCGCCCTATCCTGGACGCTTATTCTATAGGAAAGAGTGAAAGTGAAAGTGAGAATTTTGACAACCCTGATTGGTCAAAAAATTCTGTTGACGAAGTCCATTGGCGAGCAATTCCCACTTTCACTTTCACTTTTTCCTATAGAATAAGCGTCCTGGTGGGTGCACAAACACCAACAAAACAACTATTGCCAACTTACAAGCCCTAAAACTAAAGCTGACAGCTGTCATAAGTAAACTAGGAATGTCTTAAACTAAATGTAACATATAAAAGAGAATTACTCCAAATACATTAGTAATTCAATATACAACACAAACCCGAGTATTTCTGATAGGACTGAATATATTATGTTGGTACCCAGGTAGTAAGATATATTCTTGGAATATTCAGTAAATATTCATTTAAAACGATTGTATAATCTAGGAATATTCCATTTGAATATTACAGGAGTATCTATATTAAACTTTTATCATTTGATATATATACAGAGTGGTCACTTTTACAATGTCTACCATTGGGAACTCAGAACGGGTAAGACTTACAGGGTCTTATTACACTTAAGAAACTTACTGCAACTTACTACAATTATTAAACGCCATCTTAAAACTAGATTTATCTGTCGTGATGTCTTAAATATCTCGAAATAAGTGAAAGTGTGCAAAGAATAAAAAGGATTCTGCCGTGACAACTAACAATCTTATTTTAATAAAACTCGGGATTTTGACATTTCTTGTGATGGCGCTTAGCATGACACTGACAGATTTTTCCTACGTCATTTAGTTTTTGCATACTGACAATCTTCTTTAATTTTTCTTATGGGCCTCATATTAGATTTTCTATCACAAAATGGAGACAAAAAATTACCTTTCTAGTGATGTATCACACATGGGCAGAAAAGAAATAAAACTTCTTATTTTTTTTTTAATAAAATCAAGTCACTCTTTGTTGCCATGCATAACTTTGACATTGACAGATAAAATTAATTCCCTACTCACTCCTTTGATAAACAACTTGGGGGACATACAAACAGGGTAGTCAAATATCCAGAATTTTCTATATACGGATATAATATACGGAAATACTTAACAAGCAAAAGTTGTATCTACTTTTAGGTTTTGAAAAAAAAATATTAAGAATGGCAACACCGCGCTGCCAATTATGTTACAGCGTTTCCGATTGGCAAAACGAGTTTTGCACCGAGTCGATCGCAGGGCAATTCCAATTTTTTCAAATATTTGCCCCGGTGTAGTTCTAATAAAACACGCAATTCGCATTTGTATTGCACTCAAGCCAAAAACTACCTGGTACAGCTCGTGTCGAAAATGTGGCACTCAGTGTGAAACTCGCTACATTGGTTTCTCAAGAAAACATACCAAACTGCACGAAAATTACCAATGGAACGTAGAAATTGCACTAGTTTTGCATTGGGGTTCCTAATCGAAAACGCTATTAGACATTTTCGTTTCACATCGGTTTTGGTTGACAATGACAGAAAAAAAAACAGAACCGGTCTGAAACACAGAAACGACTCATATTGTCTTCCTTGAGGGGCCGTATGGTCAATTTATTATAAAGTGGCGTAATGGCGTCTTTGCCTGTCTCACGAACAGTCGGGAAAGTAAGGAGTAATTGACGCGTCGTTGCCAATAATCGGAAACATTTTTAAACGATGGCTCATACTGTGAGCACAATATGGTAAATATTTTCGTTTATTCATGTATATTGTTCTAATTCTTTCTAATTATCTTAAAGAATATTGTTTATGACCTTTCTGGATTTTAGTGCATTCACATTCCCACAAGAGACACTAATAATTAACTATAAAAATAATTTGAGTTAAGGAAATATACATTTGGATTGGAATCGCCGAAATGACGAACTAATGTGTTTTGTCTGTTTGCCGCTTAGCGTCGTTGGCGCTGTCAAATCACTTCATTTTTTGCTTATTTCAATTGGTTGCCGTTTTACCCGTCACCGCCTGTCAGTTTAAATTTTTCGCGGGTTTTTCTATTATCGTATAATTCGTCATTTTTCGTTAAATAAAGTCGAAACTGATGAAAATTATTATATTTCTTTTGAAAAAAAATCTTTGGTTCAATGAGTTAAAGTGTCCGGTGCCAGCTTGGTATTGCTCAAGCTCAAAATGGCTCAAGTTAATATGCGTCTTAGTAAAGGTTAAAATATTTGCACTTTGCTCGGGGTGATTTGGGACGCACCTGCACTAGATTCATTTAGAAGATATTGTAAACTGTGTGTTTCAAATTGGTCTTCTGTTTATTGAAATCTTGAAACCTCTGGTAACAAATTTCGCCTTTAAGATGTCTTTTGGGCGACAGCACTTGGTCCAGAAGACGTTAATTAGGTGGCCATGTCTTAATATACGAAGGTAAGACACATCCGAAATACGTCGCATGGCCATAATATTTAAACCATTCACTTATTATTGTCATCAAGTAGGCGTTGGAAATCTCATTTTGACATTTTTATGGCATCTTCTCAACATGTGATGAAAGAGATACGTATAAAAAATGAAGATTTCAAAGGTAACGAGATGACAAAAATAAGTGAATGAGGTATAAATACCAAATATGGACTTAATTTTGCCTTCATGTGGACGTCAGTATCACCAAAAAAAAATGACCTAAAACACATTAACAACTATATTTTGGCAACACACACCAAATATTTCTCACTTTTTGACACTTTAACGGAGATGAATTGAAATTCACAATCATTTCTTTACCGCGTAACTTCACATATCACGATACACTAGATAAACTCGATGAAGTACTGATGATCCCAGCGCCGCCTACTGATCACTTTTAACACCACACTTGCGGTGCAAAAATTACGTCGATGTTACTGTTTAACTATATTTGTTTGTAATATTTAAACAAATATTGAAGGCAAATCAAATCATTTATTAAAATCCAAAAGATACAGTAACAGATTCCCAAAACCTCCTTCTAGGAAGTTGTCTTCATGACATTATAACATTGACAACTGACGTTCGTACTTCATTTAAGTATGACATTTCAGAGAGTACGTTCCGTAATCTATACATTGAACAGTTACTGATGACTTTTAGACGTCATATCTTGAACGTCGTTTTTTTTAGTCAACTGACCAATCCGACCAAATTAGTCCAAAATTACACGTCTTTTCGACGACATCTACGTCATTGTGGTAACCTGGAGAATTGTAAGAGGTTATAAAATGAATTGAATAGGGTAACGTTTTGACAAGTGTCTTATTAAGTTAGTTTTGAAGTTACTAAAACAAAAGTTTGTTAATACATTTATTGAAACAACTGCTCAGAACACTTCTACAGTAAGTACCAAAAACTCACATAACTTATCAAACTTTGAAACCGTTTTATTCCTGAGAGGCTTTTATCACTATTATCATAAACCAAGTGTGATATAATCAAAGTAAATGGACTGTTTTTCCTCCATCATTTTCTTTTGACATTTCATAGCCAACTAGATGACGTTTTTAAATGAACACCCTCTACTTTTGGCAAAGACCAATTTGAAATAATCAACATATCTTCCTAATTAATAGTTCTACTCAAAGGTAATTTTGTGTAGATGACACAAACAGTGCACTTATATACAACCGAAGTCTCATACTGTTATTGTGATATGATGTTCTTGTGTGAAAACGAATGTTCTAGTCCGTAAGTGATCACAATAAATAGAAAGTATTTATTTATATTATGTTCGTGTCTAATTTATTAATTGTGGTACAACCTACTCCTTGACGTCCTGGATGCCAAATATAAGTATTTCGGATGGCCGCTCTAAACCTCTCGGAGAGTACTCCCATCTTTATCTTCTTATTGAGAAAACAAAGGATGGAAATTACAATCAGCACCCTCTACAGCTGTCACCCGAAAGTAAAGTCGACTTTAGTCGACCAGTGAATAATTAATCTGCCGACTCGCACTACCGCGCCGAGTTATTATTTATGGTATATATTGATAAAGGACAATTACGAACTGTTAGAGTCCATTTCAAATAGATATTCATCTTGTAAGCTGAGAAATTGACTGAATAGGACGAATCTGTCAATTCCTAAGCCTGCTATATGAATATTTATTTGAAGTGGACCATACTGAACTGTCTGCCATTGCGTACGTTGCGCCGACGGCAGCGGCTGAGAAGTTTAGTCAGCGAACCCTGAAATTGGCCAATCAGGTGCCGATTTTCAGCGTTCACTGACTAAACTGTAAGCTGCTGCCGTCGGCGGAACGTACGCATTGATTCAAGAAGTGATTGCAGAACATCAAAGGGCCCACTATCTCTTCTGAAATTTCTAATAGCAAACAATCTAGGAAATACCTTGAATGAGATAAAAAATTATTAGAAATTGTGGTAACAACTCCCATGACATCAGAGGCCGAACGATGTTTCTCAACCCAAAAAGTTTGTCAGAAATTTAATGTTTTTAAAAAAAAAACTTATACAGGTAAGTTTTTTTGTTCACAAATTGCAAAACACACAAAAAAAAACACGAGCTGCCACTGGGATATTGCATACTGATTGTTTTTGTTTTTTTGTTAAAAGTTAAGTTTAAAGCCAGATTGTACAAGTCAAGTCACCCTCAAAGTCAGGTTGTGCTAAACTCGACTGGTACTTGAACTCGCCCATAAGAATAGCATTGCTGTCAAGTTAATTTCATTTCTGACACTTGCTGACAGCAATGCTTTTCTTATGGGCGAGTTCAAGTACCAGTCGAGTTCAGCTGAACCCGACTTTGAGGGTGACTTGTACAATCAAACCTTAGAAAACTTGGAGCTAAGTCACCTAAGAGCTAGGAGATGGATACATGTTCGATATTGGAATATTATTATAAAAATTGAGCATAGCTTTGCTAAAACAGTATGTCTCTAACTCCTAACAGATAGATAGAAACCCTGAAAAACCATCGAGTTTAAGACACCAAGGTATTATAACTCATTCACTTATTTTTGACATCCTTTGAAATCTTCATTTTTTTTATACCTATCTCCTTTCAGCATACATTGAAAAGATATGATAAAAATGTTAAAGTTAAGTTTCCAATAGCTAGTTGATGTTAATAATAACCAAATGGCTTTTACAAAATGCAGTTTTAGATGGGTTGTTTTCTCTGCATGTTTGGTTTAACATTGTTTTCACTGTAATTTTGTTTCATTAGTTTTTTTCAATATATTTCAATAATTGCATAGTTTATATGGATGAATTTACATAGGAGGGTAATAAGACATTTAATTATATTGTGGGCCTACAAGCAAAATCACTAAGTCTAAAAACAAGTTTTGGAGTTATAATAAATTTAAAGAATGCATGGTACCCTAGTTTTACTCTCTTCATGTAGTTATATTTTCAGTAAAACATTATTACGTTGACTTAGTGCAATCTAGCAGTACATAATTGAAGTTGATATAAGACCCAGTAGAAACATGTTTTCTCAATGTGTTGCCTTACTGCTTTTTACTTGTAAGCCCACAATATGTAATGTGACTTTTTGTCTAAAATGTATTTAGGTAATAATATATACAAAGTATAAGTTTTATATAAAATGAACATACCAGACTACTCATGTAAACAAAGTCAACTTTTTTGTTCTATAAAAAAATATGAACAAAATTACTGCAAATTCTGCACAATATCCCTAGCTCTTTTAAGTCTAGTTTCATAATCATCAGTTCGATCCTCTTCACTAATATTTTCATCTGCCTCAATGACCTTCACCGCATTTTCCAACACTGCTTGTCGAGAATGACCTTTAGAACCACTAAAGTATTGAACAGTTGTATCCCAAAATTCGGATGGAATTTTATTCACATCCAACAAATGCTGCTGTAACCATATCTGTCGTAACTTCTCAAACTTCCATTCCGACCTGCTATGTTTCCATTTTGAAAGGTAGTTGAGTGTCTTTTGCTGCATCTCGAGGTCAGCTTTTGACTTTTTTTCTTCCACCAGCTGCGCATATTTTTGTCTTTTGCGTGCCCTATTAGATTCTTTTTTTTCTTCAGAAGGTGCAATATGTTGCTCCTTTTCATCCACCTCTGTTTTGGATAATTCACTTTCCAGGTCTCCTTTATCAGAGCTGTTTTGAGTTTCACCCTCACTAACTCTCTTTCGTTTCTTTTTCAATTTAAGTTGTACTGGCACTACAACTTCTTGACCGTTATCTGGTTTATTAGTAGGAACTGTTGAGTTTTGATTCGTTTTTGCTGTAGAGACGATTTGCTTGGCATGGTCTATAGTTACAGTTTCACTTTCAAAGCTGATTTTAGATTTTCTAGTTTTGCGACCCATAATTTATGGAATTAAAATAATTTTAAAAAAACTTGTTAACAGCACCAATTGATGGTGTTACTTGAGCGATTGTATTTATGCAGCTTGAAGTAAAAACTATACAAATTAAAAAATAACCAATTGGTAGTTTATGGATAGCCACGCCATAACCTCAAAATCTGCCTCTGTCCAGTTGACCTTGTTTTGTTACCCATAGACAGTGTTGCCAACTCGAAAATTTAAATTCGCTCATTTAATTCACCAAAAATGTCCCAGGGAGCGCTCGTACCATTGAAAATCATCGCGCGACATTCTTGGCTTGATGGCTTGATGTTCTAGAGCAATCCGAGAGTATCTCTACCTCTACTCACCACTCTCTGAATCAGATTTTAAAGGTAGAAATATTCGCAAATTGCTCTAGAATAGCTAACCGAAAATGCTATAACACAAAAATTAAATGACGACAAATCGTATTAGTATTTAGTTAACACCAATTTACTTTGAAACTTTTTATTTAAAATTTTTTTGTCTACATCAACGAACTAGTATTTTACATCTGAAAAGACTCTCCTGGTTTAGAGTTTTGGTCCCACTTTTTAGCAGTGGACACCTACAAAATGGCGGTAATATCCGCCGGAACTATAGTCCATTTCAAATAAATATTCATCTAGCAGGCTGAGGAATTAAAAGATTCGTCCTATTCCATCCATGTAAAAATCATGTGTCAAATGTGGAAATATGTCAACTTTCAATGGTGATAATAAAATTTAAATATTTGTATTTTTAACTGAAAGAAATGTGTAATAAAATTGTAAAAATTTAGTACATTTTTGTGAAAAACGTAGATATTTAAAGTTAATAGTGTAATGTGTTTAAAATATATATAACAGAATTTTTGCATTTTAAACTTAAAATTAAACAACTGTTTTTTTAGTGTTTGATACTTTTATGGAACTTTTACCCCCCTTGCAAATGTTCCATCATCCTTTAAACTTTCAATGATAAAAATAAACTTTTTTTATGGACTTTTAGTTACGCAAAACTGTGAGAAAAAATAACTCTGACACTACAAAATATGACGGAAAAATAAATTAAAGCAACAAACATAAAAAGTTGCAAAATGAAACCAAATTAAGAACCAACAACCAAACAAAGAGACCGAAGAAAAAAAATAATGAGAAATGAAGTAAACAAAAAATAACAGTAAAAACTTTTTAATAAAACATGAAATATAAACAGATTTTATTTAAGAAAATACATAGTTATCGCAACAAACAAGGAATAAAAAATACGAAAAAAAGACAATTTGCACAGATCTGGTTTAGTCTCGCGACAAAATCCGAACTTTCTTTTTCCTCCACTGTCAGGTAGAAACTCTATCGAGTTCAAAGTAGGCACCTAAAAAATGGCGGCGATATCCTCGTGACGTCACTTAACTTCTTCAGTCAAATAGTTAGAAATCGTGATTCGTCAATTGATGTACTGTAACGATTATGAAATTACGGCGTGGGTACTTTAAAAAATTGCGAAATTCGGTCATTGGACTCATTGGTCATTGCTAGGTGATGTATAATGACATTCTACATTATACGTCACCTAGCACTAAAGAACGTCAAACGTCAATGTTGTCATTTGACATTGTTGACCTTCGTTCGCATTGCTCTAAATGCAGAAGATCCTCGAAAAATTCTCGCATCGATTTAAAGCTCTTGCTTCGCTCACATCATGGATGAAATGCTTCGAAATGGAGCGTTTTTACTCGAATTGGCAACACTGCCCATAGACCTTCTATTAGTAGACATCTACATTACTTAAAAATATGTCCCCCTTCTATCGCTGAATGGGCGCCACATGGCGGTGGCTGCGGTTGCAGTTGTTTTGCAAACTGACCTCTCTGTTTGCATATGAGTTCATTTGTGACAGCATGGCAACTCTGTAAGCCATTTTGCGAAGCACTTAAGCTTTAAACTTATGGAACTTTTGTGTTTTTTGGTTTTCCGAATAAACCAGTCCAGTGGGGCCCTAAATGCACATATGGTTGCAATATTTTTAATTTTTGTCGAAGCACATTTCTTTTGTTAGTCTTTGGACAGGCACTTTCACAATTTCTTGGGAATTCCGGCCATAAAACATGAAACTTTACAATTGCCCTTCTTCTTTAACAGGCAAGGACGCCCTTTTAATGGTTTATGGCCCTTGAAAGAATTTCAGATCTGTGTGTGCACCGAACAATAGTTTAGTAATTAAAGCGATTTCGTGAATATCGTTAATTGAAAGTAACATCTTATTCTCTCATCAGATAGAGTTTTTAATTTCTCATCTTTTGAATGTAAATTCAAGCAATTTATGTCTTAATTGACTGGGCCAGGAATTAACTGTTAATTTAAATAAAGAAGCTCTAGTTGTCAATTAAACTATATCATGTGAGGTGTCATTTTAAAGAGCCTCATTTATTCTGTCCAATGATTACATTGTCAATTTCCATCTTCCAGCAGATTTTCCAGAAAAACTCATTCTCTAAATTTATGCCCGCGCTGTTTGAAGCGCCATATAGTCGCCGCTGGTCAGGGTATTATCGATTTTTCTGGAGTACCCTTTCGGGGATTACAAGTACCGAAAGGGTGGTTCCGAGGATCTTCGGAAAAAAGAGAGATGCGCTTTGAACTCGAGTGAGTGATTATCTAATCGGGAAGACGGAAAAGTTCGAATTTTACCGCGAGAAAAAAGTCAGTCCTTGGCTTCGCCATTCTGATTATCGCCAATTCGTAGTTTTTTCCCCTTTTTGAATCCCGTTTTAGTCCGCCGGGCTAATTATTTATATTTTTAATTAGTGCCAAAACAATTAAACCGCTTATTGCCCGCCTACAAAAAGTTTCGTACAGTGTTTTCGGTTGTGCCATATAGTGTCAATACCCACCTCTGCCATTTTCCTGAATAGGCCATTTTCTTGCCGATAGCGGATACTTTCCAGACGCAGGAGTTTACCGGCAATTAAGTATTTATAGAAGTTGAAAAATTTAATATATTATATTAGTGTTTTGCTCACCATAATATGGAGAATCCCAGCGACCTGGCAGAATTCTTTTCTCTTCTACACTGCGACATTACTTTAGTTTCCTTTGTTGTTGTTTTTTCAATTTTAGTAAGAAATCGTGTACCGTGTACCCGTCAAGCATGTTTCTGGGGACCACTGAGCTTATCGCAAAAAGTTCACGTCCGCCGCTATTATATTTCAGATAATTAATTACTATGCAATTAGTTTTTTTTGCGTTTTGCAGATTTTGTCTTAAACAATAAAACCTTGCTGACATCCCCAAAATATTAAATTTATCTAATTTAAATTAGCATTTATTAATTATATCCGTTTGGCAATACCATGGAAGTGTTTTTTCGCTACAAAGAAGAAACGGCACGGATTAATTATCGACCTTTTGCCCCCATAATTAGCGACCTAAGGGACAACAAAATAGATTGATCCTTTCCGAGCAGCGTGGTAAAAGAGATTTGACACACGACGATACGTTGGACTTAGAACATCCACGTAGTCGAATCTCGGCAGATAAGGCGGCGACGGCAACACAGCAGCCGCAACTACAGCCGCCCCCCCCCCCCCCCACGCGACGACCGATTATTAGCGGGAGGGACACTGTGCGACACAGCAGTGTTGCCAAGTCAAGGATTTTATCCTTAGATCTAAGGATTTTAGGAACGTTCAGGAATTTAAGAGGATTTCGTAAAATTTGTAAGAATCTGAGGATTTTTTTTGCGATGATCCTCAAATACTGGGCGGTTTGGGCGATATTCCAAAATACATTTTCTTCATTTACATAAATGGTTGCATAGGCGAATTTTCAGGCAGATTTCTAATTTCTACATTCTCTACTTCAAGCTGCCCTGCCGCTGAATGCATAAATTCAACATTTAAGCAATCGTCAAAAGTCAAATTATTGACAAGTCACTTTGTCACGTCACCTCCCCCGTTAGGACAAAAGTAGTTTATGTTGGTTCTGAGGTAAAAATTCTTTTAATAACCAAAATCTCTGTGAACGAGCTACACACCATCATAACTATTGTCCTCTAGACGCCGCTTTTTCTATTCTTTCTTTTAAGTTGACTATTGGGTGACTTGGGCGATTTTCTAAGAGCGATATTTGCGATTTCCACCGAAGATTACTGGCAACCCTGTGTTGTTGTTACTCGTTACTGTCGTTCGTATTTCGAAAATTGAAAAATATTTGTAAAAATTTTGCAAAAAATGGGCGTTGCAGCGCAGCAGCTAAAAGAATTTTCTCCTGTGGCGCAATTTTGCTCGTTTTCTTTTATTTTACTGAACATATTTCAATCATTCAATCTAAGGAATTCTAAGGATAAATCCTGCTTCCACTAAGGATTTTTTCACATCACATGGTGGCAACACTGCGACACAGTGTTGCCGCCGACGACCCCGGAACTGCTGCGAAGGTTTGATCACCGGGATTAGTGATGCGAAGCGTTTAAAATGTGGTTTAAAACGGTTTTTTATTGTTTTAAACCCAATAATAAAGAACCATTTAAAACATAGTTTGACATATGAGAATTATGAAGTTTTAATACAGTTAAAATAACTAATTAAGAATGACGTTATTGACGTTGAAATATGAAGTTTTGTTGAGTTGAGATGATAGGTTATGTCATTTTTAAACAAAGAAAAATATTCATTTTTATATTTTATTTATTTAATATCATTTGTTTGTGGATACTGGATCTTTTGTAACTTGTCAAATCAGTAGCTTTTTCAAGATGAATAATGGGAATTATATACGTAAATTAATATAATAGAATAGTTTTAAACCACTAGAAAAAGGTTTTGAACTATTTAAAACCGTTTTAAACTGTTTAAACTGACTAGAATTTAAACCCGTTCGAAACAATTTATAACGGTCTAAAATATGTTTAAAACGATGAAAAATAAAAAAACGTTTTTTTAACATCACTAACTGGGATTTTGTAGGTTCCACGCAATGACCTAGAAGATGTGGACCGAGCCAACAAATACCGATATTTCTCTAAAAATGGTCCCATTTTTTGGCCGGAAGCCCGGCACTCTTAAGGTTTCCATGACGTAATGTTATCGTCAGCGTACGTAATACAAGCGCCATTGAGCTAGGTTAACTAAGGGCTAGGAGCCCGAGCGCTGTAGTTAGGAGATGAATATAATAAGTTCAATATTCGATTGGATTGGAAATAAGAAGTAATAACAATAATGACAGTGACAACTGCTTATTTGCACTAATATTTGACGTAAAACGTCATGACGTCACTTCCGGCGGACATTGTCACCAGTCACCAGTTTAAAGGTTTCCATCCCACTGCTAAAAAGGAGGGCCAAAACTGTAAAACAGTATAGGGGTCTCCAGATTAGCTCGATGGTCCCACGTATTACTAGCTGGCGCCAAATCTTTAATTCAACGCTGCAAAAAAGGACACTTCTCTCAGAAAGGCACTATTTATTTCTTTGTCCCTTAGGTCGGTAATAATAGGGTTAATTTGGGCGGCATAAAGCTGATAAATATTCAGTGGCATTTTATCTTCGATCCGAGCGTCCATTGCATCAATTTTTTAAGCGATTAGAGTTGATTAAGATATGGTATTTCAAATAAACATTACTAGTTTTGGGATTCCAGCAAGGTTAGGGCCATCAATGACCTAGCAGATATGGACAGAGCGAACAAATGCCAATATTTTCAAAAAAATTGCCCTTTAAAAACTATCAATATCAATTATTTATGGTGAATCAACAGATAGTAGTACCTATTTAGAGCCTCTTGATATAATATTAGTAACTTATGTTACGGAAACAATGTTTCTATAAATAGTTGGAAATACCTATTAAGAGTAAAACTTTGACAGTGCCTTATACTGTCTTGTTACCAAAAACATCCTGATGAAGGGGTAATATTAGGCCATAAAAATCTATTCTTAAGTCTATTTTTAAGGCTGGCCATAACGAGGTCCAAAATACGCCAGAATGGTGAACTTGGCGCCTTTAATAGACGTCCAATGGCTGTAGGTATCTACATTTTTTCTCCGAGAACTCACTCCTTTTTTCACATAGACGTCATTTAGACCAAAATTATGTCGTCTTTTAGACGTCTTTAAACGAATCATGCTACTTGGGTGTAGACACTGGACGCTTATTCTATAGGAAAGAGTGAAAGTAAAAGTGAGAATTGCTGGCCAATGGAATTCGTCAACAGAATTTTTTTATCAATCAAGGTTGTCAAAATTCTCACTTTCACTTTCACTCTTTCCTATAGAATAAGCGTCCAGTGTCTACAGCCAAGTAGCATGATTCGTTTAAAGACGTCTAAAAGACGACATAATTTTGGTCTAAATGACGTCTATGTGTTCAGAAAATAATAACGGAAATGTAACAACAAATAAAACGTACTTATTTGAGCAAACACTAGTGTATAATCGAAAAATTTTTACATGTCGTAGTGTAACAATAATCGTATAACTTTATATAACTAGAATTAAATGGAAAACACAATAAACGATAAAAGGCCTATCAGTCGAGATAACTATTGAAGTATTGAGCAAAAAAACAAATACCTATGTGCAAATCAAACATTAATAGCCAGCCACCAATCCTTCATATTCAGCACACAATTTCTGAAAAAAGAAATTATACGAATTCAAAAAGCTTCTCAAACAGAAGTCACATATATGTAACCTTTTGCATGTACATAAGAAAACGGAAAACATTAGATGAAGCATTTTATCAGTAATACATTTTATCTGTAACATTATAATTCACTTAGCGACTCGACGATAGATCCGACAAATAATTGATCTTTAAGATAAGAAAAAGGATTTAATCCTGCCTGATTCATTTTGAACTTTGTCTTCATTTACACTATTAAAAAAACTACATTCATTTTACGTAAAATTGAAAAAAAACACTACTATATAAACGCCCACGAAATATTGAATAAAAAGTAGAACGTATGCACTATATTGGGGGTCTACATAAATGTGCATTATAGACGAATCAGTACCTATTGCCTAATGTATAGTCCTGTATCTCTCCAGCGGTTCGCATTCCTCGATCAGTTTTTGATGGACATCGCTTAGTGCCTTTAAACAAATAAATCGTATACCCAACTGTTACACATTTTTCACTGTTTGACGATCACTGTGACGATGTAACTTTTAAAAAGTGGTTGTGTGACAATCAGTGACACTTTCCAAAAGTTTACATCAACACTACTTTATTGTTATGCATCGTGCCACTACCTTCCTTAGGAGCCCCACTCTAGCTATTTACGTCATGCTACAAGCACCACTACCGCAGAACCACAACTACCCCTTAAGCGCGCATTTCGACAATATTAATTACTTACTATAACTAAAGTGATAGGGATAAAAAAAGTGCTAAAAAGCGAAGCAACCCTAATATGTAAGTAGTAGAACTAAGACCATTAAAAAGGAGCATACATACATACATTTTACATCAATTTACCTTGAAATACTTAACAGTCTTGACTCTCAACTCCAAAGTGGCATCATCATCACAAATTATCAAAGTGTGTTCGTGCTGCTGGAAGGCAGACACGGTCCACATGTGATTAACGCCTTCTTCAATCGCTTTGTAAAGGGCAAACGCTTTATGCGAGCCAGTTATTAAAATCATCACCTGTTAAACAAAAGGCGTAAAAAGTTTTTATTTTCTAAGGCCATCAATTCTTGAGGTACCTCTTTGGCATCCATAACAGTGCCCACGCCAACAGTGAGGGCCTGTTTAGGAACTTTGGTAATATCGTTATCAAAAAACCTCGCGTTTGCCTCCAAAGTGTCCTGGGCTAGGGTTTTTACCCTGGTTCTGGATACTAACGAGGAGCCAGGCTCGTTGAACGCTATGTGACCATCAGGGCCAATTCCTGCATTGGAGAGATAATTATAAAACATATGTGCTTATACCTATCAGTTGTAAAGATTCTTCTTACACGCAATGTAACAAATACTGCCATACATAATAACGTTATAGAAAAAAACAATTGTACCGGATATAATAAGGATGTACATATTAAACCGAGGCACACACACAGGGCAACATATACCTATCGAATAACGCCATCAAATAACTATAAGAAACTGTTACCTCCAACAAATAAATCTATTCCTCCCGCTTTGGTAATTTCCTCTTCATAGTTTAAACATTCTTTGACAAGATCAGAGGCATTGCCGTCTAAAATATGCGCGTTTTTTGGATCGATGTCTATGTGCTTGAAAAAATTGTTCCACATGTAATAGTGGTAACTCTCTGGATGATCCCTGGGAAGGTTTACCTACAGAAAAGTTCTTAACGTGGTATATGTATTTCGGTTTGATGACTTAGTAACTAGAATAAGAGTAAAAACCACTAAGGTTTGATTTAAATTTTATTTTAATGATAACTCAGTTTTGGTCACCAAAAAAATGGAATTTTTTTCTTTTCTAGGATTTTTAAAAATCAGTAGGTATGACGAAAACAGGTTTTGTGGAAGAGTGCAATCATATTACCAATTACTTATCAGCATTGAAAAAATATTGTATTACACAAGATAAGTACTGTTATTGTCTCTGCTACAAGCTGTTTTGAAATTACAATGTGCAACAAATAGCTTAATAGTTATAAATTACGCGTCATTATTTACTATTTTGATTTTACACTTGATAACTGCGTGCTATGGGAATAAAGTTTCAAGCTAGAAAAAGTGACATTTTTCACGTTTATTATAAAGGGCGTTATAAGCATACTCATTCACTTATTTTGTGCCATCTAGTTACTTTTGAAATCTTTATTTTTTTATATTTATCTCATTTCAGCATATGTTGAGAAGATACAATAAAAATGTCAAAGACAGTTTGATGTCAATAATAAGCAAATGGATTACATATATTAGTTCAGAAATCTCTAAGTGGGCTGTCTCAAATAATAATAAATTAAGAACTATTGTTTTTTTAATGAAACACTGAAAATTGATAATTAAAGAAGATATCAAAGCTAGGTATTCAATATTGATATACAATTGTAGTTTTCTACTTACATACTCATCCATGTTAAAAGTTTTCACATATTTGAATGATACTTTCCCAGCCTTGTGATATTCAATTAATTTTTGATACATTCCATAAGGTGTACTGCCTATAAAATAATAATAAAAATTACTATATAGGTACACTTTGAATTTTCTTTAAAAGCTAAAGATTCATGGGTAAATTTAGTAAAAAAGTGACTATAGTATTCTCATTGAAACTTGGGTAACAGCGAGGGTAAAACTGACTAAGTGATGCAGAACTTCTGATTATTTAATAGTTCTCACTTCGGTTTTGCGTATATTATATAAATACATATATAAATACATATAATATATAAAGCGTCTTTAATTTCAAATAAGTTTTCTGACATACACTATTTACATGATTATTAAAAGTAAGTCCGCCGTCCATATACAATCCTAGATTTTTCACTACATTCGTCCATTCAACTGTAACCCCATTCAATCTTATAGCCATCTCAGGGCTGACAACAATTTCTGACCTAGAATACAGTATCGCTTGGGTTTTCTTTGGATTGATAACCAAGGAATTGCTCTGCGACCAGATGGCAATATTATTCAGATCTTGATTAATGAGATTAATTGTTTCTGGTAGACACACACGAGATGTCGGCAAGTAAATTTGTAAATCATCCGCGTACATGTGGTATTTTGAATACTGAATGCAGCTGGTGAGATCAGACACAAAAAAAGTGAAAAGAAGTGGCCCAAGGACTGATCCCTGGGGGACACCTCTCTCAATCACTCTCCAGTCCGATACCTGTGCCTCACCACAATCATCAATCAAGCGAACCGCCTGCTGTCTATTAGTGAGGTAACTTGTAATCCACTTGTTGGCATCCAATTTGTGACACTGTGCCTTCGCCAACAGCAAATTAATGTTAAGACTGTCAAAAGCTTTTGTCATGTCTATCAACACCGAAGGGCATACATTGCCCTCATCAAAAGCTACAGTTATATCGCTGGTGATTTTTAAGAGTGCTGTGGTGCAACTATGCAATTTTCGGAAGCCAGATTGATGATCTGGTAAAATTTTATTATGACAGAAAAAATCAAATAACTGTTTTCTAACTACTTTTTCTAGGATTTTTGATGAGGCAGGCAATATAGATATGGGACGAATATTGCCCACATCAACAGGATTGCTGACCTTAGGCAGCGGCGTCACAAGTGCCATTTTTCACAGCACAGGAACACACCCAGTGTCCAATGAACTATTAATTATATGTACCAATGGCCCAAGACAATACGGCAGACTTAGTTTTAACATTCGAATAGATATTCCATCTATACCTGTAGCATTACTTTTTATTGACTGAATACAGGCTATAACATCCTTTTCTGTTACAAAGGTGAACGCAAATGCCTCCCGATCAATGACATTATTTAGGTAATTGTTAATCGTTTCCGGTGCAATTGGCAGTTTGGGGACATTTTCCAACAATGAAATATTTAAATTATCCGGTTCTCTCAGACAATCAGGAAGGCATTCAGGCGTGTTATTTACGATTTTCCACCTCGAAATTTTATCCCATATGTTCTTACTCTTATTTACTCTAGGACAATTTCTTATCTCAGCGCTATAATAAAGCTTTTTTCTCTGCTTTAACAGCGGATGAGATGTAGTTTTTTAATTGTATATAATAGCTTCGGTCATTCAGAGATTTAGTTTTTTGAAATTTTCGAAAAGCTGTATGTTTTAAGTTTATCATTTTTCTTAAGTTAAACGTTAACCATGGCGGCTTGGTCTTTTTTTGTTTGCACTGCCTAATTGGACACAATAAGTCAAAAACTCCTAATAAAGTACTATTAAAGTAATTCACCTTACCATCTATATCTTCATTATAATAGAGATCATGCCAGTCAACGCTCTTCAAACAATCTCGGAATACTTCACTTGTCGCCATACTAAAGTCCCTATATTTTAATCCAGTCTCTCTAGGACGCGAGTACATGCAGCTCACGTTACAGAATACAGCTTCATGATCAGTTTGTATTGGATCACATGGAAAAACTCCAGAGTTAGTAATTAAATCTGGTTTGTTCACTAATATCACATCAAGTAAGGACTCACTACTCATTGTAACTCTAGAAGGTTCCTTCACCACTTGATCAAGATTAAACGATGTTATAATGTCTTTTAAGAACTTACTTTCCGCCGAATTTTGACTGAGGAAATTAATATTTAAATCTCCTGTACAAATAAATATATCACAGTCGCATATATACTCCGGAATGACGTCATATAACAACTCGAGCTCATTAAAGTGCACAGAGGGTGGGCGATATACAATACCCAACGAGATACGTAATTTGTTATATTTAAGTCTAAACCACAGTTGGTCTATACCATTATTCATTTCCAGACTTCTAAAGTTTAGAACTTTGATTCTCGATGATATGTAGGCTGCAACACCGCCTCCCCTGCCATCCCGGTCCTTGCGATACAGCGTATAGTTTTTTATTCCATACAGTTCAGCTGTTAGCCAGGTTTCTGAGATTGCGACTATGCCATACTGTCCATTTTCAATAAAGGTTCTTACATCTGCAAATTTATTACACATAGACCACGGGTTTATGTGTGTAACCTGTAGACAGTCTGACTGTGAAAGATCAGTGTCGGAATTATGTGAGGAGATATCGTCTCTACAATCCACATACGTGGAGCTATCATCATTATCTATAAAAAATTTCTTCCTAGGGCAAAGTCAAAGCGCTCATAACACACGCCTGATGGCCAGAAATCTTCACTATATACCAAATCAGATAATGTGGTATTGACCCCAACCATGAAGCTTCTATATTTAGCTCTATCATTTTTTTTAACCAGACACTCCTTGACCGCAATGTCATCAGAATTTACAGCAGCCTTCTTCTTTATGTAATCACTGACAATATCTTCAGTAATTGTTTGCTTGACTCTAGTTAGGAACAACCATATTTTTTTATCTTTGGTCTCTTTGCCTGGTTCAAAAGTACCATAGTCTTTATTCGTTCCTGTCTTTCTTTGGGCCTTTTTCTTCTTCACTAGCTCCCTCCATTTCTTCTGAGATCCTCTTCCCGATTGCTCAATATCTTTTTTTTCTTTCTGATCATTCTCTATCTGCCTCAATAATGGATTTCTATTCCAGCCATTTTTCTTCTGTGCTTGAAAATCGCTGTCCATATTTGGGAGGTCCGCTTGTTTATTTTGCTCGTATATCTCATTCAGATCGACAATCGTCTCCTGCATTTTTTGCGGTACAATTGATTCTCTCCGTTTTTGCCCCAGCCGGTCGGAATTGTTTACGGCATGTGAGTTATCAATAACATCTCTGGTTTCCAGCATAATTATCTTTTGCTTTAACAAGTCGCAATTTTCTTGTAGTGTATTATTGCGACTTTCCATCTCATTCAGTAAGCGTCTTAGAAGTGCGTTTTCCAACATCAAGTTATCAGCAGACTTGGATTCCTGTTGTTGCTTAGAGTTCCCGCCAGCAACGTCGACTGCAATATTATGCTTGCACACTGCATTCTTGCTTTTGGCTGCCTGTTCTAGACACGATGGATGAAAATTCTGGTCACAATAGATGCAAGTAACACTATTAACTACACCTTTTTTGCAATGAAAACAATCGTTTCTATCACCGCGAGCGAAAACACTGCCTCCACTTGCAGCCATCTTGAAGATATTATATTATACTGTATGCAAAGCCTCTTGGGTGTTTCTCACTACCACATGAGTTGTTTTTGACTGGCACTATCGATGGGCCAGTGGTGTAAAATAGTACATAAAAACCCCAAGCTACCCTAAACTCACCTAAACTAACTCGATAACTAAATTTATTTAACTTGAACCAAACTAAACTAATCTAGAACTAACCTGAACAAATTTAAATTAACCTAACTTATCTGAAACTAACCTGAACCAACCAACATAAACTAATCTGAACTAAGTTTACCTCAACTGATCTGGGTAAAAGTTCCATACTTGGTTCCATAGGACGTGTCCTTCATTTTTTCGATTAAAATTCAAAATGTTTTGATTCAATTAAAGAGAGCATTAGATAATTTTTTCATATCATGTTTTGAGACCTCCTCTATTCGCATCAATCACTAAAACCACTCATTTTCATGATGGAACTTTTACCCTGACCTGGCCTGATTTAACCAAAACTAACCTCAAGAACAAGAACATAAAATATTGTTTTGTGTCCATTACGTGATATTGTTCATTGGCAGAAATTGATAAATTTAAATAAATGGTAACTTGTGTGTCTGTTAATTTTACAAGAGCAAATTTTTTTTTTTTAGTAAGTGAAGGCTGACTGCTCAAATGACTGTCTTCCTTAACTATTAAGATTATTTGTATTTCTGTAATGGAAAGCTGTAGCTTACCTGTAGGTAGCCCTAAGACAAAATATTTATCGGGACCTGGCTGGGCTTCCAGGATTTTCTTCATCACATATTTAGCTGCCCACTCAGCTACACATTTTGAATCATCTAAAATGACTAGCCTCATCCTCTCAACTAATTGGAATACAGAAATATTCACTTTTTATTGACAATGAGAGATTGTTAAGTATCCCTGCTGCGGTAGACAATTGTTAACTGATTGTCCTGAAACCTGAATGCCTAAAACCGGAAACCAGTAGCACAGTACCTACGTGGACGGCGTACCAGTGATTATTTCAACACAACCAAACCGGTTGCTTTTATATAAGTACCTACATTTGAAAAGTTTATTGACCCAGAACTGAATGTAAAAACTGATCAGCAGCATCTAAGTAATTGATAAGATATAGCTAATCATCTCGTCAAACCCATCTTTATAACATAGAAAAGTTGGATACTGATTTGGCTTACCTATAAACGTAAATAATAGATAAAAATGTTGGTTTTAAATAATTAGAACGAGATAACAATGATAACACTGGTAAACACATTATCAGGCCTCGTCAATAAAATAACCATAACATATTATTTGAATACTTATAATAATAATTACTACAAAATTTATTACATTAAACAACTTTTATATGATAAAAACAAAATTTATAAAAAATTTATGGTTAAAAAAAATGTCACCAACCCAACCAGAACCATAGAGTGATTGGGAAAGATCATTCCTTCTCTTTTCTTTAATCAACATTCCTATTCATGCTTTTTACTACAGAGAGAGACAGCATGCTTTTTCGCTTTTGACATTTAACCACATTGTAACTGTCAAACTTCATGTCATTGTTGTCATTAATGTCATTCCAGTTTTTGACTTTTGGGGCGCGTTCGTTTTGAAGCTCGATTCGCTCGGCGCGCGCTCTATTAGCTTGATTGTGTTTTTTTTGAAGCTCCGAACAAGCTCTTTTGCGTTCGCGTGAACGATTTTTGATCGCTCCGAGCGAGCTCCTTTCGCTCGGTCCCTGAATGCCGAGCTTCAAAATGGCGGCTTGACGTGACAGAAAAGCCAATTGCCTGTAAATAGCAATATTAGCAATTTTTCCTCAATTTTTTAAGTTTTTTGTTTTGTTTTCGTTTTTCACTATACAATATACACAAAGCAGGAAAATATGGAAGATACGCAGGTAAGGGAGCTATAAACAAGTGTTTTGAAACCATGAAATCATGTCAGAAAAAGCCCCTACTGGGAGACGCGGCTTTTATTTATTAGAGTTGGATTCTTCATGTGAAATATGGAATATGGGAGAAAGTGTAGACAGCAAGGCAACCGATATTACATGTCCCACGCATAAAAAGCTTTAAAATCTATACAAAAAGATTTCCGAAATCATAAAATGGAAATTTTAATCCTAGAGTATGAATGATTGAAAGAGACACTTCAGTGTAAAAGTTCTCTTTTGGCTGCACTTTTCTATGCATTGTAGTCATGCACATTCGGAATGCTTTTGATGTATAATATGTGTTATTATGGTATTTTTACCTACCTACTAATCTGGCATGAAGAATCCAATTTTAAAAGGATCTGCATCTGCTAAGGGGGCCTTCTTATTTAGAACTTGACTTGTTCATGCTTGCTCAACAGATACATGCCTATATAGCAGCTCTAACCAGCCCACAATTTTGACCAAAGGTACTAAGTTACCATGGTCAGCGTGTATATGATGTTGATGACTGCCTGCACACAGTTTTATCCAACCATAGAAGCAGAATAGAGGACAATTTATTAAGATTCTATTATTCCAATAATGCCATGCAGTATTGGATCTAAAATGCGCTAGTGGATGTCGCCTGCTTCTGTTCTGTACATCTCATTCTATTATTCATTGCAGAAAATGAGTTTTTTCAATATCCTGTTGTTTAGCATATTTAAGTACTTAGTATTAGTTGAGTACATACTATAGTTTTATTATATTATATTGATACAAAATATATAGACAAAAAAAGCTCTGGATAGTCATTAGGTGATTAGTACTTTCAGTAGTCATCTCCGACATATATCCGTGTAAACCATTTGTTTATAATTCTCCTGATGACTTTCCAGAGCTTTTCTTATCTAGTTTTTCTTTACTTTAAGTCCGGCTTGGAATTGAATAACTATAGGTAGGTACCTGAAACATACAAAATTTGGCATATACTATATTGTTATAAGTAGCTGTTTCAAAGCTTTCTTATGGATGTTGATTCATTGCATGTTCATTGAACACAAAATGTCACTTATCCAATACATAGGCTAGCTTTGACAGAGAGAAGCCCATCATATATGGGTCTCAAGCTATTTAATCATTTACCAGATAACATCAAATGCTTAATACACAAAAACCCTTTAAAGTGCAGATAAAACAATCACTGATTTCTATTCTGTCTGTTCATGTCCCTTTAGAAATCATATTGAAAACAAATAATGTATCCTATTTACTACTATTTACTTTGTCTCAGTATATTTTCATGTATATGAAGTGTAATGAACATTGGAAATAAAACTTCTTATTATGTCGTTTCTGGTTAGGAATTCACAGCTAGATGTTTAGCTGGCAGATTTCCTCTGATAGATGGGACTTAGCCAAGTTCATCAGAAGTTATTTTTCATTATGAAACGATCTCATGATGTTGCATGTGTGCAGTATAACTGCTTTCTATGCCACTGAATAGATATCCCTGAGTAGATCCGGCTCGTCCAGATGTTTAGCAAATGTGGATGGGGTAACACCTGTCGCAGAAATAACAATAGCATGATCTGAACAATTTTTAGTTTCCATAGCCTCTCAATTTCGATTGCAAGCTCCTGATATTTAGTTTTCTTCTCTGAGTATTTCTTCAGAGTATTCTGGTCTGATGGAACGGCTTTATGAATTAGGTATGTTGACTTTGATACCTTGTCCTGAAAGACGATGTCAAGTCTATTGTGCATTACTGTCTTGTCTGTGTGAATGTCTACATCATATAGGAGTTTGTAGTTTTTATTTTCCAATGCAGGTTCTGCAGAGTAAGCATAGTATGGGCTTGCGTCTGTATGCAAGTCATATCTCAAGGCTAGGGCTTGATGGACAACTTTAGCCACAGAGTTGTGCCTATCAGTAGAAGCATTTCCTGCAGTAATTTGCAACCAGATATTATATGGTCAACCGTCTCTGGGAATTGACATTTTCTACATTTATCGTTGTTGGTAGTAGGGTCCTTCATGATATATTTTCTGTAGTTTTTGGTGGCTATAACTTGGTCTTGCATAGCAATTATGAAGCCCTCCGTTTCGGGATAAAGCTGACCATGGCGCAAAAATGCCTATGTAAGTTTTTTGTTTATATGTTCTTGATTTACAATTCCATAGTGCTTCCCATGGAGCTACTTTCCTGCCCATTCCTTTAGTTTTATCTTGGTCCTGCTCACAGAATCAACTTCAACCGACTCGCTACATTGAGCGGAGTGTAGTTTTTGTCCAAGGAGCAAATACTCTTATGAAGCCTATGATCCTTTTTGTGGAAATAAGATCTTAATGATTTAATTAGGCTGTCATGGATTTCTTGCAGATCAATTAGCCCCCGACCTCCCTCTTTTCTTGTGATTGTAAATCTCTGGGTACACGATTTTGGGTGTAGTTTTCTGTGTTTGCTGAGTTGCTTATTATTATTTTTATTATCATTATTATTGCCGCGGCGATGACGGGTTTGTGGGTCTACTTCTTCGTTTTTTTTAGCAATTTCTATAACATTTCAGAATACAGGAACAAGAACAGGGGATAATTTTCTCCTCACAATCTTCAACTTTTTTGAGTGAGTCGCGGCCCTGAGTTGGTTTCGTCATCTTCTTACTCGCCGCTCATGAGCAAATGGAGTATTGAAATAAATATTGGTGATGAACTGATGAAATAAGATTCATCGCATTAACAACAAAATGATAAGTTGTGAAAAAACGCACTGAAATTTAAAATTTGCCGTCTATTCTGTTAGATTTGACGTTGACACTGACGCTCCGGCGCTCGATTTTGTTCGCGTGCCAAGGAGCGTACACCGCGCAATTATAGCTGACGTCATTAAGCTCGGCGCTCGATCTACTCGCTCCATCGAGCTTCAAAACGAACGCATCCTTGGTTTTGAGGTTGAAGCAGCATTTTTATTTTACGTTGATCGACTTTAAAAAACTCAAAAAATAAGCGACTAGTGCCATTAGGTATCAAAAAATTGCGTTTTTTCGTGTATGTGCTGTGTATATAAACATTAAATCAATTAATTAGATTTATTAAACACGCGATTGCCAATTAATCAATTTTGCCCCCCAACAAGGACAAGTGTCATCTTCCTTCAGGCCTAACCTAAACAACATAAATATTAAAAAAAAAAGAATCCGAATATTCAACATTTCAATGGCTGGAAAGCGAAGTGCCAGTAGTGATTTGAATCATGACAACTGGAACCAAGAAGAGGAACCTGAAGACCGTGGATCATTCCAAATGGCCTCCGAGGATGCCTTAAAGAATAGAATTATCAAGACTGCAAGGAGGAGAAACCCCATTAGGGTAAGTTTTGGTTTACTTCTAGGCTTGATGATAACTCAAATTTATTTCCAGCAAGAAGATGGTGAAAAGAAGAGTGCCTTTGTTGGTTTCACTGGGTTTTCAACCAAGCCACCAAGTGCTGACTTTTCATTTCTCAAAGACATTTCTAAAACTGATAGTGCACCAAAAACTAACGGAATTGATAATCAGTCCCCAATGAAGTCTAGTTCCAACATAAATTTGTTCAGTCAAAAACCCACTGCAAACATATTTGGGGCTACAGTGACCAATGCTGCTATTGGCACAAATATCTTTGGTTCTAGCTCCACATCTAGTACAAATAATATGACAGTTCCTAGTTCTGCCATAAGCTCCACCAAATCTGACAAGTATTATTCTAAACTGAAAGGTTTGAATGAAAGTGTAGCTAAGTGGATTGCAAAGAAAGTAGAAGAGAATCCCCTAATAAGTTTACAACCAATTTTTAATGATTACAACAAATATCTCCAAGAACTTGATAAAGAAGATAGCAGCACAGCAGTGTCAGTAACTGAAACACCTGTTTCAAAAGCTAGTCCAACATTCAATACCATTCCTTCAGTAGATGCAAATATGAAACTTGTCCCAGGTAAGAATAAAATAATATATTTATCTCGAGATTTATCTATTACACACATTTTTTTATATTATTACAGATAGTACCTCCGAAAAGAAAAAAGAGGGTAAAGAAGGAGCTGCAGCTACACCGACATTTAAATTTGATGCTGCAGTGCCCACTGTGTCTTCAACAGCTCCTACCTTTAAATTCGGATCACAAGCAAATGCAACTGGCACCACGAAATCATTTTCCTCAATAGGTAAAAAAGTGTATTGCTTAAGTTGCAATTATTTAGATTAATAATAATGTTTGGAACAATTTACACCAAGATTTTTTCAAAATTTGGTTTTTACCAAGTTTACCATCAAGGCACCTCCAAATTTTTTGTTTTATTGTTAAAAAAAACTGGTATATTATTGTTGTAGGATAACGTTGTTGGAAAAGGTTGAATCAACTGACACCCCCAAATTTTTGCACAAGGAGCAGTGCTTGTTTACTATCTAGACACCACTCATTTTTACTTCTTTTGGTTAAAAAATTAAATTATATTATTAATTAGTTTTCTTATATGAAGTACCAACATTCATGTCAGGTATGCATTATGCCTTGTATATTGCAGGTTCTGGTACAACATTATCAACACCATCATTTTCATTTGGAAGCAATAACTCTTCTTCGGGTAGTTTGACATTTCCTGGCTCGACTGGGTTTACTTTTGGAGCTCCTCCAAATAAGACAGAAGGTATTATTAATAACACATCTATTTGGAACGTTATTACTGAGACTCTTCAAAATACATAGAAAAAAAGGATAATGCAGAGGAAGATGGCAGTAAAGAAGACGAAGACGAACCACCTAAAGTTGAAGTTAAGCAAGTAGTGGAAACTGACTATGTGTACACAGTGAGATGTAAAGTATTTGTGAAGAAAGGAGACAACTATGGAGATCGAGGGGTAGGAAATTTGTATCTAAAGCCAATCGAAAATAGTGAAAAAGTCCAAGTGAGTTATTAGTTTCAAGTGTAAGGGTATATTAATAATACATATATTTCAGTTGATAGTTAGGGCAGACACTAATCTAGGAAACCTGCTTTTGAATTTTATTTTATCAGCGGGAATACCAGCGAAGCGTTTAGGCAAAAAAGATGTTATGCTTGTAGCTATTCCGACGCCAGACGCTAAGCCTCCACCGACTCCGCTGCTTCTCAGGTTAAAGTCACCAGAAGAAGCGGATAAATTGCTGGAAGTTTTTGAAAAATACAAAAAATAGCTGTTTATTTTTGCTGCTCAATAAACGTTTTATTTCTTAAATTGCGTAACATTTTTTATAAAATCAAAATAATAGTAAAGGAATAAAGGAAGAGCAATTGAACTGCAACAATAAATCTGAAATTCTACAAAATTTTTTTATTGTATTTCGGGTTTTAAACTAGTGGCAGCTAAAAAAAAAGAAAAGATAAGGGATTAATAAAACAATCAGGTAAATACCTACATATATAAATCTCTTATAATTTTTATTTACCTATTTACACGTGGAACTTCGTTTAAAAAGTAAAGACTGTACATCCAGCTCTAATCTGAACACAATAATTATAAAAATAAAAACACTCTCACTCAACCACAATACACAATAACTATTATTGCACAGAACAAAAGTCACAAAATTTCTTATTCCAGACAATAAAATGATCAACTGACTTACACAATACGTGGATATATTTGCTAGCTATATACAAAAATCATAATAATACCTTTATATAGAACTGAAATAAAGTGAGTAGAAAGTTTATAAAGGGAAATAAAGTTCACTTAAAGTTGCAAAATATCAAAAAGGCTTAATTTGAAGTCTTGTTTAAAGGACCTATCACTAACTTGTCTAGGTTGATGTGCATCAAACCAACTTCGATTTGTTGCATATGCACCTCAACACTGCTCTGGAATACTTGCTGATTGGCCGGCGTTAATTTCATTTTAATGTTCTCGACGGTGCCTGGCGAAGAAACAATTTTATTTTATATCTTTCAATAAATAGCATTGCAACATCGCATACCTTCTAATATTTGCAGCTCGTACGCATTGTGGTCATTTTCGGCCAATTTCTTTATTTGCAACATTAGGGCCGTCAAATCTGTTATCAAATCCAATACGCTCGGATTGTTACAGGAAGCTAATACATATGGGAAAATTAGTAGTTCAGTTTGTCAAAACATATAAAGGAAAGAGATACCTTTGTCGGGGGCAGATACTGATGTGTGTTTCGTCACTATTTCCCTGGCTTCTTCTTTACATTTTTCACGCAATAGTGAGGGGGTAAGCATTGCCGCGATGCTCGGTTCGGGAGCTATTTCTTGACAGAAACTCTAAATTTAATACAAAATTGAAATAAAATTGAAGTCTCACACTTAGTTCAGGTTAGTATGTAAAACATTATACGTGTATCTAAATATGTCAACGTTTTATAAGACTCTGAAGGCTTTCACGGCCGGTCAAAATACAATCTAAAGTGTTTTGCGGGCTTCGAAGCCGTGGTCCAATGGAATTTATTCCTGATGTTTCGTCTACAGCTGCGGTAGACATTATCAAAGGCGATGACTACAGGCGACGAAGTGATCTCCCGTGCTTCCAGACGTTGACTGACTCGGCCAAAGACCGCATAGATCCGGAGTTTACCGAGTTCCATGCAGCTGTACATAAAACGCAGTGTCAAGACGAGGATTACGGACCACAAGACGAGTTGCAGGCTGAGACAAACACGAAAGTCAGCAGTAGCAGAGCACGCTCTCTCCGAAGGTCACGACATCTTTTTCAACCAGGTGGATATCTTATATCAATCGCAGCGTTTCTATCTGAGGCTAACTAGAGAGGCCATTGAAATCTTTAAACACGACAACAATTTCAACAGGAAGGAGGAAATGACGTTTCTAAATGCAGACTGGAAGCGAGTTCTACGGCATGCTTTAAGTACCCCGCGTCACCATTACCCCCAGCCCAGTCACTCCACTGTAGCGCGATGGCGAGAGATTAAATACTACGAAGCTGACTACAGTCGAGTCAGTCAACGTCGATAAGCACTGGGGATCACTTCGCCCATTACCTTATCGCCTTTGATAGTGTTTGCCGCAGCTGTAGACGAAACGTCAGGAAAAAATTCCATTGGACCACGGCGTCGAAGTCCGGAAAATACTTTAGATTATGTCAGCATTGATACTAAAACCTGCCCCACTATATTGTACATTGTAATATTGTACCACATTTGTGAAAAAACAATTTATTGACGTTTACGAAATGGCCAAATGGCGACTTTTTGATTTTAAGATCGATGAGCACTGTCGCTTTTATGTCGAAACGATAAAATATTTCGCGAAACATGGCAGAACAAAAGATTGAATGGTTCTTAGGGTGACTTTTACAACTATCAGTAAAACTTTAGTTTGAAGTTAAAACACCAGTAATGTTACCTGACAGATAAACAATGCAATGGAAATCATATCTGATTTTAATTTTTTTTTAACTAACTTGTAAAAGTCACCCTAAAATCTTAGAAACGTGGGCACCTATAAAAAATAAGAAAATTAGCATTCGCCATTTTATCCACAAATTGTTTTTTCAGCAGTGACGTAGGCAACATCTTTAACATTAATAATTCTTGTATCACTTCATGGCAAACTCTCTTACCTGCATTTCATCCAAATAAATCTGTAAATCAGTATTCAGCTTCTCCAAGTCAATAAGAACCCCAGCATAACGTTTTTCAAATTCTTCTGGTAAATCCTGTTCAAAAGATTGCAACCTTTCAGCTTCGGAATTCATAGTTTTCAGCATTCTCACTCGCATTTGCTTGGCACTCAAAATTCTCGATACCAGCACAATTATTTCCAGAAGTTTTATAGGAAACAAACCGATTTTTCCTCCACTGACTGACGGATACAGTATGGGACTGTTGAGTACTGAAGCTGTAAAACAAGCAACAGAATAAAATAGGGAATAATAAAATTGCAAGAGATTCCATATACCTGACAATAATGGATCCTTGCTATAAGCAGGTAAAGCCTGCTTGTAGATTTGGCTAATTGTGTCTTGTTTTATTGGTGAAAATCCGTTGTTCTTGGGGCGGAATTTATTTTGGAAACTGGCTATACTTATGGTTTCTGGAGCCTCATTGGACAGAACTTCATAATCAGGTACAGAATGTGTGCCTAAACCTGGCCTTTCAAAGGTGATTCTATAGGTATTGTTTGAGGGGTCTACTGCATCTATGCTGCCTGTGTAAAGACCATCAGAAGGCTTACGCAACCTACAAATACATACATAACTTAACTTAAGACAATAATTATAGTTTACAATTTATAACTTGCCTGGCAGTGACTTTAGTGCCAATGACCAACTGCATGGGAATTTCTGCAGGTAAATCCTTAAAACTAGCAATATCAGTTGCTTTTCTCTGCTGCAGAGCTCTGATTTTCTTTCTCTTCTTTTCAAGTTCCAGTCTTTCTTCATTGAAAAATGCCTGTGAACACCTTCTAGGCTTTCCCATCATTTTACGAATTTTTGTCCACTCAGCACGGCTCAGTTCTCGCGTTTTAAGTTCCGGAAATGATTCTTTGAGGCATATTTGAAAATCATTTTCACCAGAAAAGAGACATCTTTGCAAAAAAAAAAAAAAAAAACAATTTTAACAACTTTTTATGCAAGGAGGCCAAAAAACTCTGGAAGTCTATGTTTTGAATTTTGTTGGAAGGGGAATGAAATATTAGTTATTAGATATGAATTTGTTTCTTTTTGGAAATATTTTCCAGACTTCTTTGACCCCCTCTCTACCCCCGAAAGTTTGTCAAAAATAATGCATAATGAAAGTTATTACCTGTCAATGTTACTATAAAACCACTCATAACACACCCATTTATGAGCCTTGGGCAATTTTAGTAGATTTCTCAGACGCATACCAATTTTTTGGCCAATTTTCCTGTCTGGTGAATTAAGACGAACTGGTGTAGACACATTGCTGCTGCTTCCTCCCTTTTTGGGTGATCTGGTAGGTGTTTCCACCTTAACCTTGGGGCTTCTTTTATTGGGAGCTTGCTTTAGCTTCTTAGCACTTGGAACACTGCAATAGTAATTAGCAAGTTCTCTTTTATTAGCCTAATATAGAGCATCCTTACCGATGATGGGGTGTATTGACTATATCATCATCATAAAACAACTTGTTCTTTTTTCTAATTCGGGCTGGCATCCCTCTGGCATTTAACACCTGAGGGGGTTGAGTAGGAGCAGGTTTAGGGGGGGGAGCAGTGCCTACTCGTTGCAGGCCTAGAGCAGCTGGACCTAGCCTACTTGGGTCATCCACATCCATCCCCATATCTTTTGACTCATGTGCTTCCTCATCGTCCACAACTTCTTCTTTAACGGTTATCTGACTTTCGTTTGCCATGGTATTCTCACTGAAAGAACTTCTGTGGGTTTGATATTTCAAAATAACCTACAATAATTTGCTTGGTAGCAAATTATTTTGGGTTCTTGCTGAGGACTGTTTATTGTGTAATATCGTTTAATTGATGTTGAAGGAAAGTCGATTCTTAAGCCGTGAGTAGATGAATTAACAAAGTTGGATACAAAAATTTGAATTTGGCACAGCACCATTTTCAAATTTAAATATAGAAGGATGGGAAAAAACAAACGTCACTTGTACCGTGGAACATTCCGCTTGTCCTTAAACTACCACTTCGGGTGAAATTTCATTAAGTTATTTTGGTGCTTTACCTGGTTTAAACCCAATCCTCGAGGTTTTAATCAGATTAAAGATGAAAAATATATTTCACTCCAAGATTATTTGATTCGGTCCGCCATGTTAACGTAGAATAAACTGAATTGTGGGAAATTGGCACGCAGGCGCGGTAAAAAGTTTTTAATATTTTTTTTTCATATTTCTGTTAAAAACACCATGAATTTGGAGTTTCCCAAACTTGTGCTCTTTTATCCTGTAACTTTTTTATGTATTTTTGGGTTTACAAAATGAAAATATATTCTTTAATATTTCATTTTTGGCTTTTGCGCGGCACAACGAGTTTCCTCCATCTGGCGGTGTTTTAAAATGTTGACGTTGACAGTCGGAGAAACAGCGAACAGTGTTGCCAATACGACAAGTTACTCCTGAAAAATAACGAATCTTAGACCGGCTTTTGTGTAAAATAATTAAGAGTTCTTTGTTCATTAAAGCTCAGCAGTTGGGGCAATTTTAATTATGATGCATACAGGGTGCCTCGTGGAGTCAGATTTGAGTATTTGAAACTTGGCTTTTCATCAATATCATTAAAACAAATACCACTGACATGCCTGCGCTATCCGCCGGCTACGTGTGCAACTTTTTTTAACAGTAAAGTTATTTTATCATGGTCCATACCTTAGTTAGCTTTTATTTTTACAAAACGATTTTGTACTTAACCTTATACTTACACTTTACTTAACAGTAAATGCATTTGTCAAAATTATCAAATATTGGAACGTCTTATGTATAGTAAAACAGATAATGTTAAATTTGACAACAGTGTTGGTGCATCTTTTTTTCCCACTCTGTCACTCAACTCAAGCGCTAATGGCGGTAGGCATATTAATTAAAATATAAAACTTTTAAAAAATATTTAAATTCTCAAGGATACAAGTTAATAAATACGCCGCGTAATTATTGTAAGTGTTAATGTATACGGTCTTTGTTGAAATGTAGTTAGTTAAAAGAAAAAAACAATTATATAACTAGTTTTTAACAGATAAATAGGCTTTGTAATTGCAAATTTGAATAGAGACCTCTCGCTCGACGTCATCAGTCATTTACGTCAAAGTTGTCTCCTCTTCAGTTTTCAGTTCTTGGGACCGCAACCAGCAAAACACGTGTTAATAAGTTAACGGGAATTTTTGAATACATGATTGTATTAGGGACTATATGCTAATTTTATGTTTAAGTATTTCATTCACTTCTTCTGAGTACATTTTTCTTGTTATCCTGAAGAAGTAAATTGTAATATGTATTAAATTCCTAAATATGAATATAATTGTGACAAGAGAAGGTCTCTGCTACAAGGTAAAACCGCTTCTTTGAGTGCTAATGCGCGATTGAATACGCGTGTTTAGTGTGACGTCACAAATATGGCTGCGCGCGTTCTCTGGGGTAAACAACTCTGATCTCCATAAGAAAATGTACAGGACTTAAATTGAAACTTGATTTTCTCTAGAAATACAAAATAGTTAAGAATCAAAGCAATTTATTGACGTGGATCGGAAAGTTAGAAATAGTTTGAGATACATCCTTAGGCGTATTGTGAGGCAAAAAATCGGCAAAATTAGTGTTTTTCCTTGTCTAGTCACTTTAACCTTGGTTGACCTTCTTCCGAGTAGACTTCCAAACCATTCACATTTTACACTAAAATCTGCAAAAAATGACTGAAGCTCATGCTATAAAATTTTTTGCAATTGCAAAAATGTTTCAAGACAATGTGAAGCAACTTCAAAGAGGTGAAAATGCTTACACCAGTGGCCATGTGAGTAGCTGCACAATAAATAGTGAATTAGAACCAGCTATTATTAAAGGCAAAGTGGAAGCTAGTATGAAGAAAAAACTGACTTATACTGTAGAGGTAAGGAATTCTGATTTTTTTATGTATATGTACCTCATGTAGTCTTATTTGTTGTTGCAGATTTCATTTGATTTGAAAAAGCAAGAAACAATCTCTAATTCTTGTACGTGCCCAAGGGGCCAAGTTGTATGTCATCATCAAGCTGCACTAATGTACTATGCGCACTATAACATTGGATCTACTGACCTGAAAAGAAAGTGGGGTGTAGCAAAAAAAGAAAAAACCACAACTGTTGGAACAATTGATAATATATGCGGGTCCCCAAAAAAATATAAGGGCTTGTCCTCTGAAGTTTCTGCTGATAAGATAGAAGCATTGAGAGCTGAATTAGGAGAAACAAATGTGGTTGGCTTTTCTTGGCTTCTTAAACCTTGTGCACCACCAGAGGCTTATTCTATAGTGCCTGCAATAGAGAGCATATTATTTACCGATGAGTATTTTAAAGCTATTGACAAACGTGCATATTTTCTAGAGAAATGCTTTCTCTCAACAGAGACAATTCAACAAATTGCCAATATTACAATAGGGCAACATGCAAATGAGATTTGGCTTGTAACTCGAAAATGCAGGTTAACAGCTAGCAAATTTGGCGCAATTTTAAAAGCTTGCCAACGAGGCAAGTACCCACCATCCTTATTTAAAATGCTGTTAGAAGGATATACCTTAGAACGTGTTCGTGCTATTCAATGGGGAAAAGAAAATGAAGAAACAGCCATTCGTAAATTTGTGGAAGTTACTGGTCTGGAGGTGACAAAAACAGGATTGTGGCTGGATAGTTGTGGTTTTTTAGGAGCCAGTCCCGATGGTCTTGTTGCAGATGATGCCATTTTGGAGGTAAAATGTCCATATCGTTTTCGTACAATGTCTATTCGGGATGGAGTAAAGGACAAAAAGTATGTATTTCATTATTCAGAGAACGACGACTTAGTGGTAAACTGTAATCATCCTTACTATCACCAAATTCAAGGACAGCTACATTTCACAAATTGTCAGAAGTGCTATTTGTTTATTTGGACTCCAAATGATACTGAGTGCATGATTATTAATAGAGATGAGGAATGGAAGTTGAATGTAGATATTTTAAAAACTTTCTATCTAGAAAAATTTATTCCAATATTATTGACATAGTATAAAGTTAGTTCAAGATATTCTAAATATTATTTACCTAAATTATATTTGCATTTTTTAACAATTAATTTGAAAAATTAATTTATTATTTTATATAATAATTACATTTGTATAAATATATATAAAACATATTATTGTATTATGAGGTCACTAATAATAGTTATTCTGCCCAGTTAGTGATAAAAGACACAACTATTGAATGCACTATTTTGATTTATAACATTCTATAAAACTGGATGTGCTACATAGAGGTGTGCCACCAAATCTCATTTTATTATATTAGCAATAACAATGCAGTTATGACTTTAATATTTCCATAGATATTATTGGCACCATTTCATAGAGCTGAAAATGAGATTTTCAAAATTGTAGTTACGATAGTTATGACTTTTATCTATATAACAGGGCAATATTGTACTCCTAATATTAATTTCAAATTAAAATAGTATAAACAGATAAAATAAAAATAAATCATATGGAGGTTATTGTTCAAAAAAATCGGAAACTTCTTTGATCAGTGGGTACTGAAAGTTTGTTAAAGCTCCCACAGTTTGGAAAATTATGGAACTGTAATTAAAAAGTTTATCAGGTATAAAGTTTAATATTTTATAACTTTTCATGCGGCAGATGGCCCTTTCAACGTGAATTCTGGCTCTAGCAATACATTCTGTCCTCTGTACTTGCTCTGGAGTAAATTGGGGAGTGCACAAAAAAGGTGGTATGTTAAGTTGCACACCATCTGGTAAAATATCTTTGATTAAAAAACCTTTGTCAGCCAAAACCAGATCTCCTACTTCTAATTGCGTTAAAATTCCACAATGTTTTACAACTTCCTTGTCTGAAGTTGATCCTGGATAAAGGCTACTTAAATAGGTGACAACACCATTGGGTGCAACTCCAACCAGACCTTTGAATGTATTTCTGTGCTTGTATGAACTGTATGTAAGCCTAAAATAGAAATATTACATTTGAGATTAAATTATAACTTACAATATAATTGTCAAAGAACAATAAGAGTATGTCAAATACCTTTGAACTTTCATAGATTTTCTGGGAACAGCACAAAAAACTTCGGTGGCATCAATTATTATTCGGCAATTTGTAAATGAGCTGGCACAATTTGGTAGACATGTTCTATTCTTTTCACGTGGTGGTATATTTTTCATTAAAGTATTGAAAAGGACTTCATGAAGGACATGTACAAATGTCACCATTATGTTTGTAACAGTACCCTCAGATATCTGAAACCGGTAGCCCAGATCTACATAAGGAAAATTTTGCCTCAACTTCATCAGTGTTAAGAGCAATTGATCTATTCTTGAAAGCTTTTGAACTTTCCACTGTAAGTAATAATTTATTTCAAGATCCTCTATTAAGTGGTATAAAGCTTCAAATATTTTCCTTTCTGGCAATCCGGTGTATTCCAATATTAATTTATCTGAGTTAGCAATATTTTCATAGCTAAAATGGCATTTTAGGGTCTTTATAAGTAGATCTTTTTCTTCAATATCACGTTTAACAAAGTACATTTCTGCTTCATGCAAAACTTCTGAGTATTTATCTGGTTGAACTGTTGGTACAAGTTGTTTTTCTTCTGCTGGTTGTTCTTGTGAAGTGCTTGGCTGGCTATAACATGCAATTAAAAATTAAACTTCACGTCTATTGAATAAATAATTAATGTAAGTTACCATTCATCATATACAAGTTTTCTCCCACGTTGGGTATCAGAAGAACCAACCTGCCTAGAAAATAAACACAACGTTATTCCAAAGTTCCATTAGCTATACTTAAATGGTAAAGACTTCATGCTGCATAATTTAGTAATATTGATTTTATATGTATGAGTACTTACTCCTCAGGGCATTTCCTTTTTCTGCCTTTTTTATGTTCGGGTGTTAAATGGTGGGCTTTGAATAAAGTACTTTCATTGTAAGCAAATAGTTGGGGACCATTTTCTTTTTTTCCATCTGGAAAATGACATGAACACAACCTCCAGTTTTTCTTTGGGTTACCTACACGCCTAAAAAAACATTGTTATTTATGAGGAATATTATTAATTTAAGTGGTATCAGAAGCTATAAACTTTTATACCTGATAAGTTTAATCCATTTTTTCCGTTCCCTTCCTTCTGGAGGAAATCCAAAGAACCTACAGGTGTTCTTTGCATTGTTGTGCTTACAACCCGAAGCACAACATGTGTTTACCATCTTCTGGTCTTACTTTGAAACTTTCATCACCTTAATGATTTTACAATTCAAAATAAGGAAAGCAAATATAATAATAGGTATTACCACTTTCTTGCAAATCTTGCAATTCCAAACTCAAAACAGCGAAACAGCCTAGAATTATTGTACAAACAATAGGGTTAGGAAGATGCAAAAAAAGAAACAATCACAGCTAAACACAAAAAAACTATCCATATTGCTGGAAAACATGCTAGGCTACCTTGTTCTGTTATTATTTATCCTTAATTTTTATTCTTTTCTTAAAAAATCCTATTTCAAATAATGACCTGTGCTTTTCCTTATGGAGATTATCTTTGTTTACCCCTGGCCATGTATGCCGCCATTTTTGTGACGTAATCACTAAACAAGCGTATCGCGTTGAAGGTGAAAGTATCGTATGCTATGAAATAAGATTCCTTGAAGCGTTATTATTACTGTTAGTTCCTGGTTAAAATGGACTTTAACGTTCATTGTAAAATCGTTTTTAGTATATTTTTTATATGTTTTGTGGATTATTCGTATGGTAAGTCTTAGTTTCTTTGGCCCAGGCGAACAAATAATGAATATAGAGGGTTATTGTCCTGTGTGACTGTTAACCTCCCAAACCGAAAGAAGTGACGTCACTATATTATTTCCGTTGATTTCTTACTTATGACGGATTTATATAGATTTGTAAAGGCTCTAATACTTCTAGTTTATTTTAGTAAATATATATTGTATTAATTTGTATATTTGTCACGTAAGATTGGAAAATAGTTTCTTGAAGTCAAACTCAAGTCGTAACTTTTACAAGAAGTCTATTTATAGGTCTCCAAAGGTGCTTCATGTGCAGATCAAGAGGCGATTTAGGAAGCTGTAAGGACCCATTTGTCGTAAACGTCACTCTGGTAGAAAATAAGCAAGAAATTGGGGTCGAGACTGTTCCTTGCGCCTCTGGATGGTGTGGCAAAATTGTCGAAAGTGAGAATGCTTTAAAAGAAGGTACTTTAACTTATTTTTTTACTCAGTTTGTACTAAAATTAATAGTCGTATTTCTTTAGAGTATGGAGTGGCTACTCAGAGAATCTGCCTGCAAAGGGGTCCTTCAGACAGCGAGGACCGTTGCGCCTACACCAAATGGAATTACCGAAGGGTGCTTATGTGCTTCTGTAAAGGCGATTTGTGCAATAATTCCACACCTTTGCAAATAAATAATTATCTGTTATATTGTTCTTTGTTAATTATAAGTGTAGTTTCAAGTATTTACTTATAAAATATACCTACATACAGCTTTGCTTAAACTTGATATTCTGTATATATACCCCCATACTCCTCTCAAGTATAGTTGAATAGCTTTATGACAAATAAGAGCCGGGAAAGTTAAATAATGCTCAAAAGAAATGACCGACTCTGGAGTATTCCTCTTGCTTAAATCGGTACCATGGTGACGATATCCTTAAGGAGCCTAGTTCGTGGGGAGGAAGGCCATTTTCTATTCGCTTTTGCTGATTATGTGTTAAGCCTCGAACATGCGGGATGTCACTAAAAAACAGTTCTTTGCTGTACAAAAATGCC
Organism: Taphrorychus bicolor; assembly: GCA_951812265.1. Lineage (NCBI taxonomy): Eukaryota > Metazoa > Arthropoda > Insecta > Coleoptera > Curculionidae > Taphrorychus > Taphrorychus bicolor. The sequence goes on along the minus strand of OX638302.1, from coordinate 1,560,400 downwards.
GCTATTCGTTTTGCGTTTACACCTGTGAGAAGAAACGGGTCTGGATAGGCTAAAATACAAGTTATCCGGAATTTGATCGTAAGCTTTTAATGCATTTTACCTAAACCATCGCTGAAATCTGGTGATATATGACCGTCAAAAGAGTCGGTGAATGTATGATGAAACGCCGAAGATACGCCATTGAAATTAATTTGTTTGGGTATCTTTACATTATTGCTGTGGAATTCGTCTGTTCTTGCGATAAAAGAAGTTGCTGGCGGTAGGACCTGCACCCTCTGGTAAAATCTTCCCGGAAAACTTCGGACATAATATACGCTCCAAGTGATGAAGACCAGGAAGTGATTGACCTAAAACAAGACGTCATTGTTACGTAAACAAGTTCAACAATGAAGGAGAATTTTATTATTATCGTGCTCCGAATTTGAAGATGAGATTTCAAATTGGCATGACGTTACTTCTCTGGTAAACTATAACTGTTTATGTAAGACGTAAGCCGCAAGAACCAACCTTTCACTATAAGCTTTAAGTGCGGGATAATTGGTTTTAAGGAATCTTCAATTATGTGCAAATATAAAGCGCCACTTACGCTGATTGATTTATTAGATTTGTGGGCATCTACTTGAAAACAAACTGGTTTTTACGATTTAATGGGTCATATAGTTTTTGTGTAAATCATTGCCAAATGTAAGAGTGGTGATGGAAGCAATTAAAAGAATAACAGTCTGAAAACAAAAGGACATTCTTAACTAAAATGTCACTTATACGTTGCCTACTTATGTTATTATTAAGCAATTAATATGATTTTAAATACCACTACGAAGGTTATTTTTTTATGCTATAAAATTTCTATATGGTTCACGTTCTCATTTTTTTAATATACAATTCAAGACGTCTCTTTGATTTCTTGAAGTCACAAGACTTGTAAACTCAAACAAAATTGGAATATATAGACATTTCATCGGATTCTTGCTTTTAATCTGAATTTATTACCATTAAACTATCTCTATGTGCGAGAAAATAATTTGATGGATTAGCGACAATGAACTGTACCTAAACGTATGCAGTAGCTAACAATTTTTTGCTTTTCCTCTGAATGACAAAAAATTGATGGTGTCGAAAGCACAACTATAAGACGTGTGAAGTGAATGACAGGAAAAAATAGTTATTTTCCTAACATGTGCGGAAAGTGATACTTTTCCGCACGCGACTGCTTTGGCCGAACGACGCGTAGCGACTGACTAGTGCGGAAAAGTACAACTTTCCGCACTGGAAGTTGACTGAAGCAGTTTTACTGAAGTTTTACTGATAGTTAGTAAAAGTCGTCCTAAAACTCTGTCAATATATTGGTATTTATTGCCTCAACTGCGCGATGAATAATGTTTGCTTACTTTTATCGCACATAGCAATAATTAAAGAAATCAACCTTTTCAATTAAAATTTGTTGAGATCGATATCCTGCCTTTTTTGCAAAACTAAAATTAAAGATGCAGTACAGGTACAAATAAGATGGTATACCAAGCAGCTAATGCCATCATTCCTGACAACTATAAATCATGGTAGGTTTACTGGTTCTTATTACCCAGGCGGAAACGTGACGTCATTATAACGTCAAGTTTTGGTGATCATTCGTCATTCGACGTCACCTAATGAAAAAATGACAAATAAGTGACATCGATTTTTCGACGTGAGAATGACGACTCATAGTCACGTTATGTTTAGTCGAATTTTTTTTTCACTTAACATTTAATTGACAAAAAATTAGATGACAATTTCATAAAATAAATTTTTAACTTCTTTGGCAAAAAAAAATAATTTAAAATATGCAAACTATTGATAAAATTATTTTTATTGTATATATTTTAAATCGGGGTGTAGCTGCTTCATAAAGTAAATTTTTTTAAATATTGTGTTATTTTTTAGGCCAGTTTTTCTTTTTCTTGTTAGTTCAAAATTTATAAACTTTGTGTTACGCTTTAGATTAAATTTTCTTATTACTAAAGTTAACACTTCAAAATTTCAGTTAGTTTCGGATCAAAAAAGTTTGGACTAAAAATTTTTGTTACCAAAATTAAAATTTTTAAATTTTGTGTTTTAAATTTAGAACATTTCTGGTTACCAAACCAAAATTAAAAAAAAATTGTGTTACGGTTGCATAACAGTTTTCCAAAATTTTAAATTTTATATTATGCTTTAGACAAACTTTTCACGTTACTAAAGGCAAAACTTCAAAATTTGATGTTACTTTCAGATCAATGTAATGGAAATGTTTGTGGTGTCTAAATTAATTTTTCTTAATTTTGTGTTACGTTCAGACTCTAATTTTATGTTACTACAATCGAAATTTAAAAATTTCGTGTTACATTTAGGCTAAAATTTCCTGTTAGTAAAGTCGAAATTTTTAAATTTTGGGTTACTTTTAGACCACAAATTCTTGTTACTAAGTCAAAATTAAATAATTTCGTGTTACGTTTAGACTAATTTTTCAAGTCAAAATTTTGAGTATTTGTGTAACGTCTAGACCAAATTATCGTGAAACGTTTAGATTAAATTTTCCTGTTACTAAGGTCAAATTTTATAAATTTTGTGTTACTTTTAGACTATAAATTGTTCAAGTCAAAATTTAACAATTTTGTTCTATATCTATATAGACTAAAACTTCAAGTCAAAATTTTAAAATTTTGTGTTACTTTCAGGCCAAAATTTTGTGTTACATTTTTGCTAAAATTTCCTGATATCAAAATCGAAACTTAAAGTTTTGATGTTACTTTCGGAATAAAATTTCTTATTACAAACGGTCAAAATTAAAAAAAATTGTGATACTCACTTATAGGCCAAAATTTCGTTTAATTAAGTCAAAATTTAAATTTCGTGTTACGCTTTAAAATAAATTATCGTCTTACTAAAGTCAAAACTTAAAAATTTGATGCTACTTTCGGAAAAAAATTTGTTGTTACGTTAAGTAAACATTTTTTTTGAGTTACATTTAGACTACAATTTCGTGTTCTTACAGTCAAAATTCAATAAATTTGTGTTACGCTTAGACTAAAATTTTCTGTTACTAAAGTCAAATTTTGTGTTACGTCTAGATTAACATTTCAAGATAAAATTTTAAGATTTTGTATTACTTCCAGACGAAAATTTCGTGTTACATTTAGCAAAAATTTCCTGTTAGCAAAGTCGAAACTTAAAGATTTGATGTTACTTTCGGAACAAAATTTCTTGTTACTAACTGTTTTTTAATATCTATGTTACGTTTAGACTACAATTTCGTGTTGATACAGTCAGAATAAAAAAAAATTGTGTTACTCACTCTTAGACCAAAATTTCATTTTATTAAGTCAAAATTTAATTTTCGTGTTACGATTTAAAATAAACTCTCGTCTTACTAAAGTCAAAACTTAAAAATTTGATGCTACTTTCGGATAAAAACTTTTTGTTACTAAGTAAACATTGATTTTTGTGTTACGTTTAGACTACAATTTCGTGTACCTACAGTCAAAATTCAATAAATTTGTGTTACGCTTAGACTAAAATTTCTTGTTACTAAAGGAAAATTTCGTAAATTTTATGTTACTTTTTTCATGTTGAGAATTTCTTGTTACCAAGTTAAAATTAAACAATTTTGTGTTACGTCTAGACTAATATTTCAAGTTAAAATTTTAAGATTTTGTGTTACTTCCATACCAAAATTTCATGTTACATTTAGCTAAAATGTCCTGTTAACACCGCCAAAACTTAAACATTTGATGTTACTTTCGGAACCAAATTTCTTGTTACTAACTGTTTTTTTATATTTGTGTTACTTTTAGACTACAATTTCGGGTTATTAAATTTAAAATTTAAAAAAATTTGTGTTACGTTTAGATTAAAACTTCTTATTACTAACGTCAATTTTTTTTTATTTCGTATAAGTTAGAACAAAATTTTTCGTTGACAAGTCAAACTTTAAAAAAATTAGTTATACGTTTAGACTAACATTTTAACTAAACATTTTGATACTTTAGTTACTTTTACAAAATTTCTCGTTGTTAAGCAAACAGTTTTAAGTTTCGTGTTACGCTTTAAAATAAATTCTCGTTTCACTAAAGTCAAAACTTAAAAATTTGATGCTACTTTCGGTTAAAAATCTCTTGTTATTAAGTAATTTTTTTTTTATTTTGTTTTACGTTTATACCACAATTTTGTATTCCTACAGTCAAAATTCAATACATTTGTGTTACATTTAAACTAAAATTGCCTGTTACTAAGGTCAAATGTTTTTAATTTTCTGTTACTTTTAAACCAAAATGTCTTGTTACGAGATCAAAATTTAAAAAAATCGTGTTACGTTTAGACTAACAATTCAAGTCAAAATTTTGAGGTTTTGTGTTACTTTCAGACCAAATTTTCTCATTGCTAAGTAAAATTTTTTTAATTTTGTTTGGCCTTTTAGACTAATTTTCGTGTTACTAAAGTCGACACTTAAAAATTTCATGTTACTTTCGGATCAAACTTTCTTGTTACTACGTAAATATTTTTAATTTTTTCTTACGTTTAGAGTTACGTTTGGACTAAAAATTTCTGTTACCAAAGTCAAAATTTTTAAATTTTGTATTACTTTTAGAACAACATTTCTGGTTACCAAGCCAAAATTAAAAAAAAATTGTGCTACGGTTGCTTAACAGTTTTCCAAAATTTTAAATTTTATATTATGCTTTAGACAAACTTTTCACGTTACTAAAGGCAAAACTTCAAAATTTGATGTTACTTTCAGATCAATGTAATGGAAATGTTTGTGGTGTCTAAATTAATTTTTCTTAATTTTGTGTTACGTTCAGACTCTAATTTTATGTTACTACAATCGAAATTTAAAAATTTCGTGTTACATTTAGGCTAAAATTTCCTGTTAGTAAAGTCGAAATTTTTAAATTTTGGGTTACTTTTAGACCACAAATTCTTGTTACTAAGTCAAAATTAAATAATTTCGTGTTACGTTTAGACTAATTTTTCAAGTTAAAATTTTGAGTATTTGTGTAACGTCTAGACCAAATTATCGTGAAACGTTTAGATTAAATTTTCCTGTTACTAAGGTCAAATTTTATAAATTTTGTTTTACTTTTAGACTATAAATTGTTCAACTCAAAATTTAACAATTTTGTGCTATATCTATATAGACTAAAACTTCAAGTCAAAATTTAAAAATTTTGTGTTACTTTTAGGCCAAAATTTTGTGTTACATTTATGCTAAAATTTCCTGATATCAAAGTCGAAACTTTTTGATGTTACTTTCGGAATAAAATTTCTTATTACAAACGGTCAAAATTAAAAAAAATTGTGATACTCAGTCTTAAACCAAAATTTCGTTTTATTACGTCAAAATTTAAATTTCGTGTTACGCTTTAAAATAAATTATCGTCTTATTAAAGTCAAAACTTAAAAATTTGATGCTACTTTCGGAAAAACATTTGTTGTTACGTTAAGTAAACATTTTTTTTGAGTTACGTTAAGACTACAATTTCGTGTTCTTACAGTCAAAATTCAATAAATTTGTGTTACGCTTAGACTAAAATTTTCTGTTACTAAAGTGAAATTTTGTGTTACGTCTAGATTAACATTTCAAGATAAAATTTTAAGATTTTGTATTACTTCCAGACGAAAATTTGTCCTGTTACCAAAGTCGAAACTTAAAGATTTGATGTTACTTTCGGAACAAAATTTCTTGTTACTAACTGTTTTTTAATATCTATGTTACGTTTAGACTACAATTTCGTGTTGATACAGTCAGAATAAAAAAAAATTGTGTTACTCACTCTTAGACCAAAATTTCATTTTATTAAGTCAAAATTTAAATTTCGTGTTACGATTTAAAATAAATTCTCGTCTTACTAAAGTCAAAACTTAAAAATTTGATGCTACTTTCGGATAAAAACTTTTTGTTACTAAGTAAACGTTGATTTTTGTGTTACGTTTAGACTACAATTTCGTGTACCTACAGTCAAAATTCGATAAATTTGTATTACGCTTAGACTAAAATTTCTTGTTACTAAAGTAAAATGTCGTAAATTTTATGTTACTTTTTTCATGTTTACAATTTCTTGTTACCAAGTTAAAATTAAACAATTTTGTGTTACGTCTAGACTAATATTTCAAGTTAAAATTTTAAGATTTTGTGTTACTTCCATACCAAGATTTCATGTTACATTTAGCTAAAATTTCCTGTTAACACAGCCAAAACTTAAACATTTGATGTTACTTTCGGAACAAAATTTCTTGTTACTAACTGTTTTTTTATATTTGTGTTACTTTTAGACTACAATTTCGGGTTTAGATTAAAACTTCCTATTACGAACGTCAATTTTTTTTTATTTCGTGTAAGTTAGAACAAAATTTTTCGTTGACAAGTCAAACTTTAAAAAAATTAGTTATACGTTTAGACTGACATTTTAACTAAAAATGTTGATACTTCAGTTACTTTTACAAAATTTCTCGTTGTTAAGCAAACAGTTTTAAGTTTCGTGTTACGCTTTAAAATAAATTCTCGTTTCACTAAAGTCAAAAATTTGATGCTACTTTCGGATAAAAATCTCTTGTTACTAAGAAAAATTTTTTTTATTTTGTTTTACGTTTAGAGTACAATTTCGTGTAATGTACTCAAAATTGCCTGTTACTAAGGTCAAACGTTTTTAATTTTCTGTTACCTTTAAACCAAAATGTCTTGTTTCGAGATCAAAATTTAAAAAAATCGTGTTACGTTTAGACTAACAATTCAAGTCAAAATTTTGAGATTTTGTTTTACTTTCAGACCAAATTTTCTCATTGCTAAGTAAAAATTTTTTAATTTTGTTTGGCCTTTTAGACTAATTTTCGTGTTACTAAAGTCAACACTTAAAAATTTCATGTTACTTTCGGATGAAACTTTCTTGTTACTACGTAAACATTTTTAATTTTTTCTTACGTTTAGAGTTACGTTTGGACTAAAAATTTCTGTTACCAAAGTCAAATTTTTTTAATTTTGTGTTACTTTTAGACCAACATTTCTTGTTACCAAGCCAAAATTTTAAAAAAATCGTGATACGTTTAAACTAACATTTCAAGTCAAACTTTTGAGAATTTGCCTCACATCCAGACCAAATTATAGAGAAACGTTTAGATTAAAATTTCCTGTTACTAAAGTCAAATTTTGTAAATTTTTTGTAACTTTTAGACCACAATAACTTGTTACCAAGTCAAAAATAAACAATTTTGTGTTACGTCTAGACTAACATTTCAAGTTAAAATTTTAAGATTTTGTGTTACTTCCAGACCAAAATTTCGTGTTGCATTTAGCTAAAATTTCCTGTTACCAAAGTCGAAACTTAAAGATTTGATGTGTTACTTTCAAAACAAAATTGTGTTGATACAGTCAAAATTTAAAAAATTTTCTGTTACTCACTCTTAAACCAAAAGTTCATGTTATTAAGTCAAAATTTAAAAAAAATTCTGTTACATTCAGATTAAAACTTACTATTACTAATTTCAATTTTTTTTTAATTTGGTTAACGGTTAGAACGGAATTTTTCGTTGTCCAGTCAAAACTTAAAAAATACTTATACGTTTAGACTTTTAGACTAACATTTTAAGTAAAAATTTTGATATTTTAGTTACTTCTAGACCAAAATTTCTCGTTGCTAAGCAAAAAGTTTTAAATTTCGTGTTACGTTTTAAAATAAATTCTCGTCTTACTAAAGTCAAAACTTAAAAATTTGATGCTACTTTCAGAGAAAAATTACTAAGTAAACATTTTCAAATTTTCAAAATTCATAAAGTTTGTGTCACGTTTAGACTTTCCTGTTACTAAGGTCGGAATTTTGTGTTACTGTTAGACAAAATTTTTTTTGTTACCCAGTCAAACTTAAAAAATTTTGTGTTACGCTTTAGACTAAATTTCCGTATTACTAAAGTTAAAATTTAAAAATTTGATATTGCTTTCGGTTCAAAATTTCTTGATATTTTTCTGTTACGTTTAGACTACAATTTCCTGTTACTACATTCGAGTTAAAAAAAAATTGTTTTACTTTAAGACTAAAATTTAAACATTTTGTGTAAAATTTAAAAATTTTCTGTTATTTTTAGACTAAAATTTCTTGTTACCAAGTCAAAATCAAAAAGGTAGTAGAAAATTTGGATTCTAGAAGGTTTTTAACTCTTTGACCTAGTCAAAAATATGCACATCAAAAGAGAAACCGTTTGTAGAAAATACCGTAAACTAACGTCACTCTCACGTCACAGTGACCTGATTTTGACGTCACAAAGTAACGTCATGACACGTGGCAAAATAACGTCATCGGTCTGTCGCTCAAGCCCGTCATTATGACGTTGTTTTGACGTCATCCCACGACGTCTTTGCTAACCAATGCTTACCAAATTATTACGTCAAATTGACGTCACCTTCCCGCCTGGGTACGTTCTTCCATATCAAGCATAGTTACCAAGGTTATTTAAAGCAAAATGGCAGCCATTGGAGGCACTAGTGCGGAAAAGTACAACTTCCCGCACTCAAATGCGTGCGGAAAAGTAAACTATCGCGCACGCGAGTAGAAAAAAATTATTTTAAGAGATTTTTGATCATTGACTCATTTTATATCTGAAAACTTCTTTTAGGTTTTTTTTGTTGCCCAACCAAGTCTTAGCCGATGATGTCTTAAAAGTGAAATAAATATTTTCTAATCATAATTGAAAAACGTGGTGCAAAGCAATTGTTTCAGGGATTATTATTGTCTTGATTTGGTTTGTAAATAAAGAAAAAAACTGCAGGCTTTTTATAAAATCTAGAAGCTAAAGAAATTATTTATTACTTTTAAGCAAAGACCAATAATTTCATTGTTCCGGTAGAGGTAGGTACGTAATAAAAGGATAACTAACAGTTATGGACTTACCTTCATGACAGAACCGAAAGGACCCCAATCTAATCAAATTAAAAAAAACTACATAAACCTTTAGAAACCAATACTCATCTACAGCATCAACAACTGTTGGTGATGTAACGTTTAAGAAAAAAATTCAAAGATCGCGCCTTGTATTTCAAGAGGTTGACCAATAAGTCACCGCATCGTCTATTCATGAATTCTACCAACTAATGCTTGATTACTTCTAAGCAAGCAGCAGGACCCGCTGTGAGAAAATCAAATTACCACCATTTCAGCATCAGATTGCTGCAACCACTGTGTTATAGATGCACGCAAGGTCTCGCACCTCACTCTTTTACCGGTTCTAATGTTATTTTGTGCGTAAATGTATAATAGAAATTATATTACTGCTTTACATAATATATGTAGCCATCAACTTAAAATATTACAAAGGAGTGTAGAAATCCCAGTAAGCCTTATTAGATCAGTTTATGGCGTTCTTTCGGGACTTCAACTGCAAACTCCAAAGGAGAAATTAAAATAAAAAAAACCTACATTACAACAATTGTTATTTCTTCTTTGAAATATTTTCTATTTAACTACTCCTGGACAAATCATTAAACAAACTCTCCATGGTCCACACCTCGGGCTTCATTTGCACGTCCTTTTCAGGATACAACTTGTTAGTGAGGAAGGATAAATCGATGTTTCCCAAATTTCCGAAGTTTATTTTATCCGACGGCCCGATGCCTAACTGATTGTTGTCCAATTCTTTATAAGTCGATTTGTCCACAGTCACTCTAAGGTTCATAGTCATTTGAAATGCTGCACAAAGAAAAAAGATTAAAAGACTTACATTGGTTTCACATCGGGCAAATTCAACGGATCATCTTGTAGATCGTCAATATCCGGTATAACTGGTATGTCGTCTTCATTGTTTCGGGGGCTCTCTTTATTATCAGAGTGAAATCGTTCTCTAGAGTCAATACGAATTCTGAATTAAATGGTGAAGGAAATGGACATAAGGAATTTAGTCCGTAATTCCAAAAGCGCATTTTTGAACTAAAGCCAAATGGGAAAGTTTATACCTAAAAACTTGCGTCCTAGAAAGTCTGAATTTTTAAATACAAGGTGGCAAAAGTAAAAAAAGATCAGGATTCGGACGGGATTAGGGCGTACAGGCCGGATTGCTACGTTACTCACTATCAGGGCAACTCGGGTGATTAATTTTAGATGAGTATTTACAAATTGGGGATTTTGATGTAAACGTTAGGTAGTTTTAGGTTTGGCTCTTTTGTTCACTGTAATAACTATAAAGTACAGTGTCGCGGCGGCGCGTCGCTTCCGCCCATCGGTCGCGAACCGTCGGAACAAACTTCCGGACTATTTGGCGGACCGATCGGGCGCAAAGCGGCCGCCCCGGCGGTATTCCACCGGCTGTGCCCACGGTCGCCGTGCGTCGGTGTGTCCGCTGTAGGATTCGTGGGATTTTCGCGTGTTGTCTGACGAGGCGGATTACGCCGCGGGACGCTCATCTCGTTGTCGCGGTCAACAAGTACAAGGAACAATTAGACAGGCGGCTGTAGCCCGGTGGCCACTACAGCGAACAACGGAATCCTCGCTACAAACCCGCGGACCGTGTCCACTCCAACACGCCCACTCAGACTATTACCACCAATCTGCCACCACCGGTTCGGAAGCAACGCTAGTAAATAAATAAAGTTGATCGGGATGCCAGACCGTTTAATCGATTACGGACAACGATGAAGTTCGTCCGTTCAGAGGAACAACCAAATTCAGTGCCGCAAAAGAAAAAAAAAATGTAAGACTTCCTACTACTCCTTAATACGGATTACTGCCGCTCAAACGCGCAACATTAATTTACACAGAAACTGACCAAATCAAAACAGTTCAACGTAACTAAAGAAGAAAAATTAATTGAAATTAGATGTATTAACTATTAAGTACAGTATCAATACAACAGGATGGCATAAAGGGTTGTATGGGCGCTTGTCTGTTCAATCCACGTTGACCAACCTGTAATGTATAAGCAGGCGACCAAGTATGGAGTGTGAACACGAATGCTGTACGGCAGTTAGCCTGGGGGTTGGCGAGCAATTTCTCATGAATCGCAGCACCGTTGCAGTCGTGCCTGAAGGGCTTAAAGATAAATTAATAAGTAAAAGTATGTATTACCTGAGAAAAAAAATATATATATATATATATATATCAAAACTGAAAATAAACCCGATATTAAACGCATCAGAAACAACAATCCGACGTCATTTGGCAGCGAAATATATCAGAAAGTTAATAAATTTAATCAGTTCCTGTGTTCCGCGTAACAAGCAAACGCAAAGGCTATTTGCGACTATAAAATGGTAAAACGGAGGACGGCAGCACTCAATACTCAATTGGAAGCACCACGGAACGAGACGAAGTGAAGTTAAATGTAATGAGATCTACGCATTACCGAACCAGTGGAGGCACAACACGATGGCAGCAATAGCGGCTAATCAATTTAAAAAATTTAACAATAAAACGATCTATTTTGCACAAAAAAAAAAACCGACCACACCGACAGTGGTACACAGGCGAACGCTAACCTGAAATAACCCAAAAACTCTCTTCCCCTTGCGTCAGTTAAAATTTAATCTTGACCTAAGCAAAATCCAAAATAAAAAAAAAACTAAATACCCTTCGACCTTGGGCCACAAATTGGCCTGACCGTGACCGTTCGCAGTAACAATAATCTACAATAAATATAACTAGCATACAGTAAGATTTCCGCAAGGTATATTCAATTGATTCTCAACGGCCCCAGCAACAACTCCTATCTAGATTACTAATCCCGAAAAAAAAATTACTCAAGGGTACATACAAACAAGGATAAAAGAAAAAAAAAAACAAAAACGGCTGGTGAAAGCTGCGGGGACCGCTGGGGGGTAGTTGAACGGCGGCTATAAACGGCACTCTATTAAAAGGCTTCGATCTTACCTTCACTCCACTCAGTAACTAAAGGTCCATAAATGGTGGCGGCAGGGCTTTTGAGGAAAAAATTGCAGAACCAACTAAAATTGAAATGGCCATCAGCAGCCGAAGCTGGAGGCAAAGGCACTCAAATCTTGGTCTTCTTCTTTTCCTCAAACGGCTCGCTCTCCCAAATAATAACGGAAAGACCTTTTACGATTACCAATATTTATACTAATCAAGAATCGCAATTTCTCCGCTATCCCTAAAGCCTGATCACTACACCCACTATCCTGCTACGGACTTCAAAATTCCCATTCTACACACAGCTACCACCTCACACACGTTTTCTTTCGTTCTCCTAAAAATTCTTTCTTTTTACACCTAAGATCCCAAAATTGCCACTGATAAGGCCTCTCGGCCAATCGCTGAACACCACGAACCAATAAAAAAACGTGCCCAGGAAATCCTGCGAAAATTGGCAAAAACACCTGTCCAGGAGGTAGAAGAATTTAAACAAAATCCATATCAAACTTGGCGCCCCTGTGGAGAATCATTTGGAGGGTTAAAAATGCCCCTAACAACGAAATACCATCGACTTTCGATGCTACTAGGGCCACCTAGCGACGAGTTGCCGTAGGTCCATGTGCTGCACCGAAGAAAGCCATCAGACCCACGGCATACCTCTCCACTCTCACTCACAGAGGACGCCCCGTTCTGAAATAATCAATACCGCGTTTGGGCTACTTCCCGAAGATGACGCGCAGCTGGCAAGCAAAATCGATAGGCCAACGCGTGCGCCGCGCCTACGACCATCGCGGCGAAAATCGCGGTCGCCAAAACATCGTGAATCTTCGCCTTCACGACAACAGGTTCCAGTGATGTTTAGGCGAGGGCACTTTTACTAATAATATTGACAATAATGTACAAATTCTGAATGAAATGGCGAAGGAATCCAATGCTTTACTAAATACTTACAACTCTATGATATTTGTTGTACTTCTATTGCCTCTGCAACAAAATATCAAATGTAAATCTGAGAATTATCTTTTCGTTTATATATAGACGTACTTTGCTGATTTGCCACCTTCTTCGCCCCACACGCTGGTTTTGCGTGGCTTTATAAGCGTTTTCTCCTCCTTCTGATCTGTATCAAAAGGGTTTGTGTCGGCAAAGAAATCATTAGAAGTTGATGACTCTCCCGGTGTGTTTTCGTTCGACCTGCGACCTTGCTTGGGTGGTGCCTGTACGAAGCAAAACATCCATTGCAAAGGCATTCATAATACTTAATGTATGCTCACCTTCCTTCCAGCTAATAGGTCAATATCCTCATCCCAATTCATTGTGATTTTACTTCTACTTTCTTTAGCGTTTTTTCCTATCCGAATCAAGGCTCAAAACACGCTCTTAACATAAACAATTTTATTATAAAATTGAAGACTTTTGTGCACGAGACAATACGTACCTACATAACAAAAAACAATAGTTTGTATTCTTCACGCCCGGTATATTGGACCGTTGTCGTGGTTACTATTCACCTTGACTTGAGCTCAGGTAAGTATTGTTGCATATAGACAACCAGCATGACACTGCCATGCTAAGGGTGTTGCCGCTATACAAGGCGTTTTTCTGTATTATTGCAATTAGAACGGACGCACACCGTTTTTTCCAAAGTTATTGGCTCCAAAAAACTTTGTTCCAACGATCAAAACACCCAAAATATTTAACACCAAACGTATTTTGCTCCAACTGTACTTTCTTCCAACCGTCGTTTCTTCCAACGTCGTTTGTTCCAAAAGTGATCTTGACGAATAATTGATGGTTGTGCTTATTTATCCGCGAGTACGGTCCGTAGTCTCCGCCATTAGAATTACCGTTAGGGCGGTGAAATAAAAATTAAACAAATATGGCGCCCTAAAAGGTAACAGAAAATGACATTTTCTAGATTTTATGACAAAATAAATCTTATAGTGATTAAGATATCTAGAGCATTATAAGGATAATAACGCATGAGGTCGATAGTGTAGAACCCGAGGGCTTTTGGCCCAAGGAGTATACTTCGACCGAAGGCGTTATGTCTTATAATGATCATGGTCTCTTCAACGTGTAATATCCGACTTCTTGTAGTTAGAAAATTAACTTTTATGTAATATGATTTGATATAAATTATAAGTGCCTATACTTGGCCGGACATTTACCGTGGCAACACACAACAATAATTATTTTTATTTATAAATGATTTTATGGCAAGCCGTTTTACTTTTTATTCAACTTTGGACTCGAAACATCAAAAAAATTGCTTTTACAATCCTCATTTTTATTCAACCTATTTTTATTATCTGATAATAAAAACATTTCCATTATGTGATAAAAAAAATAAGTATCATTAAAATGAAGCTCAATTTTTTTGATACCTATTTTTATTACCACATAAAAGAAATATTTTCATTATCAGATAATAAAAACATTTTCATTATCAGATAATACAAATTAAGCTTCCGGGAAGAGTCTCATCTATCCTAATCCCACCAATGACAGAATGACACATGTCAAAGATGTCATTCTAATCAGCTGTTTGGTTCATGTTCATTATATTTTTGTTGTTTTCAAATTAAATTTCAAATAATTGAATGATTAATATTTAGGTAATGTTCTAGTCGGTAATGACAAACAATTTTAATAATAAATGGTATGTAGTATTTCCATTCCAGATTCGGTAATACAATATTTGCAAGAAGAGCAAGGGTATTCCGCATGTTTCCATAGGAGCCTGTGTTGAATCGGTAAACCCAAATAAATGTTGCAATTCTTGCCCTGATAAATAATTAATGAAGTATCCAAGGGACCGTGCCAATGAGAATATTTTCAAGAACTTGATACTTATACAAGCATTACAAGACTGAAGGCACATCAAAATGGGAGATAACAATTCTCAGACTATATGACTTCTTTCATCAAAATAAGGACAAATATAAGTATGATAAGAAAATGTTAAACAGCTAAACAGCTGTGATGGGATCATGTTTCATGATTTATTTAATTTTACAATGGTATTGTAAGCAAATTGATATTACAATTTGAAACAAAAAGTAAATTAAAATCTCCGAGTTCTTACACATCGAAAACCAATAAGTTTGTGAAAAAAAAGCATTGCACAAATATCAGTTTAGAATCTGAATCCATCAGTTATTGACATACATACTGATAGTTGGTACTTGTGACTAAATATTCAATACAGGAAGTATGTAATTACCTACGGAGGAAGCTATTTACCTATATGCAATGTGTCATTTATTTTACAACAGGTAAGTAGTATATTAAACAATGCTAAAAAATATAAAGCTTTTCATTATATTTTTCGGAAAAGTAGGCTGTGGAAATTTGACAGATTGCCCCTCATATAATATTTGAACTGTGTCAGTTTTATTGGTTATATTGACATAATTTAAAGGTTATAAAATGCTGCCATTACAAAAAATGTTGTTGTCAGAACTTACCAAAAATAATAGTTGTAAGCGAAAATAATAAATCCTTGTACTAGAGTTAATAAATACTACGTTTTTCAGGTCAAAAACTTAACAGAAGTGGTTCTTAGGACAAAAAATGTTCTTATACTAGAGCTGGGACATCGGGTTTTGCTCACCCTGTGCAACAGAATATATATTAAGAAAAGGTTTGTTAACACTGAACCACTAAAAGTTCTTACGTAAATGACTCTTATTCCTGGAACCAGTATCTCTGCAGTTATCTTCTCAGTTTATATGAGCTCTTTTACAAAACCTTAATATTTCTTCACTGTAGAAATCTACAAAAAGGGTGGGACATACTCATGCTATGAAACAGGCTGCACATAAAATGCATTCATACCGCCGTCAAAATGTACCAGGAACAGTGTTTTTCTGCACTTTGGATATGGTACGTACAACGCTCTGCCTCAGAACACTTGGCTTCATTCCAAGGGGTCGATCGGCAGAGAAATTAAAACCGTTCTTCTTAAATGGGCTAGCTACTGAGTGATTTTGAGAAAATGTATAAGCTCATAAAAACTCTTTTTAGTATAATGAGAGCAACGTCGAGGAAATTAATTTGATTTACTCAAAGTCAAAGTGGTGGCAGATATTAAAGTAAAACTACATTAAACCATCGTAACAACTTGTAGGGAAGTTGTTATTGGCATTTACCTTCACCTGCTTTTAATTTACTGGTTAACATCTTGTCAATTACATTTTTGGCAAATCAGTTTATGGATAACTAGTATGTCGCGTTTTTGGCGGAATCTCTCCTTTACGGTTTTTATAACATAATCATTAACATTGACACAGTTCAAAAATTATATAGGGGTCATTCAAATAATAGCCTTTGGAAAAACTTTATGGAATGCTTTATACATATTTTATTATTTTAGGTAGTGCGTGATTGATGTGCTGAATGTAACAGTAACATATTTAAAAACTACAGAAAATTTTGAGTATGTATTAAAAGTTCTTGAAAGTTGAACATCGATACAAATTACGGAATTCAACCAGCACTTTTCTCTGTCATATGAGGTCCCTTTGCATCAAGCAACTTTGAAGTAAACTTCAACCATCTTTTATTATTATTATTATTATTATTATTACTATTACCTTAATTACTATGATAATAGATTTAAGGGTCCTTAACTTTTAAGTATAATTTAACATCTTTATAATTTCTAGATAAACCATGGTTGTAAGATTTGTTTTGGAAGTTTCCTGATAGTTTAAGTGCTAATAAGAAATTCTCTTGTTCCAGAATTTTTTTGGCACAACTGTAACATAATAATTTGGTAACATTCCTTAATAAATAATATTTTCTGTTGGAGACGATTTATTCCTTTGGTTTGGAGTACAATAGGTACACTACACACAGGTAGTTGTTCAACTACATATCTTGGGAAAATAACATTTAATTTTCCTTCAGTAGTTTCATCATTTTTAACAATAATAGTTTTAGTACGGTTTTATATTTTTATAATTATAAAAAAAACTCTTGAAATATAATAAGTATGGCAGTAGGTTGGAAAATATAAATTGATAAGAGAAAATAGTAAATAATGCAAATATTGTAAAAACATATGTTTGAAGTCCCCATTCGTTAGCTCCTAAAAATGTCATCAATGTCACTTGTCTATCATTAGGACAAATGCAACCATCTCACTGTACCGTCCGTAATTTTTATTATCTGATAATAAAAATGTTTCTATTATGTGATAATAAAAATATGTATCATTAAAATGATGCTCCTTCATGAAAATAAAGAACCATTTTAATGATACTCATTTTTATTATCACATAATAGAAATATTTTCATTATGTGATAAAAAAAATAAGTATCATTAAAATGATGCTCTTTTTTTTGATACCTATTTTCATTATCTGATAATAAAAATATTTCTATTATGTGATAATAAAAATAGGTATTAATAAAATTGTTCTAATTTTTTTGGTGTCATTTTTTTTAACAATTAAAATTATGTGATAATTAAAATAGAGGACGCTTCTTTCGGATGAAATTAAAATGACTTTTACTCGCCTGAGGTTTTGAATGTGACGAATTGCTTTAGTTATAAATAAGAATAAAGTCGCAGTCTCAGTGTTGCCTGCGTCAATGTCAACTTCATCCGAGCACCAGCGCCCTCTTTTAAATTATCAGATAATGGAAATATTTTTATTATCAGATAATAAAAATAGGTATCAAAAAAATAGAGCTTCATTTTAATGATACTTATTTTTTTTATCACATAATGGAAATGTTTTCATTATCAGATAATAAAAATAGGTTGAATAAAAATGAGGATAGTAAAAACAATTTTTTTGATGTTTTGGATCCAAAGTTGAATAAAAAGTAAAACGGCTTGCCATACAATAAAGACAATAGTGCAACCCTCTTGTGAAACCATATTCACCAAAAGAAAACGCTATGAAATTAAATACGTATAGTGCAATGTAAAAATTTAATTACTAAGTTCAACCTCTCTAAATGAAAGTAAAAAATAAATGCCACTATTGAACTTATTGAACCTCTTGAAGCTAAACTAACCTGAACTAACCAATCTAACTCAGATATAAGAAAGCTAACTTCATATAAGAAAACGTCTGACGGCATAAAATCTGGTGATCGTGCTGGCCATTCCAGCCTATAATTGGCGAAAACCCATGTTTTTCGCTTATCATTTTGGAATTCAATGAGATTTTTTCTGCATCCACTTTAACAACAATATCAAAAAGAATACGAATGTGAAATAAATATAAAACAAAAGTTTTGTTTTCTCTAACTTTACCTACTTTATTGTAGTTCCCAAATAGGGGGTGTTGCTAGTAGGTACGGGGTGTATCTCTGAAATTCTGATTTCACACATACGTATTTCATAAAATGGTACTATACCTTGATCGTAGCCCATGTCATAGTTACTTCTGCAAACGCCCCGGTACAAATATCAGGAGACATCAACCGTCGACTAAGCGACAATAAAAAGAAAGTGCGAAACAGAGACGTCGGCAAGACCAACGTTCTCGGTTACAAGAAACAAGAGCTCCTGCTGTGCAGTAGGTACCACTTGGGTACCACCAGCAAAACATTAAAAAGTAGTGTTCTGTTTGTAGCGGTTTTATACTTCTTCTGCGTAATTATGTGGGAAAATATCAAGTTTGGTACTGTGCTTTGGGCGATGGTGGTCCTGTTTGATCAGGGTAAGTTTGGAGAAAACTTTCTTGTAAACTAATATGGTTGACTAAAAGCAGGAAATTAAAGTTTTTATCGGTACCTACTTTCGTAACACGCGAAATGGCAATAAGTTTTTTCTTCTCGGAGGATGTTATGTATCGTTTTGTGGTCGAAATGGTATCAAGTGAGTTACGCAACGTTGTTACAATATGCCCATGGTCCAGTAGAGAAAAGAATGCTGAATTTCAAAATGTGTACCGTTTTCGTATAAATATAGTCTGTAAACGATATGGCCTCGAAAAAAAATCTGCTCAGGAATTCGCAGCAGGTATTCTAATTATTTCATAGAGCCCCCGTTAGGTATTCATTATATTATACTTTTACATAATAATAATAGGAACGATGAATACGTAAACAATAACAATCGTGGCGAAACAAACTATTTGATATTGATTATCTATATACATAACAATATCTATGAACCGATAATTTAAACAAGAAACTTTTCTTAAAATTAAAATTGTAGCGAGGTTAACTGCTTGATAAACCACCTCAACTTGATGACATTTTGAATGGATAAATAACGGTTATGCAAAAGGAACTGATGGAAGGTCAACGGAAGAATAACGTAATTTAGAACTTTTTAAAAAATCTTGTATTTTCTTTTCGGACTAAGCAGCTAAAAATACAACGTTTTTGTCTCTTATTATTATTTCGTATCTCGGTTAGTTTTCCAGGAAAAAACAATAAAACCATACTTTATTGTATACCGAAAGATGACATTGCTTTGACACCCTGTATCTTTAAAACCAGACTTTCTAGCACATACTCAGGGTGTCCCAAATTTTCTACAAAATTTATGGAAAAACGTTTTCATTTTTTTTTCCTTTTCACTCTTCTCCATTTTTTTTAGCAATTGTTATTAGCTACATCAATAGATCACGGATGTAGCAATCACTCTTTTCATTTCCATGTAAAATATTGTTCCTGCTAAAATTAGCAGGACATCGATCGCAAGTAACTCTAGGAAGGTCAAATAAATGTAAGCCTGCAGCTTACCATTGGCCTTGGAGTTGCGGAGTGAGGTTTTATCGGCTAAGCAAATGGTCGCCATGGTAACCGTGCTGTCAAGCACGGTTACCATGGCGAGGTAAACCATAGTCAAGGTTTAGTAAACCGCCCTATGTTTGTAGGGTTGTCCTATAGAATTCATTTTTGTCAATCACACAAATGGTTAAACATTCACCAATAAAGGATAGAGAAAAATTAAAGCAACATTAAAGAGAATCTAAGACCAAGCAAATTAGTGGCCGTTAACATACCAAAAGAATAATTTTCATCGAAACAGATTGTACGTTTTTAATTTTTCTCACCGTTTCAGTCTTTTTTCGCATATTTTTTGTTCTGGATTTTCATCCTGAAAAATGTTTGGTTTCAATTTGAAGTAATAATACATGAAAAAAATTATATATAACAGAAGGGGTGTAAAGCCTGTAATTCACCGTTAGCTTTGAAGATGCGAAGTGACGTTTTATTGGCTACGCAATCGGTCACCATGGTAACCGTGCTGTCAAGCCTCGTCCAGGTTTAGTAAACCGCCATGTTTGTAGGCTTGTTCTACAGAACGAAAAATTAGATTTAGGGCAAGTAGATTAACACGAAAATTGCAGGATACAGTTTATCGCATAGTTTAAAATTACAGAGGATTATACAGAGTGGCGTAAAAAAGCGAGGCGGATATAATGTACACTTTTTAAAGGAAATTACCTAAATGTTTTTACTTATTTTTGACAAAATTTTTTTGAACACGATGATGGAACGAAAGCACGTTTTAAGGATCAACAAAGAAATGGGTTTTAAAGATTCTTTTTCTTCCAATGCGTATCCACTAATGGATGTTTGCTATAACATTTTCCATCGCTTCCCTATTCCTTGCGGTGTGTATCAACGATTGTACATCGTGTTGGCCTGTCCACTGTCTGATATTTCGCAGCCATGACGATCCCTCTCCGGCCTTCGATCTTGCCTTCAATCAATAGGTGTTAAAGATTAAGAAGGAGAAAACTCTTCGTAGATAAACAAATTGTGGTTCGTGTCGTTTAAACTACTTCTCTTATGGATTAAGAAGATAAAAATCAGAGAAAAGTAACAGGGAAGAGTAAAAACAGTGAAGAGTAAAACTTTTCCTAAATATATATATTTTTTTTTCTTTTGAGTTTGACCATGCCCCTATAGCTTAGAATATATCCGAACACTGGGGGCAAACTCTGCAGAACTTTTATTGGTGAAAGACTACGTGCGTTCCTCTTCTGTTGTCCGCTGTATATATATCCGAACGTTCCTCTTATGTTGTCCCAAACTGCCGTAAAATTTTGAAAAAAGAACCTGATGATGCCTAAAAGATGTTGAAATGTCGAAACGTCTGAAAGACTTTATGTCATATTCGCAAAACAAACAACTTTTAAAAAATGGTAAAAAAACATGCTAGAATTCATGAAAATATGTAAAATGGTACCGCGGTTACCAATATAAGGGTTTAAAATTTCAGGTTTCTAACTTTAATGAGAATAGAATTAGTATGTAGTAGTATTGTAGTATTTGCAAATTTTTGGGACCCCCTATACTATCTAAAACAGAAATCTACGCTCTAAATGTCGATCGAATTAATGCAATAAAGTAATTGATATCAATTTATATGCTAAAACTGTAAAATTCCATATTATATATTTTTTTTGGGACACTCTATAATCTCGATAACAAAAATATATGCGCTCTTTATCATAAAACTACTAGAACCTACTAATAAAATCGATTACTATTGATTTATACGGGAAAAGTCGATATTTCTATGTTAAGCATATGGGGCTCTCAAACCGGCCCAAAAACCTAAATTTTGAGGTCAAAATCGTGCATTGCGGCTTTTAACACCTGATATTTCGTTTCGATAAAGATTTATCCAAAAATCTTTAAGAAGAGCTAAGGAAGCAGAAGAACAGAGCTACACGTGGAGCCCATTTTTGAATGTCTGCCTAGAACAGTAACTGAGCACGGGTGGCCCAAAAATAAAGTACAAAATTTGCAGTCTTTTTTTAATTTTCTCGAAAATCGTGAAAGGCAGCTTCGTTCTGATTCAAGTATCTGATAGTCCCCAATGACCTCTTCATACATCATATTATACTGCATATCGAAAAATCTTACTGTTTCCAAGATAAACAGGAAAATGTAAAAATTTTAAAAATTTCAAAGGGGGCGGGTTTTCAAAATTTTTAACCGAAATTCATTGTCATAGATTTCATTAAAAATAGTCTCAAATGAAAGAGGAGACAAAAATATGTAAAAAATTTGCAAATTTTTGAATTTTCAGTAATTTCCTTCCCCCTCAAAATGGCGCCTAAAACGTAATTTTTAAACTTTTTATCGACATTTTAATACTTATATTTATATAATTCGAAAATTAAACATAGTATAACGATGCTATTGACACCGGTGAATAGAGCATTCACGACCATAAGATACTAAAAGCGATAAAACTGAATAGTCAGCACCAATAGAAAGGCCATTGTAATAAAGAAGAATATCCTGATGACGGCGTAGCAGAGTAAGCAAAAAGTCGAAACTTTTAGGATTCAGCGCCCCTTAGCAACAATCAGTAAGTTGTAGTAAAAAGTGTCAATAAATTGAAAATATTTCCAAAAGAGAAGCTTTGATACCCGCGGCAAGGTTTCGGGCCTTAGAGACATCTAGCCCTTCCCATAAAGTAGCCACATACCAAATTTCAGCTTTGTAGCTCAAACCGTTCCAGAGATATCGGCATAAAACTAAATGTTTTCAGGCGGCTATTAGGTACATAAGGGAAACCTACCATTTGATTTTCAAGTCGATATCACCATCGGTTAAAAAAAAACAGCTATAACCCAGCTACCGTCAGCTATATTGCAATTCATGGTACTCCCATGGGCACCCAACATCCATAGTTGAACTATGTACCTTAAACAGTTCACTAAATACTAACCTTATTCAGCTACTCTAGCTATGATAGCTGAGTCAGCTATATCACAATTCCTGGTACCCCATAGGTACCTACCATCCAAATTTGAACCACGTACCATCAATAGTACCCTAAATACAACCTTTTCTATATTCCTCCCATTTAAAAAGCATTGCACAATGTACCTTTATATATCAGGCTATGAAATTTTGACAGAACAGGATGACATAATCAAAGTAAATGGACGTTTGTTTCTCCATCCTTGTCTTTTGACATTTCACAGCCAACTAGATGAAGTTTTCTAATGAACACCCTGTATATCTTATGGGAAGCAGGTGTGGATTGTTAAAATGTATTGAACAAACTATAAACCGCGTGGTCGTTATGAAAACGTTTTCGAAGACTGGGCATTTTGCCAATAATCTTCTTAGAAATGTTTAAATTTTCACCTGCCACGCAGTTTTCCTCGCTTTTCCGCCTATTTTCCTTGGTCTAAGTGTTTAAAGTTTGATCTGTCAAAAGAGAAATTTCCGGAATCGAAAAATGCGATCGCAGCGCATAGTTTGCCCGAACACGGGGCATATACTTCCATAACATACAGGACATTGCCTATCTTTTACATTGCTGGCCTTGGGCTGCAAAAGAAAGGGATGGAAACGCAATTCCTCGTATATTGCAATTTCTGCACATGCCTATAAATGAGCGCCCTTTTGAAAGTGGCGCCACATGCAGTTAGACTCATGTAGTGTCCACGAATCCCGAACAAAGCACTTGGTTCGTGATTCGTGACATCCAATGTTGCCGATACTTTCACAATCTACTCCGGTTACTTGACGTAAACGCGTGTGAGGGAAATTTATTCGATATGGAAGTATGTGATTCTAACCAAATACGTTTCGAGATTTGGCAACAACCCACGCACACGCGCACAGTGAATCGAATCCGAGTCCCCATATTTTGGAAATCAAGGTCACTAATAAACGCCCTGTACGTATTGACGCACTTGGTTAAAATGTATTGAACAAACTATAAGGGATATATATTACCTATGTCAATTTCTATTTTAAGCTTTTATCTGATTGGTTTAAATTCAGCTGTCAAATTACGCTCCGCTTTTAACCAAATTCCGCTGTATGTGACGTCGCCCTGCGCTTGCGCCGATAAGCTTTGAGCCGCGCCATGGAGGAAGGATAGGAGACAGTAAACAATTGCCGACATTTCCCTAAAATTAGCGTTGGGTGTTTCCACGTCGGAAACTTTCTAATTTCCAGAAGTGGATATACCTGATTATTTATGCGATTGGAGCATTTTAAACAATTAAATATAATTGTTCGGCCATATCGTCCAGACGAGTATTTTTCGCTGTTTTCCATAACCTACATCCATAACTACAACCTTAATGTAATAAATAGATTTGGTATTATGGTAGCGTCCTATTGTGTAACATGAAGAATGTATTAGCAAGGTGAATACATCTAAACTCCAAACCTTCAAATAAGAACGCCTACGTTTCGACTATATTTCAGTTTTCCTTAAGGCTATCTTTTTTTAAAAGATGTAGACAAATAAATTGTTGTAGTGTCCATATATATTCATAAGTGAAATATTCTTGACCAATCGAATTACAGAGCCATATGACTTCTTTTCTTTCTTTTTTACTTCTTTAAAACTATCTCGTTCATCATAAAAAATCTAATATTTTGTTTTTAATGCTGTCCAAAAAACTACTTTTTTTTCCAAGCGGTCTTTTGTTATCCCGTTACAGACACTTAAAGTGCGTTTTCTAATTCACAGGAAAAAAAAGTAATAAAAATATCCTAGGGCAGTAAAAGTGATTTCCAAAAGTCATCGCTGCTGTCATGGTGGCGCTATATATACGCAATGATTTTCATTCACCTAAACTATTTGAACTGTGTTAGTGTATACTATATACTACGATATGTACTCAGAGCGCTCGAGAACACCACCCCAAACCGTTATTAGTCGAAATCGCATATGTTCTCGAATTCTGAGGGCGACGTCTCGAATTCTGAGGCCGACGTCACATACAGCGAGACAGAACGGAGCAGAAATGTCAATAACGTCATTACACATGTCAATAACGTCATTAGACATGTCAATTCCTATTTTAGCTTTCATCTGATTACTTTAAATTCAACTGTCAAATTACGCTTTGTTCCGCTTTTAACAAAATTCTGTTGTATGTGACGTCGCCCTAAGGGCGAACTTTGGTTAAAAGCGGAACGGAGCGTAATTTGAAAGTTGAATTTAAATCAATCAGATAAAAGCTAAAATAGGAATTGACATGTGTAATGACGTTATTAACATGTGTAATGACGTTATTGATATTTCTTCTCCGTTCCGTTCCGCTGTATGTGACGGCGGCCTAAACCGCGTGGTCGGGCCTCGACGTCATCGGGCTCGACTTCATCAGCCATCATGAATTCCGACACGAAATTTTCAAATCGACCAGTCTTTGTGAAAACGTTTTCGAAGACTGGGCATTTTGCCAATAATCTTCCTAGAAATGTTCAAATTTTCACCTGCCACACAGTTTTGCTCGCTTTTCCGCCTACTTTCCTTGGTCTAAGTGTTTAAAGTTTGATCTGTCAAAAGAGAAATTTCCGGAATCGAAAAATGCGATTGCAGCGCACAGTTTACTCCTTTGCTGTTGCGTCAATTTCTGGAACTAATGGAGGTGGTCGGGCATCGTCGTCACCAGCCATCATGAATCCCGACACGAAATTTTCAAATCGACCGGTCATTGTCAAAACGCTTTCGAAGACTGGGCATTTTGCCAATAATCTTCCTAGAAATGTTAAAATTTTCAGCTGCCACACAGTTTTCCTCGCTTTTCCGCCTACTTTCCTTGGTCTAAGTGTTTCAAGTTTGATCTGTCAAAAGAGAAATTTCCAGAATCGAAAAATGCGATTGCAGCGCACAGTTTACTCCTTTACTGTTGCGTCAATTTCCGGAACTAACGGAGGTGGTCGGGCATCGACGTCATCAGCCATCATGAATTCCGACACGAAATTTTCAAATCGACCAGTCTTTGTGAAAACGTTTTCAAAGACTGGGCATTTTGCCAATAATCTTCCTAGAAATGTTCAAATTTTCACCTGCCCCACAGTTTTCCTCGCTTTTCCGCCTACTTTCCTTGGTCTAAGTGTTTAAAATTTGATCTGTCAAAAGAGAAATTTCGGGAATCGAAAAATGCGATTGCAGCGCACAGTTTACTCCTTTGCTGTTGCGTCAATTTCTGGAACTAATGGAGGTGGTCGGGCATCGACGTCATCAGCCATCATGAATCCCGACACGAAATTTTCAACTCGACCAGTCTTTGTGAAAACGCTTTTGAAGACTGGGCATTTTGCCAATAATCTTCCTAGAAATGTTCAAATTTTCACCTGCCCCACAGTTTTCCGCGCTTTTCCGCCTATATCCCTTGGTCTAAGTGTTTAAAGTTTGATCTGCCAAAAGAGATATTTCCGGAATGGAAAAATGCGATTGTAGCGCACAGTTTACTCCTTTACTGTTGCGTCAATTTCCGGAACTAATGGAAGTGGACGGGCATCGACGTCATCAGCCATCATGAATCCCGACACGAAATTTTCAACTCGACCAGTCTTTGTGAAAACGCTTTTGAAGACAGGGCAGTTTGCCAATAATCTTCCTAGAAATGTTCAAATTTTCACCTGCCCCACAGTTTTCCTTGCTTTTCCGCCTACTTTCCTTGGTATAAGTGTTTAAAGTTTGATCTGTCAAAAGAGAAATTTCCGGAATCGAAAAATGCAATTGCAGCGCACAGTTTACTCCTTTGCTGTTGCGGCAATTTCTGGAACTAATGGAGGTGGTCGGGCATCGACGTCATCAGCCATCATGAATCCCGACACGAAATTTTCAAATCGACCAGTCTTTGTGAAAACGTTTTAGAAGACTGGGCATTTTGCCAATAATCTTCCTAGAAATGTTCAGATTTTCACCTGCCACACAGTTCTCCGCGCTTTTGCGCCTATTTCCCTTGGTCTAAGTGTTTAAAGTTTGATCTGTCAAATGAGAAATTTCCGGAGTCGAAAAAGGCGATCGCAGCGCAGGGTTTACCCGAAGACGTTAGCGTTAGTTGGCGGAACTAACGGAATTCTTGCCAAAATTAAAAAAATCTGCAGATTTCGGTCCGAAATTCAATTAAGACCATTTGGCGACGTTCTAGCCAAAAAGTGGTTTCTTGGTGGCGAAAAGAAAACACTTCAAGGTCTCTCCTGGGATAGATCTCCAGTCGATTAGATGCACGGTCTCAGCACGAATAGACCTCAAAGTGGTAATTTCAAATTTAAAATTTAAAAATTCGTCAAAATTTCAAATTCAAAGCTAGGACCTTGATTTTCGGCATCATCAAGGACCCAAAAACGACCCGAAACGAATTCTCCTGAGTTTTGTTTAGTCCGGCCCTGCAAAGGTTGCCGATAACTAAAATTACCTATATTTATTATTTGGGGATTTCCTATGAAATTCATAAATCACTTAGTAAAGTGGTAAAAATTGGAAAAAAATTAATTTAGTTTCAGGTAAGTTTCATAAAAATTTTGAAAATAACAAAAGCGTCGAACGGAACGGGTGTCGCGATTGTACGAAAGTGGCGAACATGTCATGACGTCATGCTGGACTCTTCCAATAACAATAGTGCAAAGTATTTAGTACATAAATTGGACATTTTCACTACAAAATAGTTTCTAAATCATCTTTTCTATTTCGGCTTTACTCTTCTTACTACTACAAATTCCTTCGAGAACCGATCCGAAAGAATTTTTAGGGGTAAGAAGAAGAATAAAGCCGAAGGGGAAAAGATGACTTATGATACTATTTTGTAACAAAAATGTCCAATGTATTTACTAAATACTTTGCACCATTTTGATTGGACGAGTTTCGCCTGACATCATAATATGTTCGCCATTTTCGCCCAATCGCGACCCCACGTGTTACACCTAACACCTTTGTCGTTATTTTCAATTTTTTGGCCGTCGTGTGTGCCACCTCGGTGAATTTCAGATTTTTTGCTGTAAAAATGTGGAATTTACATGGTGAAAATGCGAGAAAAGTACACCCAAATAGGCAAAAAAAGTGCCACAGAAAAACTTTTATAGCTCGCGTGGTATAAGAGCTAGACCAAAACTAACAACTGATTTTTTTTCCTTCACGCCTTCTAGTTTAGTATATACAAGCGAAACTGGGCTACTCTAAGGGTTTTATAAAAATCAAAAATCAAGCAAAAAACTACTATAGTATTATAGACAGTTTTTCTTAACCGTCTTTGGAAATTTTTTACTCGCCCTGTATTAAATTGACACCCTTGGGGGGATAGGATTAAAAGTGCCCAAGGATATACCTTTTCCCCTGGTGCCACGCACATTGGGCCGGTCGTTGAACTAAGGGGGTCTAGAAGGCCAGGACGTTGACAGTAACAAAAAAAAACCGTCCCAAGTTTGCTAATTTTTTTACATAGATTTAAAAAAAATGTATCATCTACACATATGAGGAATTTTAGGGTAAAGGATGCTAGAAATTTGTGTACCAAAAAAACTGCATTTTTGACTTTGGTACGCCACCGGTCGGACCAAAGTCCCCTCAACCCATACCACCAAACTGACGACATTTTTACAAACCACGTTAAGAGGGAGAAAAAACTCTCCATGAAAAGGCAAATTATTTACTATTAATAGTTGAAAAGCATTCTTTAGGTTGCATAAATTGTCAACAATAGCGTAGCAACAAAAATAAACGAAAGTATAAGAAAAACATCGCCATATCATATTCTCATATCATCACGTTTACTTTCTATTTTAGCCTCGTTTTGTGTCATTACCGGATTACCGTATTTGATGGTATATAAAACGTCTGCACGTACTGGCAGAGGGCTGTCGATTTCAAGGTCCACACTTTTATGGGTGGAAAACTGACGATGTGTGGCGATTGTTTACACTGTGCTATATAGAAACTTGGAGAAATTTTAAAGCAAATAATACATACAAGGTCTTCATTTCCATAATAATTTATTCATAAGATTCAACCAACAATGATTACAAATTTACAATATCCCTGACAATAGTGCGCACGGACGCGTTGCTCAATTTCGTGGCTGATAAAAATCCTGGTCTGAAAAGCTATTTTCTACCTGATTTTTATCTATAGGTTCTTTACAGTTGCCAGCCAAAAGAAGGAGGAAGAATTTCAATGCCCGACAGCCACTGGGACAGGCAACTTTGCGGATCCCGTCACTTGCAGGAGGTTCTATCAAGTAATAACAAAAAAAAAACAAAACAAGTGCAAAGTTTATGGTTATTTTGCTCTTTGCAGTGTGTAGACGGCTACCCATACATGAACAGGTGTCCTTCTGGACTCTTCTTTGATGACATCAGCAAGTTTTGCACGTTCAAGAACGAAGCGAGATGTGGGCCCATTGCCACTAGTAAGTGTCTGATATTATTGGCCATACATTAGTCTAATAGTCTTTTATGTAAAGCCCCAGCACCAGTGACGGAACCTCCAACAGATTTAGCTGAAAAGTGCAATCTCTCAGAATGCCAACTACCTTACTGCTTCTGCTCCAAGGATGGAACCACAATACCCGGCAATCTTGAACGGGAAAATGTATATAATTGTATGTACGCTAATATAGTAACTATAACTGTTTCTTCTTTTAAGACGCCTCAAATGATCCTCCTAACATTCGACGGAGCCATAAACCTGCAGAATTTCGACCACTACAAGAAAGTCCTTAACGCCAAGCGGACGAACCCGAACGGGTGCCCCATCAAGGGAACCTTCTACGTGTCCCATGAGTACAGTAATTATCAAATGATCCAGCAGCTGGCTAGTGAAGGGCACGAAATGGGCACTGAGACGATTTCGTAAGTTTGTAAGGCTGAATAAAATTGAAATTAACGCTGTTGAATTCTTCAGGTTACAGTCAGGATTGCAGGACAAAGGTTACGAAGAATGGGTGGGAGAAATGATTGGCATGAGGGAGATTCTGAGGCATTTCGCCAATATATCCAAAAGTGAGGTGGTGGGCATGAGGGCTCCTTTCTTGAAACCTGGGCGCAACACCCAGTACAAGGTAATGCATCGTGTTTTGAGGCAAAACCAAAAAAAAATCCAATTTTATCGAAGCTTAGTACAAGTCTTTGTTCTGTTGAAAGATATATTTTTAGCCGATAATTTTAAATCTCAATTTTATACCAGTTTTTCGTTATCCATTTTTATTCCTGCTAAAGTTATCAGGACATTGATCTAGTGAATCCAGGAAGATTAAATAAATGTAAGCCTGCAACTCACCATTAGCCTTGGAGGTGCGTGAGTGAAGTTTTATTGGCTACGCAATCGGTCACCATGGTAACCGTGCCGTCAAGCCTTGTCAAGGTTTAGTAAACCGTTATGTTTAAAGGCTTGTCCTACAGAGCGAAAAGTTTTAGATTTATGGCAAGAAAGTTTCAGGTACAATAGACCGCAAGGCTTAAAATTACAGACAATTATACAGGGTGGCGTAAAAAAAGTTATTTCATAAAAATAGCAAATACTTATAGCAACAAACTAAAAATACTTTAACAATACGAGTAAAAAAAAGTACCTAACCCGGTTTTGGTTCAAAGTCTCCATTGTGCCACAAGATAAGAATATTTTTCTAACGCACACGTCTTGCTTTTGCACAGGTTCTCGAGGAATTTGGATTCATTTACGATAGCTCCGTAGGAGTACCAGCCCTGCCAATACCTGTGTGGCCGTATACCTTAGATTACAAGATTCCTCACGAGTGCAAGTCCGGAACCTGCCCTACAAAGTCCTTCCCAGGTTGGTTTTTTCCTTATTAATAAAATTATTTTGATGTTATAATGGCAAAAAACAGGAGTATGGGAGGTGCCCCTCAACGCCCACTACGTGGAAGGCTTCGAAGGCGGGCACTGTCCCTATCTGGATCAATGCGTATTGCACAATCACGATCCTAAAGATGTCTTCGAATGGCTACAGGAAGACTTCTCAAAGTATGTTTAGTTTGCTAAAAATTTGGATTTTCTTAATTACTACCCTGCTTGGCATCATCAGGTACTACGATCAAAATAGAGCTCCCTACATGATGCCCTTCCACACGAACTGGTTCTCCATCAAAGAACTGGAAAAAGGACTGGAAATGTTCTTGGACTGGTTAGTCACACTGTGAGTTAACAGAAATATCGCTGATGGTAACTACTATAGCTAGAAAATTATTACAGCCCAGATGTGTGGTTCGTAACTACCACACAAGCCCTAACCTGGATGACAGACCCTAAGGGCTTGAAACACCTGAACAACTACGAGCCTTGGAGCTGCAACAAGAAAGATAATCTACCTCCGGCGCCCTGCAAAGTGTCAAATAAGTGCGCCCTTAGTTTCAAAAAGGAGAATTTTACCGACACCAGGTATTTGGAAACGTGTGTCGACTGTCCCAACCAATATCCATGGCTGGGAGACGCCACAGGGTCTGGGATTCCCAACAAAGACAATTATGTCCCTGACAACGTGTGAGAGGTCTGATATAGTTTGAGTTATGGAGCTTTGGTGGATCATTGTCAACGTTTGATTTAGAATGTTCCATAATTGTTTGTTAGTATTATATCCAAAGTTTACACAAAAAGGGTGCGACTACGACGCATGTTCGTCATCAGCTTAAGTCTTGTCAGTAAAGCCATATATTTTAGAGATTAGTTAGGTTTCAATATATTTGCCAAAGGATAAATAAATTAATTAAGAGTTAGATATCACAAACTACAAATGATAACAACTTTAGAGTGGAAAGTTAACTACTGTTTTTTTTTAATACAAAAGTCTCTAATTTTAGTGTGCTGATAAGACTATATACTGTATACTGCCCACATACAGTTTGTATAAATCTCTACTATTTAAGGATATAAATTTAGATAAATCAATAAATTATTTGTTAAATTATGTTCAATTCGTTTAATTCAACAGCACAAGATGTTTGTAGTGAGATCACAAATGGTGCACTGATCGATTCAATCGAGTGTTGAGTCTGACTTATTTCTGTGTTGGAAGCACTCGCGTTGACATTGAAGTGGACATTGACCTTGTCACTAATGGGACGTGGGAGAGCGGTTTATGAGGTTATATGTAGTAAAAACAAGGTTTGATTTCTTCATATACCTATTATTTAAATATATGATGAACATCAATCCCTCACAGTAAATCGAAAATGAAGCTCCTCAGTTGGCTATGAAATTCTCGCAGTTAGTCGACGATATTTTACTGCGCACCAAGTGCTAGTTGAAAGATGAGTGAGGTTTTGAGTCTGACGTCTACAATTTTTTAGGTTATGCCAAATGTGACATGTCTATTGGCGGGAACTAAAGTCGACAAAAATAAATAAATAGCGAAATTTTCCATTGCACTGATTCCAAGGCTCGCTACAAGATGTTTTAGATGTCTTTTGGACAAAGAAAGTGTAAAAAAAATTATTCACTTCATTTCAATTTATATAGCTACAGAAGTCATTTCTTGATTCCGGCACGATTGACGACAACGAGTTTTGTTTTATTGCAGGGGGGCAATATTTCATGTGTTCAAAGGACTATATAAAGCTATTAAAATTTAAAAGGAAAATTGGTACCTACATAATAACTGTAAGGACTACATTGGAGGCTAGATTCTGTTTTAGAGAACTATTCCACTTTCAGTTTGCACAAAGGGAAATCGAAAGCTTTAGAGTTGTTGTAAAGATCCCACTGAGAATTTAAATTCATGGACCTACATATCTAGTTATAGGTACTACAACTTTATTTTGTTTTCGAAGGACTGGAATAGGATAAGTAAAGCCATGGAATTAAACACACAAAAGGTGGGTACACATAATAAAATAAAATAACAAATAAGATAAAATTAGAAATAAGAGTTGGTTTCATGTATAACCCTATTAGCGTTCATGCACCAAATAACATAAATTTTATAAATAGGGGTATACATGACACCAACTTTTATTTCTAATTTTATTTTATTTATTATTTTATTTCATTTGGTGTATAAACCCACTTAAAGATTTGTTAAAGCAAATAAAGTTTAAGTACTTACCGAAAGAAACTTCTGGTAGTTGTGGCCCTTGACGCGTCACAAACCAGACACATAATATGCCTAGCACCTTTGGAGGCCATCTCATTGATGCTTTCCTACAGTTTAGCATAAAATAAATACCTGAATCAGGTATAGGTCTTGGTATGGGTAAAATAATATGGAACTCCTATAGGAGCTCATTGGAGGAGGGCCTGGATACAGGCAAAACAACTGAACATATGTTTAATTGCAAAACAAACCTACATACCTAGGTATACTAAACAAATCTCAGTCAGAAATAGGGACAATCCTGAATCTGCAGCAGTAAACACAGCACAAAAGACGCCGCACCGGAATACCCAGCCAAGCAAAGTTGAATTAGATCAAACCAAACAGTATTTATGCAGACCGATTAATGATATAAGTAAATTAAACTAAACAAACACTAAACTGAAAGTTTAACTTTAGCAAAGAACGAGCAAGATCAAGATAAAAACTTGAAAGCGTCCCCAAAAAGTAGGGTTAAATGCAAGGTTGACAGATGTAATTTCTATTACCGTTTCTGAGTGTTAAAAAATTCAATTTATTGTAATTTTTTTGGATTTTATAATATCATATGTTCTGTTCTAATATAAGTAATGTGTCCTGCATAAACTTAAAAATGCTAAAATGGTAATTATTGGTGATTTTAGTAAGGTTTTACTAATTTATCTAATCGCGTGACGTCAGATGCGTCGACAAGTTGGCAACGTAGAACTTTCAAATATTTTTCAAATCTCGCCAGGGTTGCCAGATGCGCTGTAATTACGGTTTTTTGCCGAATTTTATGAATTTTCTGCACTAAAAACCGTAATACCGAAAAATCCGTTAAAGCGCCGTTCCTAATTCGGTAATACAGATTTCATCAGCCAAAATTATGAAGATATATGGGGCAGATGACAAAGATATGGGTTCACATTTTGTAGGCAACCAATATCGCAATTCCGTGAGAGCTTATTTATTTAGGTATTTATGTGTACTACCATAAAATGGGTTAAGATTCGAGTATCGATCTATATTTTCTAATGTGTTAGAAAGTGATAGCATCATATTAATGCTACTGACCATCACAGTCCGAAGATTTGATTGATATTCGATGGGTGATCCTATCTTCGTTTCGTTTATTCCTTTTATGGTTTTTCAGAGTTTTCCCTAGTCTCTACACAGTATAATGAATAATACATTATACCAGTAACGACAGTCGCTCGAAAAATTGAAACTCCCCTCCCCTTGCCCCGTCCGCCCGGCCGCCGGCGGTGTTCCACCAAACCGGTTTTGGCTGGTTTTGGCAGGGCATCGCTTATGCTTGAGCCGTATACAAGTCCCCTGTAACTACTCGAAAAAATTGCCGGGTGCAGGTGCGCGCGGCACGCTTTAGGTTTGGGAATATCAAAAGTGCCGACACGAACTGACGATACTGGTATTATTCTTTATACTGTGGTCTCTATCTCTAGCTAGGGGTTCTACTCGGTTCTAGTTGATTCGTCAGGTTTTTGCATTGTTTGCGCCAGTTCGTAGTTCGTTGTATCTAGTGAATACTGAGTAGCATCACTGCCGAAAATGAACCG
Source organism: Taphrorychus bicolor (assembly GCA_951812265.1). NCBI lineage: Eukaryota > Metazoa > Arthropoda > Insecta > Coleoptera > Curculionidae > Taphrorychus > Taphrorychus bicolor. The sequence goes on along the minus strand of OX638302.1, from coordinate 1,526,195 downwards.
TAATTAAGGATTTGCCAAATTTCCGTAATTTGGCACTCTCTGAACCGTAATCGCTTGGAAGAAATCTGGCAACCCTGAATCTCGCACAGTCGCGCATGCCCAGTTCATTCAAGTAACTAGGGATGTCGATCCTTAGCTGGTTTTGGCTTCTTTTTTCAGGACTTACGTAATTTTTTTAGAACTTCAAATTATTTGGATTTCCTTTGTTATATTTTGTATTTAAACAACAATAAAGTTAATAATTAAAGTCAGATTGTGTTGTTAAATTATTATGAAGTCACGGCAGCAACAACACAACAATGTTTAAAGCAGTGATGGGCGTTTACGCGTAGAATTTATTTTTTACGTTTACGGCGTATACAATGCGTAGATAATGTAGAAAATGCTTTCATGTAAAAAATTATGTAAATTATATAGATTTCATAAATTTGAAGTTACATTGATGACAACTAACAACTGAGTGACAGCTTTGTAGCGTTATGGTATGGTATGGTTATTGTATTTGTAGTGTATTTAAATTTAAAAGTTAAAACCCAAAACCATTCAAAAGTTACAAAATATTAATACAAAATATTAATTTAATCATGGGGCAATACTCAAGTCAAGAAAATAATGATCTGGGGTACATTTTGTTGAAAACTGATGGCAAATATTTTGAAAATGTTTAAATTGTAATAAACAGCATACAAATACAGCCGTTAGTCAATAATTTAACATTGACCTTGCAAGGTTATTTGTTATGTTATTGATTTTAGATTTTCTACATTATATACATTTTTTACGTGCCTTTTAGCATGTAGGTAAATGTTATTGTCTACGTGTAGATAATGGTGTATATAATATACATCACGTAGAATACGCGCCCATCCCATCAGTGGTTGAAAGTTGAAACACTTTTAACGTTTATTTCATGTTAAATATTGACAGTTGAGAACATCCCTAGTGTAGGTATGATTGATGTCAAATTATATGTCATCTGTCATTAGAGATTATTTAGAATTACATTATTCGGAAACATCTTTGTCTTTGTAAACTTCTTAGCATTTTATTAATATACTTTAGAAAGTTATTTAAAGTGTATTATTTTAAGTATTTAAACATGGCACAGTCGTAAGTGCAAACGTTGCTAGCGGGGAATAAATACAAATATACCGCAATCAGCCTGGTGTAAGTGTAAACACTAGACACAACCCCACAATGGTAAATCTAGGGGGGGCCGGTGAAATTACCGCCAGATTTTGACCTTGGAGGAGAAAACCCTCCTGCAGAAAAGTTCTGGAAAACAGCATTTGAAGACTACTTGGTAGCCACAGGGCAACATAGAGTTCAGATAAGGTAAACCTTTCAATACTAAGAAATATTATTGGCATAGAATCAGCCAGGATTATGTCCACATTTTCAATTCCTGAGGCGGAACTAGACAAATATGATTACACAATTCAGTTGATTGAAAAGTATGTCAATCTACCGATCAATGAGTGTTTTGAAAGCTACAATTTTCTAAAATGGGTCCAGAAAGATGGGGAAACACTTTCTAACCGAGTGCTGACACCTTATTAAAACCTGCAACTATAATGAGGTGGATCCAGGTGAAAGCAGTGAGGACAAAGCACTAAGAGACAAAATTGTGATGAGAATTAAAGACCTAGTCACGCGAGAAGCTTTATTGAGGATTGATAAACTGACCCTGGAGCGATTACATTTTGCCGAGCATCAGAGCAAAGCAAACAACAAAGCCTGAAGTTTCATGAGGAAGGAGTAGCCACAGGTGTCAATTTTGTGAAAAGGCATAACTATTCTGCAAAATAACCTGGAACCAGAGCTGGGGTAAGTGCCAAACAAAAGAAGTTTGTAGATAAAAGCAAAGGTGATAAATTTAACTGTAAGTGCTGCCAAACATGGCATGGACTACGGGAGTGTCCAGCTTTTAATAAAAAATGTAATTTATTGAATCATTTTGCTGTAGCCTGTAGGGTTAAGAATGTAAGAAATATAGACAAGGAAAGTGAGGATGAAAGTAGTAGTGAGGGAGACATATTTATAAGAAATGTAACTCAAAACAAATTTAAAAAAATGAGGTTAGTACCTGGGAAGAATTAGTTTTGTTAGAGAACAAAAAGTATATTGTTAGGCTAGATACAGGTGCAGATATCAGTGTGATTCCACAAAAAGTGTTTAAATCTATAAACAAAAAGTTTAAGGTAAGACCCACATCATACATATTAAACGGTTTTGAGGAAACCCAAGCAAGACCATTAGGAGTTGTTAATTTGCATTGTATAGTTAAAAATGAGAGTATGTATGAAGATTTTGTGATAGTAGAGGGAGCGAATCAGGTTTTACTAGGACAGGTTTGTGTCATGTTAAATTTAGTAAAGCAAGTAAATACCTACTTGTAATATCACCAATAATTTTTCTCAAAAAGGTAAATTTATTAGAGAAAATTTAGAAGTTTTCAAGGGTTATGGCCAGTTTCCTGGTAAATATAATATAACAACTGTTGATAAATTTGGAAGAGTTAGTTATCCCTCAATAAAAGTACCACATGCTCTTCGCAATGCTTTAAAAAATGAATTGGATAGGTTAGTTGAACGCAAAGCTATAATAGATTTGAGAGCAAGTATCAATAGGACTGTAATTGTCGAAAAGCCTAATGGCAAAATAAGACGCAAAATGTCTAGATCCCTTTGATTTAAATAAGCAAATTGTTTGTAAGCCTAAATTGGTCCCAACTTTGGAGGAAATTGCTTCAAAATTGTTGGGTAAAAGCTTATTTACAGTATTTGATTTAGCAGAGGGATACTATCATTTGGAATTAAATGATGACTCATCATGGAAATGTTGTTTTTCCACACCTTTTGGAGTATATAGATTCAAGGTTTTGCCTTATGGATAATCCAATTTTCAAGATTTATTTGAAGAGGTGCTAGAGGATATTTTTGGTAATATTCCTAACATACAAAAAGATAAGTTTCAGTATTGCCAATCCCAAGTAAAGTTTATGGGTCAAATTTTCTCTAGTAATGATCCATATTGAGCATATTGATCCAGATCGAATTGAATCATTATGCAAACTACAACCACCAAAAAAACAAAGTAGAACTCCAAAGAATTATAGTTTCATTTAACTATCTTAGGCGTTACATAAAAAATATGTCTGAGTTAATGCATCCATTATGTGAACTTTTGAAATCTAATGTTGAATGGGCATGGCTACCCAGACATCAGACAAATTTTGATAAATTGAAACAAATTATTAGTGAAGCACCCAGTCTTGTACCTTTTGATCCTAAAAGAAAACCTATTTTACAATGTGATGCTTCGAAAAATGGCCTTGGATGTTGCTTGTGATTCATGCACAATGAATGATCATGAACTACATTACAGTCAAACAGAAAAAGTACTATTGGCTATTCATTTTTTACGATTTTATTTATAGATTAGATACAGATGTGTAAATTGATCACAAACCACTTGTACTAATAATGAGAAAACCACTCCACAAAATAGGCTCCGTCAGATTGCAAAGACTTAGATTAAAGCTCTTGAAGTATTCTTTAAATGTGTACTATGTTCCAGGCAAAAGTATTAATTTTGCAGATATGCTTTCTCAATCAAGTTTAAAAAATACTGGTTATGTAGATCCTGAAATGTTTGAAATGATTCATTTTATAACCAAACATTTACCAATGACAGATAGCAAACGAGATCAATTTCGTCTGGAAACTAGTAAAGATGCAGTCTTGATGGAGATCCTTGATTTTTATTATAATGGTTGGCCAAGATTTAGTTAGGTATCTAATAACTGTAAACCATTTTTTGCAGTTAAAGAATCAATATTTGTTGAAGGTGGCATAGTGTTTTTGGACAATAGAATAATAGTACCAGTTAGTATGCAAATGATGATTATTGAATTACTGCATAAACGGCACATTGGTATTTGTAAAACCACCTATAACGCTCGAAAATTATTCTATTGGCCTAAAATGTCAAGTGACATTGAGTCATATATTAAAAAATGTCGTACCTACTTGTGAGAAACATGTGTCAGGAAATTTCAAAGAAGCAATGATGCCACATTCAGTACTTAAACTTCGATTTAGTAAAGTCGGTGCAGATATATTGGAATTCGGCGATAGGTCATACTTAGTAGTAGTAGATTACTTCTCACATTGGATTGAAATTATGAGACTTAAAGATAAAACCTCGCAAACGATTACAGATTCATTTCAGGATATTTTTACACGTTTTGGATATCCAAAGTATCTGATCACTGATAATTTTCCCAAGCCACTGTAGGAAGTATTATCGTGACAAAGACATTCTAATCAAAACTTGCTCACCTCCTTATCACCAAAGCAATGGATTTGCTGAAAAAGCAGTTAACATTAGCAAACAAATTATGAAAAAAAAATTTGATGAGAATTCAGACTATAGAGAACTATTGATAATACATCATTAATAAACTTAAGTGCATCTCCGGTTCGGATTTTACAAAGCAGAATTCTTCGCTCTCTGTTACCAATGCTAAAACATGCAATGAAACTTCAGTATGATAAGTTCGCTCGTCGCAATCTAGTATATTTAAAAAAAGGGGAGAAGGTAGTGATTTGGAGTGATAAGGAAAAAGTTTGGTCTAAGGCTATAATTATTGAAAACGCTAAGGAACCTAGATCATATTGGGTCAGAAACGAAAATTGTGGTTGAACCAGAACTTTGGAGGAAGATTCTGGTTAAACTTTGGTTGAACCTGATTTGTACCCTGACATGATTGAAGATAAATAACTCAAGGTATACCAAATAATGGTCTAGAAAACTTTATATTCAGCGCTTTTGAACCATTAACCATGCTCTCGTTTCGGTCGTCCTTTGCGACCTCCCCGGCGACTTGAGCTTTGAGGGAAAGGTGTTAAATATTGACAGTTGAGAACATCCCTAGTGTGGGTATGATTGATGTCAAATTATATGTGTCATCTGTCATTAGAGAAAATTCTAGAATTACAATATTTGGAAACACTTTTGTAAACTTCTTAGCATTTTATTAATATACTTTAGAAAGTTATTTAAAGTGTATTATTTTAATTATTTAAACGTTTCAAAAGTTTGACTACTGAAGAACCAATGAAGAATTAGTAAAAAGTTCAATAATAAACATTTAAGTAAAATGAAAAAGGAACAAACAAGAGTAAATGAAAAAAAAATATCACAGCTACAACCAATCACAACAAAAAAACTCTTAAAAAAAAATAAAAAAAATTATCATTATTCAAAAACCCTGGTACGCACTCTTGGTCGTTCCAGTACTCTTTCATTCTGCAACTCAGAGAGTAGATCCGTGCCCTGCGTTTCAGCCACGGCTTCGATTCGGTCCCACAAGTTTTGCCTTTCTTCTACCTTTTTCTGAAAAGCTTTCAGAACGTCTGGGGCCGCGAACAGAATATCACTGAAAAATCAGTTTATCGCAATTCAGTCTTAATCCGTCAGTAAGGCCTATTTTTACAAGTCCAGTTTAAATCCTACTGGAGGTTTAAATTCAAGATTTTTTCGTTTAGTTTTGATGTTTAAACTGCAGTTGTAAAAGTGGCTTCAAGATTGAGACTTTTTACCGGAGGTCTTTTACTAAAATCAAGTACATCTCTGTGGTTTCTACGGCAATATAAGTATACGTGTAAAATGACACGCCAAATTTCGTCACCGCCCTAATTCCGATGGTATCCCCGTCTGTGAGATGGATCATTTCGAAATTCTGATCGTTGTATGCTGCCAGAGTGCCAGAACTTACGAAATAAGCGTAGTCTAGTTGATCTCCACGCTAAAATACGTTTTAATGTGTTATTCAATTGACAATAAACATTTTAATTTGTTGCATAAATCACTATAAAAGAAGCATATGAGTAAAACAGTAAAAAATCATGTAATACAGCTCCTTCACCATTATATTCAGAATAACTGTTGCCCTATGATAAAATAAAGCAAAAAGCGAGTTTATTGTAAACATGTACTTAATGTACAGTTTTGATGGTTATAAACAATTTAAAATAACTAAATATGAGGTGGTTGAAGAAAAACTACCTATGTCTTCTAAAAGTCGTCACTCTAAAAGACGCAACTAAGAGAATCATTAAACATCTCCTAGAATGTATATAGGAAATACTCCTTCACCATTATATTCAGAATATTTTTTGCCTCATGATAAAAATTGCAAACTTGTTAATTGTAAACATATACTGAATGTACGTACAGTTTTGGTTGGATTATACACAATTTAAAATACCTAACCATTGACCTAAAATCATTTGAACCTGCTTGCATATGGAAAAAAATGAACATACATGCAATAGAAGTGGCGACTCTGCATTATATACCAACCTTTATGACGTAATCATGATTCATGTATACGTTAATTTTGCATTTAGCTATAATGGCTGCAATTATGCTCCTGGGAAAAAAGCTGAAAAGGTGCACCTTATTCACCACACTCTTTGCTTCGAACAGGATAAGCTCCTCTTTCAAGTAACGAGACAACGAGTTGACAATAGCATTTTCATTGAAGAACTGATGCTGGAACTTATACTCGTAGTACCTAAAACATTATGTAATAAATTAACAAAGTATCTATAAAATTATTCCCCTATATTAGAGACTCACACTAAGAGTCGATCCTCCATGTCTTTAGGCAAATGGTTGTGCGAAATAAAAGTCTTGAGCTGCGAGAGATACTGGTCGTATTTGCTCTCTGACGACGAACTGACAGTGAGCACTCTCAGCAAGGTAGCAATAATGTAAAGACTGTAAATGCGGCCAATAATCATGACCGCTATCAATACTATTTCTTCCATAGTGTTTTCAACCGGAACATTCAATTCTCCTTAAATCAAAAAGTTAGGTGATGAGCACAAAACGCTTAAAAATATCGTCACCGAGGCCCCAAAAGTGAGACTGCACAAGAGTGAATACACCCATGTAAATGATAGAGACGCTGCCATTGGGCTGTAGACGGCTTTCGACTACCCATAACGGTTGACGTGTTTTGGTGGTGTACATGACAGGAATTACGTAAAAGATGCAACAACACAGATGGATTATGAAGAAGCTTGACACGAAGAGGATGATGCAGGTGATTATTTGCGCAGGTACCTGCAACAGGACAGAATGGCGACTGTAATATTTGTTTGCTTATGGAAGTTAAGAGCTAACTAACCTTCATGTCTAGTAAGAATCTCCTATAAAATTTGACGAGTGTGGGACATCTTACAGCCACTATTAAGTTAATCCAAAAAAATGGAAATCGGCTACGGAAATACTCAATAGGAAGGAGTAGGACGATAACGTCTACCAGGAAATAAGTCATTACGTATCTGTAAATTTTTGCCTCTTAAAAGATTGCCCATTTATTGGAAAAGAAGACGCCACTTTTTAGCAATTTGCAACTGATTCAGTTGAATCACAGCTTTCCCATACTGTTTCTTGTATCCAGTAAAAAAGCATGATATTATCCATATTATTTGAAGAGCCCCGATTATCCGAGTGGTATAAGTCAAATCCCAATAACTCTGGAATTACATTAATAATGGATATTTACTTAAATTATGTACTTACAAAACTTAGAAGAAAGGGTTGTTTCAAGGCTGCCCAATAGAAACTGGCATAAATAAGATAAACTCCAATATACCAAAAGGTAATAATGGTAAACATCAGCTGCCTGTAAAACTCCATGCTGCTGTAGGGGTGAATGATGTAGAAGAACTTGCTGCTCGCATGCTTTCGCGCCTCCGTATTCATTTGACTCTTATTGGGGAAATTTCTAGTAATTTCGTAGAATTATTATTATTACTCGCGTTAATAATGAATCCAAGTTTTGCCTTTTCGAGATTCCGAGCCTCGGATTGAGGGATATGGTTTTCCTAAACCAACGGATAAATTTTTTTCTAAAGGCAGCGTTCGGAGGCAGTCTGGCCAGACCTGCATGGTCCTCTGGCAGGGCACAATGGTGCATTTGCTGGTAATCTTTTTTCGATTTCCCATGAGATTTAAAAAATTGTTCAGAAAATATATTTGTGACTGACATTCTTGCAAGTTTACTCTTGACTAATTTTGAAAGTGTTTCTTTGTTGGAAATGCAGGTGGTGATCAATAGGTATTGTCACTCAATTACCGATTTCCATATCACGACTGTACCATTGAATTTAATATAATAGCAAGTTGGAGAGCAGCAATCTTGAGTTGGTTTGTTTATGGTGTGCTTTAGTTTGGACGCGTTTATATCACTATTTATGATAGCCCCGTAGGTACCTACCGTCCATATTTGAACCATGTACCATCAATGGTACCCTAAATACAACCTTTTCTATACGGGGTGTTCATTATAAAATTTCATTTAGCAAGCTATGAAATTTTGACAGAAAAGGATGACATAATTAAAATAAATGGACTTTTGTTTCTCCTTCCTTTTCTTTTGGCATTTCACAGCCAACTAGATGAAGTTTTATAATGAACACCCCGTATTTCTCCCATTTAAATAGCATTGAACAATGTATTTCTTATGGGAAGGTGTTTGTTAAAATGTATTGAACCAATAACGTAGCCAGGCGAGTTTCGACGTCACCAGCCATCATGAATCCCAACACGAAATTTTCAAATCGACCAGTCTTTGTGAAAACGTTTTTGAAGACGGGGCATTTTGCTAATAATCTACCTAGAAATGTTCAAATTTTCACCTGCCATACTTTTTTCCATGCTTTTCTGCCTATTTTTCTTGGTCTAGATTATAGATTATCCAAATAGATGTAAGTGTCTAAAGTCAATCAACTGAAGTGACGATTATGACAGGCCAAATTTTGCTCCCAAACCAAAGCTGCCACAGCTGACAAGTGACACAGCGCATTCGCATTGCATTTCCATTAGCGATCAACTTAATTATTTACCCACCTGAATCGTAACAATTGTCCATATATAGGTTTTTTTTTATCCACAGGTAATGTCTACTATATCAAATAAATATTCATCTAGTAGACTGTGTGAATATTACATAACTTTCCAGCCAGCTAGATGAATATCAATTTGAAATGGCCTTAATTTCAAAAACCACTTACTTACCTGCTCTATTAAAGATAAAACTGTTATGTACGACAACCCTTTGTTAAAACATTAAAATACACCAACATTGAGGCCTTATTATATACAACTTACGTTTTTATATTACTTAAAAGGGAAAAAAGATCTATTTAAATTGTATTATCAGCAAATAAACACATAAACATCTAAAAGTAACACCTAAAATTATTCTCTGTGTCCGACTGAATTATCAGGAACAAAGTGTTTTCTTTTTGGGCTTTTCTAAAAAAAGAAACATACACATTAAGAAGAAATAAATATAAAATATTGTTATTTTGTGATACTAATAGTTTTACGTCCCTAACACTTGACTTGATAGTTACACAATGTGTTTCCATATTGCAAAAAACAAAATGAGTAGATGTTGTTTGACTTTTAGTTCAAAATTATCTACTGTAACGGGCAAAGTCAAGAAATGTTTATCAATTTTCTGTAATGAAAGTTCAGCCATTTATTGGAGAATATTGGGGAGGGCTTTGCTTTCCCCCAAGATGCTGCGGACATATCGAAAAATCTATTGAGTGCGTCAAATTCAAATTTTGAGGAATGATTTTTATTATCAAAATGCTTAAACTTCACAGTAAAATGTTCCATTTAGGGCCATTTGCATACCTTCCCCAAAGTGTTGATCTAAGGTGGAACTTCAAATTTCCCATATATAATGCATTGATGACACTCGATCTGACACGTACTAAATTTTTAAAGAAAAGGTGTCCAAATGGCCCTTAACTATGTTTATACCAAGCAAATTTAGGTTAACCTAAAGTTAAGGACACCTAAACCATAGTTATAAGCATGAGTAACCATGGTAGGGCCTTAAGTGGGCCAATAAAGGAAGCCTTAACTAGATGCACTTAAAAATTGTTTGGTGCAAATGGCCCATAAAGCATAAAGGAGGAGGGATAAAGAAACATAAAGGACATAGACACAATTAAAAACTTAAGCAATAGGTTTTATGTTTTAAGGGTTTTCTTAAACTGATTGGCCAAAATATTGCTCTTGACCAACTGAATGAGGAAAAATGCATAAAACTTATTACTTAAGTTTTTAATTCTGTCTATGCGCTTAGTTAACAAAAAGTTGTGTCAAAAAATCGTGACTTTTTGTTATGATGGATTCATCAAGAAAAGATAAAATGATTTGAAATAATTTCTCTATCCAGATTACAAGTAGTCGGTCCATTTTTTAAAAGTTTAAGTAATAACTAATAAAGATATGTTGGTCCTTAAGTTAATGTAGAAGTAGAGTGTTCTACAGCCATTAAGAATCACTTTTACATCTCAAGAGTAAACTTAAAGTAAAGTAAAGTTAAACGAAAGAAAATTTAAGTATTAGACAAGTCAACAACATACGCGAGTCACTTATCTGTACAAGGTTTGAGTCTGTACAAGGGTACAGACTCAAACAGGGTACCGAGACCCAAAACTCTTTAGGGGGATTGAAATCTTCTCAGGAGCTCCACTTTGAAAACTCTGCACATTCAGCGTCAAACTGCTGGGGATAAACAAAATTATATCAAGTCCTTCCTTGCAGAAAGTCCCATGGACATATTGTGCATAATGGAACATTGGATGAATGAACAGAAAAATATGATGACTGCTCGCTACTGCTGTAGTAACATAGGTAATAAACTAATAAAGTAAATTGAGAAAGAAACGATGTAATATTTTCGAACTTGACATTGAAGTGTGGCCTTTTAAAAATTTAACAAAGGAGAAACAGAATTTAGACATCTAACAGAAGTCCATTTACTTTGGGCATGTTTGTTCTGTTTCCAGACCTGGTTAACCACCTGGTAAATAACTGATTTGACATTTGATATAGGAAGGTTCCTGGAAACCTGGTTATTTTCGGAACAAAATTAATTATCACCACCACCATCAGTGACCAGCTGTCATACAATCTTAAAGAAAAAGAAAGAAAACAGGATACAGGGTTGTCTTTTCAGCTACAAATGGTTTACTCTTGGGTTTACTATTTTTATATTTGAGACCTGATATCTAATAAACCATGAAAAACAATCCAAATTTCATAAACAGTTAAAAAAAACACACAATGTTGACAGATTAACTGAGAAAACCGATGACTGATGTTTGGTAGCTTCAGAGACACTCTTGACGTACCATTTTCAGAAGCCCCATTCCATATGTAACTGGTTTTCAGGATTCACAGGATTACCATAAATAACAGAACAGCTAATCATAACCGAGGTTTCAAATGGTTCACTTGTTTTGATTAGGTACGTCATCATTTTCTGTAACAATTTCAAAGCTTGCTAAATGAAATTTTATATTGAACACCCCATACATGTGGGAACACTTTTAAAGAGTAGGAAATCTTTTTGTTTTTTAATAAAATTATCAACCTTTTTAATAAAACTATCAACCAATATATCAACAAAGAGGTTTCCTACTTATGTACCTAAACATATTTGACCTTTGTTATTTTTAATTAAAACAAACTGTTTTTTTTTGCAAATTTTATAGTATTTGAAGTCATGTATTGTCTTGTAGTGTGATTTTTAATAAAAAAGCCCCTTCTTAAACAACGTGAATCTTTATTATTCCGAGCCCCAAAATCCCGGAACCCATGAACTTCAAGTTACATCTCAACCTAACCTCAATCTAACTAGGGATGTTCTATTCATAACATCGATATGCGACAGAATCTACAGGGTGAAATGTGAGAAAAGTACACCCAAATTGGCAAAAAATGTAGCACAGAAAAACTTTTATGGCTCGCCCGGTATAAGAGCCAGGCCAAAAATAACATCTGTGATTTTTTTGCCTCCACGTCTTCTAGGTAAGTATATGCAAGCGAAGTTGATGGGTCACTCTATAGTTTTCATAAAAATCGTAAACCTACTATATTATTATGGTACCGTCTTTGGAAATTTTTTACTCGCCCTGTATTCCAGTGACATTCTTGGGTGGATAGGATTAAAAGTGCCCAAGGATATGCCCTTTTCGCTGTTATCACCCATAATGGGCAACGCGTCTAACTAAGGGGGTCTAGGAGTCCACAAAGTTGGACTATTACAAAAAAAAATTACCCAGGAGTTCTATACCCCATATAGACCCGGATCTACGGTAAGAACGCCGTATATTTGGGTATCTAAAAGACGCATTTTTGACTTCGGTACGCCACTGGTCAGCCGCCAACATATGGAGGGGTTCTCAAACCGGCCCAAAAAACTAAATTTTGAGATAAAAGTCGTGCATTGCTGCCTTTAACAGCTGATATCTCGTTTCGATGAAGATTTATCAAAACATGTATAAGAACAGTTAAGGAAGTAGAAGAATAGAGCTACACGTAGAGCCTATTTTTGAAGCTCTGCCTAGAACAGTGACCGAGCACGGGTGTCCCAAAAATTAGGTACAATTTTTGCACTTTTTTTAATTTTCTCGAAAACCGTGATAGGTAGTTCTTCTTCCTGATACATGCATCTGATAGCCCTTAATGACCTCTTCATACATCATATTAACCGGCATATCGAAAAACCGTACCGTTTCGAAGATAAACAGAAAAATGTAAAAATTTCAAAATTTTCAAAGGGTCGTGAAAATTTTCAGCCAAAATCGATTGTCATAGATTTTGTCAAAAATAGTCTCATATGAAAGAGGGGACAAAAATATGTAAAAAAATTGCAATTCTAGAATTTTCAGTAATTTCCTTCCTTTTCAAAATGGTAATTTTTCCACTTTTTAACGACATTTTAATACTTATATCTATATAATTCGAAAACTAAACATGGTATAACGATGCTATTGACACCCATGAATAGAGCATTCTCGACCACAAAATACCTGCTTAATTTGTCGTTCAAGGTTTTTAATTTAGTTGACGTAATGTTCGATCAAATAAAAATATTAGGTAATTTTTACAAAATTTTAATAGTTTTTCACTTCCCATGTGACTGTTAGCTTAGCAAAATAGTAATTAACCTTTTGAGCAGTATTTGAGCCAACTCACACTTAATTGAGTCACTGTTGTTCACTGTTAAAAACGATAAAATCGAACAGTTAGTACCAGTTGAATGGGCTTCGTTAAAGCTATTTTGTCAGTCATATACGAAAAACTGATTGTTTGGGCGTGGCACATTTATGAAGCAATATTTGTAATAAAAGAGAATACCCTGATGATGGCGTATAGTGAGCATAAAGTCGAAACGTCGGATATATTTGATTTCAGCGCCCTTTAGCAACAGTGAGTAAGTTGGAGCAAAAAAGTGTCATTTTATGAAAATAGTTTCCAAAATAGAACCTTGGGTACCCGCGGCAAGGTTCTGGACCTCAGAGACCTCTAGCCCGTCCCATAAAATGGCCACATACCAAATTTCAGTTTTCTAGCTCGAACCGTTCCCGAGATATCGGCTTAAAACCAAAACTTTTCAGGCGGCCATCTTGGATTTTTAGAAATGTCATTTTTAGCGAATTTTACATAAGGGAAACCTACCATTCGATTTTCAACTTGATATCATCATCGGTTCATAAAACAGCTATAACCTAGCTATGGTCAGCTACATAGCTATGTCTGCTATATTACCATTCATGGTACTCCCATGGGCACCCAGCATCCAAAGTTGAACCATGTATCATTACCAGTTCTTTAAATACTAACGTTACTCAGCTATTGTAGCTATGATAGCTGAGTCAGCTATATCACAATTTATGATACCCCCATAGGTACCTACCATCCAAATTTTAACTATGTACTATCTATGGTACCCCAAATATGACGTATTCTACATTCCACCCATATAATACGCATTGCCCAACGTTTTTCTTATGGGAAATACACGTGCAAAAGCCTGAAAACTTATATGCAAAATTTCGTTAATGGTACCCATGGATTTGGTACCATAAATAAGGTTTCGACCCGTGGCAACTTGCAGTCCATTCCCTAATGAACCATGGTACCAAATTTCAGCTCTCTAACTTTATTCGTGTCAGAGATATCCCCATTTTTTAATTACCCTGTCTACGGCGGCCATTTTTTTTTCGCCTCCATCTTTTATTTATGTCGAAATCAGTATTGTCCCATTTAAAAAGTGTTAAAATAGGTAGCAATAAAAACGTTGTTGACATTGTCTACACACTCGTGTAGTGTATTTATTGCTGAACATTCTATTCTATGTGTCTGTCATTCTGTTCTGTCACTTTTGATATATATATATAAAAATGGAGTCTGTAAAAATGTAATAACTTTTAAGTTATATTTTGTTAATAAACACGTTCTTTTTAAATAAAACTCACGTGCTGTTAGTTTGAGGATCCATACGGATAAATAAATATCTCATCTTAACAGAGAGATATTGGGTACCGACTGCACAGCTGCATCGACAGGTTATGGGCCCAGGACATGACCCTGACTCAAAAGAGCACGTGTACTAAAATATTAAAAAGGCGTTAAATGTTATCCTTGTGTGGGAGTATCAAGTAATATTGACCTCTATAAAAATTAAGGATGGCATGGGCAAACACTGTAAGTGATAAATTTGGAATACCACCATTTGATGGTAAAAACTTTGACCACTGGAAATTCCGAATGGAAATCATTCTGGACAGCCATGATGTAAGAAAATGTATTGAGATGGAGGAGAGTCCACCTACTGAAGATTTTCTCAAGCGCGATAAAAAATGCAAGAGTATTATTGTCCAATGTGTGGCAAATAGTCACTTGGAATATATTAAGGACAAGACTACATCCTTTCAAATGTGGGAAGCCCTGAAAGCTGTGTTTCAAAGGAAAGGAGTTGCAGGCCAATTATATCTTCGAAAAAAACTTCTCACTATGAAAGTGGATAATGGTGCCAGTTTGGAATCTCACTTTATAAAGTTTGAAGAGGTCGTAAGAGAACTGAAATCTGTTGGGGCCAAGCTAGATGAAATGGACATTGTCTGTCACTTACTACTCACATTACCGAAGAGTCTGGATCCAATTGTAACAGCCCTGGAAACTATGGAGCCAAGCAAGCTGACACTTGAGTTTGTTAAAGGAAAACTGCTCGACCATGAAATAAAATGTAAAAGTGCTGATCGGTATGGTAGCAATTCTTCAGCAGCCTTTTATGGAGGACATGGAGGTGAACACACTTTTGGTGACCGAAAGAAACCATGGCCAAGTCAACATTCGGGACAAAAGCCTGGGAATGGATTCAAGCAAGGGTTCAAATGTTCAAAGTGTGGAAAACTGGGGCATACCAGAAAATATTGCAGAATGAGGGACCAATTTGCAGACCATTCTAATAAACATGCTAATCAGATGGGTTCTGATGAAGGGGATTCTCCAATTACTTTTATTGTTGAGGCTAGCAGTGTGCAGCGGAAGTTGGAAGAACCAAGTGGCTACAATGGCAACTCTATCAGCTGGATAGTGGATAGTGGAGCAACTGATCATATGGTAAATGACGAACAATATTTTGATACTGTAAGTACCCTTAAAAATACTGTTAGTATTGTTGTTGCAAAATCCAACGTTATGTTAAAGGCTACAAAAATTGGTAATATTAATGTTATCTTGAATAATGGCAAACTTGGCCAAATAAAAGATGTTTACTTTTGCCCTGACTTGAGGCACAATTTATTATCAACTTCTAAGTTGGAAAAAGCAGGTTTAAAAATTGTGTTTGAAAATTGTTCTGTTCAGATCTATAAAAGGGATATATTGTTAGCTGAGGGAAACAGAAAAGGTAGCCTATATAAAGTAATGTTTTCTTTAAATTTAAGAGGAGCAAATATATCTTCATCTAACTCAGGTGATAATATTGATTTGTGGCATTGTAGATTAGGCCATTTGAATAATAATAGCATAGTTAAATTGTCTAGCATGGTAGAAGGTCTTAAATTAAGTAAACCTATATCTGACTGTAAAGTTTGTTCAGTTTGTGCTCAGACAAAAATTACAAGGTTACCTTATAACAGAGTATCTGGCAAGGTAACCAAAGGTCCTCTTGAGTTGGTGCATAGTGATATTTGTGGGCCTATCACCCCTTGCACATATGATAACAAGAAATATGTCTTAACATTTCTTGATGATTACACCCATTTTTGTGTGATATATTTAATGGAAAATAAAAGTGATTTCTTTGAGTATTTTAAGAAATATGATGCTTTTGTGACAAACCAGTTGAATCGCAGGATTAAGGTTTTTCGATGCGATAATGGGAAAGAGTATTGTTCTAATAATTTTCAGCAATTTTGTGAGGCCAAGGGTATTCGAATAAGTTATACTGTACCATACAATCCAGAGCAAAATGGATGTGCAGAGCGCCTTAATAGAACCCTTATAGAAAAAGGAAGAGCAATGTTGCTGCAATCAGGACTACCAAAGAACCTATGGGGTGAATCTATCCTGTGTGCAACATATTTGTTAAATCGAAGTCCTACAAATGCATTAAAACATAATGTGACTCCGGCTGAACTGTTTTTTGGAACAAAACCAAACCTAAGAAACATAAAAATTTTTGGCTGTGTTGCTTATAGCCATATACCAAAACCAAAACAAGGAAATAAATTTGATCCTAAGGGAGAACTGAACTTGATGGTTGGCTACACAGATCATGGATATAGACTGTGGGACCCTGCAAGAGAAGAAATTGTCATTGCAAGGAATGTAATCTTTGATGAGACAAAAACTATTAAAGACATTTTAAATGGCCAAGACTCTCGAATTTCAATAATCCATGTTCCAGATCAGGGGGAGAAAGATATACCTGAACAAGAAAACATTCAAGAGCCTGTTAATGTGCACAATAATAAAGATGAAGTTGAAAATGATATTACTAAACCAAACATTGAAGGAGGCAAATATAGAAAGAGCACAAGAATAAAAAAGACACCCAAGTATTTGAATGAATATTTTGGAGATGGTGATCTTGAACACATGTCCTTGAATGTGTCAACAATCATAGATGATGTTCCAACAAGCCTTAAAGATGCAATGTCGAGACCTGATCATAAGTTTTGGAATGATGCTGTACAAGAAGAAATTGATGCACTAAATAAAAATCAGACATGGACTTTAGTAGAAAAGCCTCCAAATGTGAAATTAATAAATTGCAAATGGGTTTTTAGAATAAAAAAAGACTCTACAGGGAATATTTCCAAATACAAAGCGCGACTTGTGGCAAAGGGATTTATGCAAAGAGAAGGATTTGATTACACTGAAACGTATGCACCCGTAGCCCGGTTGACTACAGTTAGAACTTTATTGGCTGTTGCCAATTACAAAAATTTAAATGTTCATCAACTGGATGTCAAGTCAGCATTTCTACATGGTGAAATTGATGAAAATATTTTCATGTTAATCCCAGAAGGTTTTGAAAACTGTGGAAAAGTTTGTAAAGTCAACAAAGCGTTATATGGACTCAAACAAGCCCCATATTGCTGGAACAAGAAGTTTGACGAATTTATACAAAAAAAAGAATTTGTAAGATCAAGAAATGATCCATGTTTGTACATTAAGTACATTGAGGAAGGGACAATATACCTACTTCTATATGTGGATGACATATTGATCATAAGCGATACTGAGCAAGAGATTAAAAACCTAAAACAGGACTTAAAATGTAATTTTGAAATGCAAGACCTTGGTGATCTTAAAACTTTTTTAGGTATAAATCTAAGGTTTACTAAAGAAGGTTTGTACCTGAATCAGAAAAATTACATTGAGCAAATTTTACACCGCTTTGGAATGAGTGAGAGTAAACCAGTCAGAACCCCCATGGAAGCTGGAAGTTTCATAGAAGACCCAAAGACTGAGGAGTTGAATGAAGATCTTCCAGTTCGTGAGTTGATTGGATCACTGATGTATCTGATGCTGGCAACTAGACCAGATTTGAGCTATTCAGTAAATCTGTGCAGTAGATTTCAGAGTAATCCAACAAATCAACTTTGGACCAAGTTAAAGCGAATACTGAGATATCTTAAAGGTACTCTTAATATTGAATTGTTTTTCCCAAAGAACAAAACTACGTCTTTGTTGATTGGTTACACCGATGCAGATTGGGCGGGAGACTTACAAGATCGAAAGTCTACGACCGGATATTTCTTCCGTGTTCTTGGAGCTGTTGTATGTTGGTGTACGAAGAAACAGACAACAGTAAGTCTATCGTCAACAGAAGCCGAATATGTGGCGTTATCAGAGGCAGCTAAGGAAGGAGTATGGTTATCTAACTTGCTTTCAGATCTTGGTTTCCAAAGGTCAGAATTTGTAGTTTTCGAGGACAATCAGTCCTGTATTAAATTGACAACAAGGTTTGAACACAAGAGACTCAAACACATTGATGTTAAGTTCAATTATATTAAAGACTTGATTGCTAATAAAACTCTAAGTTTGAAATACATACCTACAACTGAACAAACTGCAGATATGTTGACTAAGAGCTTGACAAGTGTTCTGTTTGATAAATTTAGAACGGATATGAATTTGATTGAAACTTAAATGGTGAATATTTTTTTTTAACAACTGTTTTATTGAGGAAGGGTGTTAAAATAGGTAGCAATAAAAACGTTGTTGACATTGTCTACACACTCGTGTAGTGTATTTATTGCTGAACATTCTATTCTATGTGTCTGTCATTCTGTTCTGTCACTTTTGATATATATATATAAAAATGGAGTCTGTAAAAATGTAATAACTTTTAAGTTATATTTTGTTAATAAACACGTTCTTTTTAAATAAAACTCACGTGCTGTTAGTTTGAGGATCCATACGGATAAATAAATATCTCATCTTAACAGAGAGATATTGGGTACCGACTGCACAGCTGCATCGACAAAAAGCATTGCACAATGTATTTCTTATGGGAAAGCCGAAGAAATAGCAAAAAAATATATAACTACGCCCATGTCTGCCGAAAAATCGAAAAAATACATTTTTGCCCGAATTTGTAACCGCCACTGTCTGGGCAAAAACCGCGTGGTCGGACTTCGACGTTATCAGCCAAAAATGAATCCCGACATGAAATTTTCAAATCGACCAGTCTTTGTGAAAACGACCTCGAGGACTGGGCATTTTGCCAATAATCTTCCTAGAAATGTTCAAATTTTCCCCGGCCAGACAGTTTTCCACGCTTTTCGGCCGATTTTCCTTAGTCTGAGGCTTTAAAGTTAATGTTTACATTTCGGAGATCTCAGCTGTCAGTTGCAGAAGGGCGCGGCCGCCGAATGCTTCCGATTACTAGTTAGTGGCTGGCGAATCGGAACCATTCGGGATTTTCGGCCAAAATTTTGCATCGTTGGTTTCGAAATTCAATTAAGAGCATTTCGCGACGTTCCAGCTAAAAGTGGTTCCTAAGTTCCAAAAAGAAAACATTCCAAGGTATCCCCTGGGATAGAAAACCATTCGATTAAATGCGCGGTCTCCGGACAAATATACCTCAAAGTGGCAATTTGAAATTTAAAGTTTAAAAATTCGTCAAAATTTCAAATTCAAAGCTAGGACCTTGATTTTTGGCACGATCAAGGGCCCATGTGTGTACTACCTCCCTGAATTATTTGAGATTTTCTCTTTTCTGCGAAAATGTCGAATCTACAGGGTGAAATGTGAGAAAAGTACACCAAAATTGGCAAAAAATGCGGCACAGAAAAACTTTTGTAGCTCACCCGGTATAAGAGCTAGACCAAAACTAATAACTGATTTTTTTTCTCTCCACGTCTCCTAGTTGCCCATATTCACTGGCGTTCGGATAACCAGAAGTCACATGACAAAGGGCACCAGAATGTTAAAAACATTCACAAAATCTTGGTCTAATATTGCGTAGATGTTAAAATCCGTTCTATATACAGGGTGTTACGGGACGAAATGTACATACTAATATGGGGAGATAGCTTTCGACCATGCCAACACATATTCAGTATTAAAAAAGTTCGGAACTCATTTCTTCCTGATATACAGGGTTTTGTATACATTTTACCCATAACAAAAATCAACATATTCCTCAGAATTTTTGCAGAAATTAATTCAAATTGCATGTGCCTGAGACGTTGGAGGACAAACACCCAGGAATGTAACAAAAAATTCTAAATTCCCAGAGCCGGACTAATAAAGTTGTTCTTTTCATAATGTCGCAAAACAAACACTCAGTATACGATTTTTTAAAACTTTTGCAATAGATGTGAGGTTCACAAACTCCAGACCATAAGAAAACGCAAGAATTTAAATTGTCGCACTTTTGGTTTTTTTTTTCTACAATTTTTTAATGTTGTAATCAACTGCGTTTTGTGTTAAAAATGGCTTATTAGGATTAAACTTGCGTAACTCCTTATTATTTATTGTACCATTTCTTAATATTTATGACAAAAAAAAATGACAGAAAACAAGTAACAGAAATGAGAGAATACTACTACTATATATTTACTATTTTCTTTATTTATTGGTGACCATTACCCCAAAAATATTACACATTTATCTAGTTGCCTGATGTAGTAGTTGTCAGTTTTTAGCATATCTGCAAAAATTCTGGGAAAAAATATGATTGATGTTATTTTGGGTAAAATTTATACAATACCCTGTAAATCGGTAAGAAATGAGTTCCGAACTATTGTAATACTGAATATGTGTGGCATGTTCAAAACCTATCTTCTATATTAGTATGTACATTTCGTCTCGTAACACCCTGTATATAAGCTACTTGTCAAGTGGTCAACCATAAGTAACCTGTCTACACTTCTCCTGCGGGAGGAATTTGCTCGCTCTCCAGAGGTTCAATGCAAAATTATCCGATTATCCAAACAAATGTTGATATAAAGATCAAGCCTTTTAGGCAAATGGAAATCAATCGATATCATGGACTTAGTTTCTTAATGGAACAAGCCTCCATAGGACGAGAGTAAGAAGGCATGAAGTTAATTGGCAGAAAGTTCATCTACCACACTCGCGCCTTCACCAAAACGTACAGATCTTAAAGCCGCTACTCGCATTCCTGTCCACTCCACTTTTTATCACAAGGTTATATTACATTACCTTACAAAATCTAAATGTGTACTGGGTATGGGAAATTATACCGCAATAGTATTATTACTAACATATAATATATTAGTTAAAATTCCGATGAATATTTAATGTATAAGTATAAAATTAGGCTTTAGTTTATTTTTATTCCTATAAAAAATTATAGACCTACTATATAGTAATGACTAGATCGTTAATTCAATACCCAAAAAATGTCTTTCTTCATTTTATTACTTTTGGCAAAAAGGATATGGCTCTATTTTTCTAAAAATACTATAATAATACTGACAGATTTAAAAAAAAATCAGTTTATCGTAATAAAGTCTTCGGTTCTTCAGTGTTATATAATA